>JARHVA010002763.1:1217500-1577500 GCA_037957365.1 Torreya grandis | reverse complement strand
TTTTTGAGTGCCTAAAATAAATGCACAAACTTGCTAGTTCATTCGTGTCTACATGATGGTCTATGATGGTCTGGATTCTCTCAAGATATAAGATGCCTATTTATCATTCCAAATGATCAAGTGACACACTATAGCT
Source organism: Torreya grandis (assembly GCA_037957365.1). Lineage (NCBI taxonomy): Eukaryota > Viridiplantae > Streptophyta > Pinopsida > Cupressales > Taxaceae > Torreya > Torreya grandis. The sequence continues at coordinate 1,577,364 of JARHVA010002763.1, read as the reverse complement.
TCATCAAGACATCTATGGATGCCTCATAACTTCTTCTTTGTCCTTACAGACCTATAAATGTGCCATATCTCTCCAAACCACAAATCTGATCACTTTGTCATTAATACATTAGTACAAGATGATCTCTTTTAATCAATGACAACTATGATCAACAATTATGTATCATAATATCTGAGTAAAATGGTATGTTTGATTCAAAACTATATATATATGTAATTGTATTTGTGTAGACTGTATATTTGTATATTTGAATACCTATGTAAACCTGTGTTTGTATATCTAAGAACCTATGAATATAAATATTTGTATATTTAAATACCTATATAAACCTATGTCTCTTTATATTTGAGAACCTATGAATCTGAATATTTGTATATCTAAATACCTATGTAAACATGTGTGTCTATATATCTAATTTTTTGAGTAGAAATGTGTATTTATATATTTGAATATCTATGTAGACCTATTTGTCTATGTGAACATATGAATATGAATATCTATATATGTGAATACTTATGTAAACATGTATGTTTGTATATATGACTAGCTATGTAGAGTTGTGTGTCTGTAAATCTGACAATCTATGTAGACCTATGTGTATACACATAATATTTTTGAACTTTATCAATTATTGATGTTTTCTCTCTTGTAAGAACCTATTGAGTTTCAATCTCTCTGAGTGCACACTTGAAGGGGTGCACCAGGAAAGAGTATGGTAGCCTTCCAGTTACTTATTGGAACTAACACATAATGAAGAATGCAATGGTTTTTTTGTGAGGGGGAATTGGCCTCCTACCAACCCAGGCCTCACCCTTCATTTGGATAGAATTTTTAAACTTTTAAGTGCAATTTAATTAAATAGGCCATTAATGATGGAAAATATATTTTTATTATTTAATTAAATTTTCATAAAAGGTTAAAAAAAATTCCAAATAAAGGGTAAGGTATCCTTCCAACTAATCATTGGAACTAACATGGAATGATGGACCTCCTTAAGTCAAAAAAAGTAAAAAAAACACATGGCCCATGCACCCCCCCATGTGTACTTTTCTAAAAAAAGCCTCTTTGAGTGGTTTTAATTAAAAATATACAAAGCTATTTAAATAAAATTAAAAACATGATTTAATTTTTAATTATTTTAGGTGATATTTTAGGTTTTGTGTTGACTTTGAAATGAGATCATAATACAATGAGATGCCACCACTTTTGCAAAGAAGAGAAGAGACCAATGCCACCATTGATAGAAGAAATCGAGTAAGTACCACCAAAGTTAAGGTTTTGAGACTGAGGCAAGTTAGATCATCTCCAAAGGTATCCCCATTATTCTTTCACAGGTCTAGAAAGAGTTTCAAATTCCATTATCATGGTTGGGAGCAGGCCATTAGAGGATAGTTAAAACCCTCAAGATGTCATGGAAGATCCAAAAGGCCATTGGAAAACATACTAGTATAGGCCATGGAAGAGCCAAAGGCCATTGGATAGAATGTTGGTTCAGGTCATGGAGGAGGTGTCTAATATAGGAGGAAGGGCCATAGCCTCACTCACCACTAATACCAACATTACCTCTTCTTCGTAATCCAAATATGCAGACTCCAAAAAGAATGGCTAGGTACATATAGAAAATGGCAACTATGATTTGGCATGCCTACTCTTATCCATAATTATAACCAAGTTACTATGTTGGAAACCAACATGGAGTTGATGTGAAGGCCTGGAGGATGGTGAGGCCAAGGTTGAATGGGTTGTGCTTTCAAACCTCAGCTTTGTTGGTGATTTTTAAATGGTCCAACATACATGGCCAATGGATATGTAGAGGAGGTCATGGGATCTCTCTCACTCTTTTGATGCCAATGAAATAAAAGGATGGGGATAGAGTACATTAATCTTAGAAGAGACAATAGGATGTGAAGGAGGAGGTGTGACATAAAGCTCAAAAGGATCACTAAAAATACTATATAGTATGCTCCAAATAGTGCATGGACACTCTGTATATTCCACATGGAAATGAAGATCCATGGAAACATGTAGTAACATAGTGGAATAAACTTTGTCACAAGCATTATTCCACTTATAGGAATGGGCTAATACTTGTGATAAGGTTTAGTGGGTGTAGTAATCTATCCATATAGGAATGGAATATTATTCTTGTGTGTGAGCAAGTGTTCTATGTAAGCACACCATGATGCATAATTATCCTTCCCAAGAAGGGTCATTGGATATGAAATAACCTTGAATAAAGTCTCTAAAATGGGGTTGATATGACTAAGATAAGACACTAGGCAAGTACATAATAGCATGGTACAAAATTCAATAAACCCCTAAAGCATGCTCATGAAAGGGATGTCAGGGACAACTTAAAATGCATCCAAGTGAGCAATTAGTGATAGAATAAGGGAAAATAATGGTACACACTCTAGAGATGGACTTTTGATTGGACCAAAAATGAGTCCATATAGATGAGAGTAATCAGTGCATGAATTATGTTGCAAAAATTAGTAGGCTCACTCGACCAAAAGTTCACCTTCTAGCCTGTTTTGACATGGTATCAGATCCTGCTTGTATTCATAAGTATGCAAGAAGATGTGAAATAATTGACTGATGTATTAAATTTCCTTGCTAACCAATTATCTACTCTTTTAAAATATCTTGGTGAAGAGGAATATAAAGGAGTAGGGGGAGTTAACTTAGAGGAGAACTCACTATGGGATTGAGTGTAACTTACTGTGGAACTCATAAGAGAACTCATAATGGTACTCAATCAAATTCCAGGTGGAACTCAAGGTGGATCTCACCCTCACCCACTTAACCTATTATCATGCATAAGTAATATGAATCTACATCTGTAGGAATTATCCATTTAATAAGTAAATGGAATAATCAATATCCTACACCAACACTAATAAACCCTGAAAATTATCTAGAGCCACAAAATATTCACCTACTTTAGCCACCACTTCCTTATCAATAAAAAGAGTCAAGACATTATTTTAAAATGTTGCTTCCACTATCGAATTCACTCTACTGAGAAGGATGCTAAGAAGGTAGTCTTCCCCAAAATACAAAGGATTTCCTGCATAATCTCCTTCAGAGGTACCCCAAATATTTTATTCATCCTTGCCCTGGATATAATATTTATACTATTACTAAACTTATAATTATAATTTATTTTTTAAATATAATAAACTAGGGTCACTTTGCATATTCTATATTTGGTTTCATAGTTACACAAATTACAATTTGGAAGATAGTTTTTCAAAATCTATATGGTCAATATTTAGTCATTTCAAGAAACTTTTACAATTGATGTCCATTTTTGGTAAACATATAGTCATTTTTTAGAATTTGGGGACTTCTAGATTGTTTACTGACATTTTTATGAGTTCTTGGTTTGTCAAAATTAAATTTTAAGAAGAAATTCACACCCAACCACTCTTTTATGTCAATTTAATTTAAGATTAAGTCCCTTATAGGCTAAAATCAACACATCAACACCATACTCATTTATATTCAATGTAAATGAGATAATTTTGGCCACCTTTGTATATGGTCACCCCAATTAAAATTGAATTCATGACAAAATGGTGTGGATTGTGAAACATGGGTCACATTGGTGACTTGTGCACACCTAACCACCTATTTATGTCAATTTTACTTGTGATTAGGTCCCTTATAGACCAAAAGAGACACAAAACACTGTATATAGTTTTGACCAAGTTAAATTCAAATAATTTTAATCACATGTTTTTATCATCACCCCATTTCTCTTTAATTCAAGAAAAAAAGTGTGATTATGTCAGTGTAAGTCATATTATGACCCTTGCACATCCAACCAATAATTTACGTTGATTTAAATTATGATAATAAAATTACAAACATTTTTTGGCACTTTATGTTGATTTCACCTAAAATTAATTTCATCATGTGCCAAATTCTATGCAATAACATCATATCCACTTATGAGTAGGAAAATGTAGATAATTTGGCATATTTACATGTCTAACCACCCAAATTTGCTTTGAAATCTTGCTAAACTGGTATGATTTGGAAAGCATGGGTCACATTGGTGACCTAGACATATACAACCACCCTTTTATGTCATATTTACTTGAGATTATGGGGATTATACGCCAAAATTAATATAAAAACATTATATCCATTTTTAACTTGAAAAAATCATACACATGAACATTTAAGCATTCTCCTTTGTCAAAAGGGCAAATTCATCCATTTTTAATTGAGATGGTGTACCAAAAACACTATCTCTACAACTTAAATAAATCTCATATTGATTGATATTAAGGACATTGATGATATGTTTTGTGCACCATTCTTGGACCTTGACCCCATTATTTCAATTTAACTTTCAATGTAAATCAATCCCCTCCCTTCTTTATACAAAGGCACGGATAAGCTCAAGTATAATTTTTGAACTCCACATTGAATGAATGTTTTGTGTCACTCCTCGTTATTCATTGTAATCATTGGTGTTCCTATTATAAATCATTAGTGTTCTTCTAAAATAGAATAGTGTGATTGATTTATTCTATTAAATCTAGGTAATATTATACAATATAACATAGAAAATACTTAACTCCCTGAGATGGGTGTGGGTGCCCATCAATCATTTATTAATCATGAAATTACCCTTATTTATTGATTATCATCCCTAAATTTAGGTTATCAATTAAGTGGGGTTTCATCCCTTAATTTATTGATATATTATTTATTCCCTATATAAATAAAAGGGAATCATTCTGCACCACTCACTATAATGTGGGGTCCACTATTTCCCCTATATGTAGATATGTCAATCAAGCCCCTCCAATATCTATGTGGTGCCCTCACTAGAAAAATATATAGGGTCAATCATCAATTCAGTTCACCTCATCTATTGTGGGACCTCTCTCTTGGCCTCAATAATATATGGTTTATATATATATATATAGGGGATAACCACCACCCACAAATGTTCCCACTATATTATATATGCCCTATCAATATAGTAAATAGATAAAAGGGCATAAGGTAAATTTTATGTGTATCACTCATGCATTAATCACTATTGAATAATGTTATATATCTGATAACAATAAATATATAGGGTTAGGGGTGACATTAGATATACATAATCAATTGAACACTCACATTGTAAACTAATTTAGATCCCCTATATACATATGGGCATTCAACCTCCCCTACATATCTAAGGAGGATGAGATCCACCTATCTATAGAAGGATACTCAAATAATTTATTTTATTAATTTAGGTCCCCTATCTATATATGGACACTCACCTATCTCTATCTATATTTGAAGAGGGTGAGGGGTGGGTAGGGTTTGAACTTGCAGTCTTCAGGTCATGGGCCTAATGAGTTGACCAATTAATCCATCTTGCTTTGTCAAATATGGGTATGTCCACTATTAATCTATGCCATATCCATATCCCATATCTATATAGGGTACGTATTCACCAAGTTGATGAATAGATGTGAGTCAAATTACATACATAATATGATCAGATCTTTTGATTTTAATATTTATGAATGAATGATATGGAAATTATATCTTTTATCAATTAACAATGACATAATGACACAACCACCCCTACTATAAATATGTATAGTTTCATAAGCATTGGAAAAATATATAGTTTAATTGGCATAATATGTATTGGCACCCCCACCCCACATATGGATTTAGATATATATTTAGAGTAAATAGAGATATAAGACAAGGTCTATCAATTCTATTAGATATATCTTGTTCACCCTATCCATTGAAAAATTATATCAATGATTTAGCAAGTCTATCAATGATCAATGCTATGACAATACATACACAATATGTATGGTATGACCAAAGTGACCTTGTGTGCATAATGATTGACATGGCATGAATGATTTATATGATGAAGTATATATCCATATCATATAATAGGCTAATGCCATATCTATATGTAACATGACGTTGATGTGATAGATAATGAAATGGGTTGGGTAATATGATGTGATTGATATTGCATGCCCTATTGATAATATAGTTGGTTTGAATGACTTGACATCATTAAATGGGATTCATTACGTATAAGTTACATTGGTTTGGTGGGCCCATTGGATATTATGATGCCATTAACTATAACTATATAACCTAACCCTTATTATGGATGGAGACAATAACCATGTATCATGATTCAAGTCAAATAATCTCATGTGTGTGTTTCTCATATAACAAAGTAACATGATAGATGCTACATGAATACTACCTATAGTGTAACACCATATATAAGATGGGGTTGATGTCTTGTGCATATTTTTGAATAACTCTTTTGAAATATCACATCCCCATAGTTTAAGTAAGAGTAAATATAGTTTTTTTGTGTTATTTTTAGCCTATAATCCACATAATCTCAATTTAAAATGACATAAAAGGATGGTTGGATATGTGTAGGTCATCAATGTAACCCATGTTACCCCAATCATAACAAATTTGGGTGATTGCATAGTATGTACCCCAAATTATTTGAATTTGTTTTGGTCACAAGTGGATATGGTGACATTTTGTGGATTTTGGCTTGAGGGAGTTAATGGCATTGATGACCCATGCACACAAAACCAAAACATATGTTATGCCATTCATATCACTTTAGCCTAAATTTTAAGATAATTAGGGTGGTGATGCATAAATGTGTCCAAATGTTTCCTCAATTTACTTGGTCATAAGTGGATATAGTGTTGTTGTGTCACTTTTGGTCTATAAAAGACAATGAAAAGTAAAATTGGCATAAATGGGTGGTTGGGTGTATGAATATCACCAATAAAGCCTATATTTTCATAATTACACCATGTTAGTCTATATTCAAAGTGTATTAGCATGATCATACATAAATATACCCAAAATTATCTATATTTGTCCTAGATACATGGATATGGTGTTTTTATGTCACTATTATCTTATAATAGACCTAATTGTAAACAAACTCAACATAAAAAAGGTGGTTGGATGCTTGTCCAGCACCAATGTGACCTACATTATCCCAGTCACAATAATTTGGCCTCAATTCAAAGTGAATTTAGTTGATCATACATGAATGTGTCCCAAATTATCTTTATTTTCCCTCATCACAAGTGGATATGATGGTGTTGTGTTTATTTTTTCATATAGACCCTCAAATTGCAAGTAAAAATGATATAAAGTGGTGGTTTAATCTATGGTTCATCAATGTGATTATTTTAACCTTTTAGGAATTATCTCAATTCAAATCTTATGTTGTTAACAGGCTAAATATGTTGCTAATCTAGAATGAAAACTGGAAATGATTGATTTAATTAAACTTTCCCAAAATATAAAGTGAGAAGAGAAAATGTACTTATCTAAAAATAAATAGACTTTTACATAGATCATGGAACTAGAATAGGATGGAAAGATAGGCAAACACCTTTCATCTTCTAATTGTTTACTAGAATCTAGCCTTGAATAATAACACCCATATTAGAATAGTAATACCATGTTGCATTAATTTATAATTATGGTGCTAATGTCCTTCTTATAGGGATTGTCTAAAACTTTCATGGAGGTTATAGGAAGTTCTATAGGTCCTATAGGTGGTTATGTGTCATTCGAGGGATCATCTTTGTCACTATTTTGGTTGAATATATTATGAAAACCTAATGAATACTTTTACACATGAAATAATAACTAAATAAAATGTAAAAAATAAATAAAAAATGGGTTGTTGGATGTTACGATCATGTGGAGTAGAACCCCTGTTATCTTAACCACTACCTAAATTAAACCCAATACTAGGGGTCTTAGATTACGTGTAGTTATACCTTAGGGAATGTGTACCATTAAATTTCATGCTATGCTAGAATGACTTTTGATTAGGCCCTTCTTTGATCAAGCATGCAATGTTTTGAGGTAATTACTGAATAGTATGTAGAGTATTGAGTTTTACTATTGATTGATTTTATGTCATTATGTGCCAAAATAGTAAGTACTAGATACAAAATGCCTTGTGAGGATATTTATATAAAAGGAACATTAATTTCAAAATAAGACCTTTTTCATTGGCTAAAATTTCATAAAAGAGGGATAAAAACATAAGAGAGGGCTCACAAAAGGGTTAGGACTCAAACATGAGAGAAAATGCCCATCAAACAGTACATCCATACTTAAACACTAGCACCATGTGATACTATTATCCTAAAAGTGACACTACTATCTTAAGGCTTAAGGTAGAGCTAAAACTAATAAAGATAGGCTAGGGGCCCTTATGATTGGGAAGAGGTAACATATGACCATTGAGGTGTTAAAAATAAGAAAAATAAGACATAAGAAAGATTAAAAGACTTAAAATGATCACATTAACAATGACTATAATCATCATTAAGACCTTCATGGGAAAGAGCAATAAAAGACATAGTACTTGTGGTTTCTTGACCAAATTAGGGTGTTTACATTTTCCCCCCTTTTATTCTAGTAATGAAATGAAATGAAAGTACTAGAGTAAAATAAAAATAAGAATGTGTACCTATACTTACATGTGTAAATGTGATCTAGATTTGGCCCACCTCTTGGCCAAATAAGTGGATAGGACCTATAGTGAAATATGTGAAGAGGAAACCCATGGTGTGGATTGCCCCTCTACTATATATGAATGGTGTACTGAATCATGAGGAACAAAACCCCTATTTTTTCCCCCACCCTGATATCTACACTAAATCTAAGTGTGTAAATTGAATGTCTGGAGAAAAAAGGATCACTTTCCCCCACTCTGATATCTAGATTGAATCTAAGTATGTAAATTGAGTCAGGTGGAATACTATGGATCAACCACTACAAATAGTCATGTGACCCAAACTGGTGAAAACCTGGTGATGATACTAGTGATAATACTAAATATAACCTAATAATCTAAAAATGGGGATGTAAGACGTGTGCTCTACATCATTCCCCCTAATCTTGATATCTAATTAATGTATTTATGTATCAAAATATTTATTAAATTGTTATATTTGATTCAAATCTATGTATCTATGTAATTTTATCTATGTATACTATATATTTGTATATCTGAATACCTATGTAACCCTGTGTTTGTATATCTGAGAACCTATGAATCTAAATATCTATATATCTAAATACTTATGTAAACATGTGTGTATTTATATATGAAAACCCATGAATTTGAATATTTGTATATTTGAATACCTGTTTACACCTATGTATCTATATATTTGACTATTTTTTTAGACCTATGTGTCTATATGTCTAACTATTTATGTAGACCTATGTTGTAACAACCCTGTTGGGTTAGATATAGAAATAAGAGAATTTTTTTTACACCTATACCAAATATATATTACACCATGAGAATCTATAAAAACCATAATAATTTCATAAGGTGATAATAGAAAAAATAAGTAATACATCACATAATACTGATCTCTAACATCATGAGAGTACATGACATAATGCAAATATAGAAAGTAATTACATAACTCAGTTCTAATTAAATCAAGTCTATATCCACCATTGTTGATTTAAAATAACAAGTAATTACAACTCTTCATGACAATACTCAATGATAAATACAATACACTATACAAATAAAATACTTGGCTTCCCAAAGCATGAGTTCCCAAGACTCTCCAATATCTGTGGCAATATCAAGTGTCATCTCAATAGTAGTAATACTATGGGGAGGGAGAGCATCATTTAAGAACTTTTTCTCCCAACCATAGACCAATGATCCCCTAAACTATCCAATTAGGAAATGACCCTCCCTTCATGGATGAGTAGATAGTGATAGCATGGGAATCTAGAGAGACTAGCAAGTACCTGTGTTTTATATGATTCTAAACTAAACATGTAGTGTATCATAGAAATCCATTCTATTGAAAAATATTACACTAAAATGTGAATTACACTCATGAAATGATAATGTCTCACTAAACATACTTTGTCCCAAAGCTTTACAAATAATAATGATCTAGATCGATCAATTTCATACACACCACTTGATCAGACTACCTTCATCTAACATTGTAATTCCAGTAAGCTAGTGACGTCCATCTCACTCCTTACTCCACATTAGCAATGTAGATTGGTCAAATACAATTCAATGACAAGATTCATCAACTTACACCCTACTATCAAATTTATCATATAACACACTATATAAAGGAGTAATAACAACATACATTTAGTCTATCAAACATATGCATGAATCTTCCATTACCTTCTATCCCATACTAGAAATAATGGTTACACATATATCACCTAGGTAAACATAAAATTTAACTGTACATTTCAATAATGTAATTGCTTTTTTAGTTATCTACACCCTATGATAACCTATATTACCATAGTCCAGTGTTTTAAGACTTAACTACCAGTTTTTCCATAATCAATCATATGAAGTAGTTTCAAATACACGAAAACATAAGCATTATATAAGTAACTATATGTATCAAATCAAGTCATTGTTCGACAAAACACAAAAACATACCCACACCATATTTTTTAAACTCTCAAGGTTTTTATGCATGCATACATAAGTCTTACACACATTATCCTCAACAATAGCTAGTATGCATATAGTAAATAGTTGAATGTAAATATGATTTATGCATAATATTTTTAGTATGTACTACCCAAGTACAACATATCTTTATATTGTAAAAATCTATGATATCCCATACTATCATAGGTTCCTAAATACATAACAACACACAAACCAAACTTATGATTTTCAAGACTCAACTGATTCATAATAACAAACATACAATAAATATTTATACCACCTGGGTATACTGCATACAATCTTACAAAGCATCACAACATATAAATATGCATCACAATGCACCATTATGCACTAAGAGTAACTAATTACTCATACATGTTAATACACTCATAGTATGAAATGTACACAAGTATTCAATACTGAATACACATGATTAAAAATCATTCATATTATTAATAATGAGTCAAATAATTCATAAACCCATTGTCTTATTGACTCATTTACTTCTAGGAGATTGTTTCAAAGGTTATGGTTTTTTATTCCTAAGAAACTTAATGACATATATAATCATCTTAGGAGATACAGATATAATCCCCATATACTAGCATGTGGCCACCCTAATGTGCATCACATGTATGTATTCTATTGCTATGTAGTTTATAAACCATGGTTTAGTAATTTAATTGAAGCTACCAAGCATATAAATCAACTAATGGACTAGTTATAGATACCTAAGCTTTTACTCAACCAACCGATTATAAACAATCAATTTCTCAATTCCTGTGAAACATAAGAACACATTGTCATATTCTCTTAGTCAAGCTTACATACCTTCAAAAAACTTAAATAAGTATATTTATTTAGTGTATATTATACCCCAACACACACCTCGAGTTACTATTATACACTATAAGGCATGTTACCCTCATTTTTGACAAATTATCTTATCAATAACCATAAATGTATAACTCAGTATAATGTCAACTTATATATGACAAAATCCATGCATCAAGTAATCCCATTATCCCACATGGTTATCTCATAATTCTAGAATTATTGTATTTACCTAAGGTACTATTACCTTCAACTAAAATTGTTTGCATGTCATTTCCACAAATAATTACAAATTATCTATCAATGACACCATATATTAGGTAAAACAATATATTAGGTAAAAAAAAATATGGTTTATGATGTATAGTGACATCACCTATGTATATTGAATAGTTCCCCAAGAGTTATACCATCATTCTATATTAAGAATCAGTAGGTTGAAAAGTAAACTAAGTACTCACACTATATATATAATGGATATTGTATATATTATTCTACACTTAAGGATAACATATATATGCTTATTTCAACTATATTATTATTAAGGATATGTTACTTTTAATTCATTTTATATGGATGTTATGAAGTGCTATCATACTAGAACCATAAATATTGTATAACATTGATATTTGTAGCATAGTTATAATATTCATTGGCAAGTATATAAGTATAGTTATAATATTTGTAATAGTGATCCAAAATTTCAATAACATCCTCATATTCAATAACCCTTCAATGAAAGGCAAAATTGACCCACACCCATATCACCATACTTAGTTGTAATTTCCATTTCCAGCATATACTTATTTGTACATAGACCAGCTAGTAACAAAAGTAGCATTAATCAAGTGAAGTTAGATACCTCTATTACCACCATATAATTTTATATTCATGCAATCTACAGGTAGTAGATGTATTATAATTTTTTTTAATAAATTAAACTAGTTGGACAACCAGATCGACACCCAAAGAGAAAATTCCAAATCAAATACTAATTTAAAGGAGGTATAGACTAAGATAGTAGATAGCAAAGAATGATTGAACCCCCCCCATTCTAAGATGCCACGTTAATATGATGGAAGTTTTAATAGTTAAAAACTAGAATTATGACACCTAGTGAACAATATTTATTATTTAAAGTTTCCCAAACTAAATTTCAATGCCAAGATAATAAGTTTAGATGCCAAAGTAAATTTTTATAGCTGGATGGCTTATATCTAAACAATTTTTCATCAAAATAATATTTTTATGGGCCAAAATAATATATATAATTAGATATTTTAGTTAGTTACCTATTTGTGCACAGTAAGTGCCATTGCTAAACTTGATAATGGATTCCTCCCAAATTTGGTTCCAGCAAGTATTTTGTATCAAGAAGCTCCATGGTTCATTGTAAACTCCCAAGTTATCTATGAGTCTTATCCTTAGGCACAAGTCTACTTAGCACACAAATCAACCTTGTTTTGGCTTTGCCACATGGACATTTGGATGTGTCCTGACATTAAATTATGTGTTTTGACTTATATTGTATTTTATGTGATAGATCGGCTGCTACACTATGCCCTTCATTGGGTGAGAAAAACCACCATAAGATAATTCTTAAACTACTAAACTAATTTTAAAATCTCTATGCCTAGCTAAGAGTAAATATTTCAATATGCATAGAAAAATAAGTTAGATTTATAGTTTATAATCCATCCTTCCTATGGCAGTGTCAGGTTTTCTGCATAATCCCAAAAAATTTATGATGTCCCAAAACTATGTTTTCAAGGTGTGATATAGGTATTATAGTTGAGTTTAAAATTAATACTAGATCGAAAGTTTTGTTTATAATTATTTATTTGCAACACAATTATACATTTATCAGTCCATATATGTAATTTATGGAAATATCACATAATTTAAGGCACCACTTGTTAAAATCTTCTGGATGAAACATCAAGAACCAGTTAGATTTTCCTCCGTGTGCTGCCCCTCTTTATTCCAATCTTAGGATATACTCCTCTCAATTGTGCCTCTCTATGAGATTTATATAATTTTATAAAAGGGTAGTTTTATTTGTTTTAAAGTTTCTTTTCATTTTAAAATTTGTTTTATTTCCTTTTAAAGAGGTTTCATTTTTTTTAATTTATTTTTTCCTTTATTTTCTTATTTCCATGTGTTTCTATTTTAACTTTCTTTATTGTTTTATTCTAAAATAATGACTTTTCATTATATTATTATCTTGATTTGATCTCTCTTTTTATCAATCATGAGACTTTATTTAAAAATTGTCTTTCTTTTATTTTTTATTTTTTCCTAACTTGCCTTGGTGCACAAGCAAGAGTCCTTGATTTCTTGATAACCCATTAATAAATAAATTCTAATTTATTTGTATTGCATAAATTCAAAAACACTAATGGGTTAATATGACCAACATGCAAACACACAAAATGAGTTTCAATTAAACTTTAGCTAAACTAATCGCGAGCAAGCAATTCTAGATGTGTCAAACATTGAGCATGATATGCTAACCATTCATTATGAAATTAACATGTTCTAGTTATTATGGTGTGTGTAGGGTACCAGTCAATTTTTTTATAGACATTCAATTTCTCCATCTATATCACTCTCTCTGATGATGCTCTCCTTTTTCTACATTTGAGGGAAGAATTATACTGCATCTACCTCACAACACACAAGTCATTATATATTTTACATTATAATATTAAGCAATAATATATAACTAAATCAATACATTAAAATGCCTAAAAATTTAAACACATACATCATCCAATTCAATATAAGCAATCATGTATTATCATCTAACTAAGCAACATTCTATTATCCCAAAATAGCATAAATTTCAAGCTTAGTTAGAAATATATCCAAATCTGAATTTGTTAACAATAGATATCCATGGATAATCTAGGATATTTGTCTGGCAAAGAATCTGGATGTAATATATGTGTCTATGTGAACCTATGAATCTAAATATCTATATATTTGAATACCTATGTAAACATGTGTTTTTATATCTGACTATCTATCTAGATTTATGTGTCTATAAATCTGATTATTTTATTAGACCTATGTGTATACACATAATATTTTTGAACTTTATCAATTATTGATATTTTCTATCTTACAGGAACCCATCGAGTCTCAATCTCTCTGAGTGCACACCTTAAGAGGCGTATTGAGAAAGGGGTGGGAAAATCATTTGTGCTTCATAGGATTGTTATCCCTTTACTACCACATTTTATCAATCCAACCATCTGCTAAAAAAATTCTTTAAGTTTTACCTCCTATTTTTTACCATCCTCTAGTCATTTTCCCCCGTCATTAGACCTTCCCTAACCTAAAATACTTTTTAATGGTTTACGATATAATGTCGGCCCCATCGACCCTTTAATCTAATTGACAAAACTCATTTAGGGTCTAGGTCTATCTTTAACCGACCTAGACCAAGACCTAATTTAATTTTGTCAATAATGATACAGAGTCAATTGGGATAACCCTACTGGATAAACTTTTTAAAAAGACTAGGGTTATATTTAGCTATATAAACACATTCATTTCATCATTTCTTAGGAAGAGAAGAGAATAACAAGAGATATATATTGTGCATTTGCTTATCCACCATTCTACTTGAGGAGCATAGCTTCAGGTTTCATACTTTATTTGGAGATATGGATCTTATCTTGTGGATAAGTCTTTTAGATTCATAGATAGGTTGTGTAGCCTAGATCTGATTTATCCTTGTCATCCTTACATATCATAACAACCTCTTGTGAAGATCCTTGGCCAAAGGAGATATTAAGGTTCAACAGGTTCTTCTTCAAAGGTGAGTATTCTTAACTTTATTCTTCCTTTTTAAGAGTGGATAGATTAGAATTTGTAATTATCTCCCATGCATTAGGATTCTATATACATTGACGTGAGTATATGTCTTCTATGCATGTTATACTTTATGTTTATTACCCCCACTTTGTGCCACAAGATTTTGTGAGCACTAGATTATAATTTTAATTTGATTTTGTCATTTGTAAATTAGTGAATATGAAAACATAGGACCTCACCTCCCACTCCCCACCTCTCACTTCCCACCTCCAAGGATCGAGATTTGTTGGTTATGCATAAATGAAAACATATTAATATCACTAACATTAGGGTTATGGCATAGTTTTGATTAACTAGAGGATTTGGAACCCTCCCTAGTGATATTAGTGTGGTAAGAGATCTATTATAAGGTATATTAGATCCATCTTGGTCATGACCTTGAATATCTAATGTATCAACAATTGTAAGTGTAAGTAGGATTTATCTTCTCTGAGCTGGGATTGATTTATAGATCAGTTGTATTTCCCTTTGCATAAATTCTAGTGAACCTGATGTGAATCTAACCCTTGTAGGTTTTCTTTCACACCATTTTATCATTATATTATATTTTTTATTTGTAGTACTATATCAAACCAGTTGGTATAGTTCTAACTTTTTGTGTAGGTTTAACATAGTCATTTCAAAATCACTTTATTCTATTTGTATAGGTATTCATCAATTACAAGTTACTAGATTGAGTTGTTTGACATAATATTATTCTTTAGTTCTAGATTAGTATACACTATCAAATGGGTAGACTTTATCTACTATTTTCTTTTGACAACATATAGGTAAACAAAAATTATCGAATAGGTTGACTCTATTCATTATTTCTTCTTCATCACATAAGGTTTTGCATGACTTGATCAAACCAGTTGACCTAATTAGTAGAATTTGAAAGCAATAATTAAGCATTACAGCATAAAAAATTTCAATCTAAATGATCTACAAGCCCACCAAGGTTAATTTATTTTCTTTCTCTATCATTTTGTTTCTTCCTTTAGTTTTACCTTTCACAAGTTGGCAATCTTCAAAACTACAATCCTACAGCTAACTTGGTTGACCTGGTCGACTTAGTTTTATAGTTTACCTTCTATTTGAGAGACATAGTTGACCTATTTGACTCTATTCTTAAACACCTTACTTTTATAGAATAATAGTGATCTATTTAACTTTATTCTATACTTTTTGCATATAGTGTCACTTTAATTGATTCATATTATTATCAATCAAAGAATTAACATATATTTACTAGTAATTAATTCACATTTCCTTTTCAGTTGTTTGCATGCTTAGAGTAACTCACATAGTCTAAATAGGTTGTTTTTCACATTACCATTTTAGTTACACTATTTTACTCTTTTTCATGCACTACCAAACCACTTAACATTAAAAAAGTGTTAAACATTTATCTTCCCAAGGCCTACCTACTTGGATTTCATCACCAAGGGGGAAGCTTACTTGGTTTTTAGGCCAAGTATAAATATGTTATTAATGGTATATATTATAAAATCACCCGATACCCTTATCACCATGGGATTGTGAAGTGAGGGGGTAGGCCCCAGTACCAAGCCATTACCATTGCCAATATAAATCTCTTTTAGCCCAAACATCCTAAAACTAATCTTAGATTGATTTCAAGTTCCCTATTTCAGCCAACTTTCCTATCACACTAAACTTACACTCTATTAGAATTTAATAACACTTAGGGTGACTAATCAATTATCATTTACTTTTTAGTTGATTGCTTTTTCTTTGATCATTGTGTTGTATTTCAAAACTTGCATTGGCCAATGTTGTTTCAAGTTTTGTGTTACATGTTCTAATTGGATTAGTCACATTGATCCAATTGTTTGTGTGTTTTGTTTTCATTCTTACTTAAAATTATCTTGAAAAAAATTTCCCCTATTTCAAAACATTTTCATTTTAGTTGATATAGTATCTTATAGACTTTTCTACCTTCCTACCACTAGTACATATTCAACCTACATGACTTTGTCTTTTTATCCCCCTATTCAGTTCTTTATTCAATAGTATACAATCTGTATACACATAATATTTTTAAACTTTTGTCAATTATTGATGTTCTTTATCTTGAAAGAACCCATCAAGTCTCAATATCTCTAATTGTATGCCTTAAAGGGTGCATCAGGAAAGGGGTGGATAGACCATTAGTACTTCCAAGGATTTTTATCCCTTTTTTCCACTTGTTATCTACACACTTGTCTTCTAAAAACCATTTACCTAAGCTTGTTATTCTCTATTTTACACTCCTCTAGTCATTTCCCACCTTTCATCACCCTTTTCCTCACCTATAACCCCTTTTGATAGTTTACAATACTAGGTTGACTAGATCAAACCTATACTCTTATGGTTGAAATTAATTTAGGGTCTAGGTTGGCTCTTTGCTAACCTATCTCATGACCTAGTGAATTTTTGTCCATAACATTAATAGGTTGACTAGGTTGACCCTATTGACCAAAATTTTTGGAAGGGCTTAGGGTTAAATATGCTTATAAATACAAGATCATTTCTCTATTATTTAGAGAAGAGAAAAATAACTAAGATCTATTGCACATCTACTTATCCATTATTTTACTTGAAGAGCAAGCTTAGGGTTTCATACTTTATTTATATATATGGATCTTATCTTTTAGATAAGTCTTTTGGATGCATTGATAGGTTATGTATCCTAGAGCTAATTTATCCTTATCATCCTTACATACCAAAAAAACCTCTTGAGAAGTACCTTGGTCAAGGGAAAGATTGAGGCTTGGTAGGTTTGTTTTCAAAGGTAAGTATTCCTAATTTTGTTCCTCCTTTGTAAGAGTAGATAGATATTAATTTGTACTTCTCTTCCATACAATAGCATTTTATATACATTAAATTGAGTATATGTCTCTTATGCATGTTTACTACCCCCACTTTGGGCCACAAGATTTGGTGAGCACTAGATTAGACTTTACTTTAATTTTTATTAGTTTAATAAATATGAAAACCTAGAGCTTAGTTAGGGTTATTACATGATTTTTCTTGACTAAAGGATTTATAACCCTTCTTAGTATTGTTGTTGTGATCAGAGATCCCTTAATTGGGTCTAATGGATCTACAAATTGGTCATGTTCCTGACTATCTAATGTATCCCCAATCAAAAGTGTAAGTATGATCTATCTTCTCTGAGTTAGGATTGATTTATAGATAGGATGCATTTTTTATTACATATATTCTGGTGAAGCTGATGTGACTCTAACCCTTATAGGTTTTATTTCATGTTTTTCATTATTTTATCATTTTATTTATTACTTTTTTATATTTATGATACTAGGTCGATAGGGTCAGTATAGTTTCTAACTTTTGTGCACAAGTTTAACACACAATCACATCAAAATAAATCTATTCTATTTGTGAAAGTATTCATCAAATATAAGTTACTAGATTGAATAGGTTGACACAATACAAGTTTTCACTTCCAAACAAGCTACTGGGTTAAACAGATCAACACAGTACTCTTAGAGACTTCCAAAAAACATACTAGGTCAACTAGGCTAATATAGTATCCATACAGCTTCCATAAAACATACTAGGTCAACTAGGTTGGTATATTCATCTTCATAGGCTTCAACAAAATAGGGCACTATAGAACTAGGTCGACCCAGTCAACATAGTTGACAAAATTTTCAATTAAAAATTAAGGTACTTCAATAACAATCTCACATTCATCTGTATCTTCAAACCCACCAACGTTCCTTTCTTTCTTTCTCTATCATTTTTTTTGTTCATTATAATTCTATCTTTCATAGTTTGTAGTCTTTAAAACTGACCTTTACAACAAACTAGGTCAACCTAGTTGACCTACTCTTGTATTTTGTCTTTTGTCTGAAAGATTAGGTTGATATTGCTAACATAGTTCTTAACAAACCTCTACTTCATTGAAGCCTGTGAAGATGACTATACCAACCTAGTCAACCTAGTATGTTTTCTAGAAGCTATATGGAATGCTATACTGACATGGTCGACCTATTATATTTTCTAAAAGTCTATAAGAGTACTATGTTGACCTATTCAACCTAGTCAACATAGTTGGAAAATTTTGCAAGTAAAAATCAAGTCACTTTAATAGCAATCTCACATTCATTTGCATCTTCAAACCCACCAAGGTTCCTTTCTATCTTTCTCTATCATTACTGTTGTTCATTATAATTCTATTTTTCATCATTTATAGTCTTTAAAATTGACCTTATACAACAAACTAGGTTGACTTGGTTGACCTATTTTTGTATTTTGTCTTTTATCTAAAATACTAGGTCGACACTAATAACATAGTTCTTAACAGACCTCTACTTCAGTAGTATAATAGTGACATTGTTGACTCTGTACTATAATGTCTACATACACTCTCATCTGAACAAACACTATACTATGTTTCAAAGTTGGAATTAACATCTATATTCTAGTAATTACTTCACAATTTCATGTTTAGTTGTTTGCATGCTTAGAATATATCACATAGTCTAATTAGGTGGTTTTTCAATATATCATTTAGTTTCACTATTTTTCTCTTTCTTTCATACACTACCAAATCACATAATTTCAAAGTGCATTTAAATAATTGTCTACCCAATGCCTACCTACTTAGATTTCATCACTAATGGGGAAGCTGACTTAGTTTTATGGTGAAGTATAAGTATGTGGTTAGTGGTATATATTATCAAATCACCTAACACACTTATCGCTATAGTGTGTGAAGTGAGGGGGTAGGTCCCAATACCAAGCTAGTACCATTACCAACACAGATCCCTTTTAGCCTAAACATCCTGAAACCATCCATAGATTGCTTTCTAGTTCCTAACTTATAGCCAACTTTCCTTTTCATACTTAAAATAACACTTAATAATCTAAAAACATTCAAGATGACCTCGTAGTTAGCATTTACTTTCCAAGTTGACTACTTGATCTTTATTCAATTATATGTTGTATTGTAAAAAATTACATTGGCTAGTGTTGGTGAAAGGTTTTATGTTGTGTACCTCAATTGGATCATTTTCATTAACCTAATTGATTGTGTGTTTCCTTCCATTTCTTTCTTTCAAAGTATATTGCACAAAAAATTCCTTGTTTTAGTACATATTCATTCTATTCGACATAGTCTCTTATAGACTATCTATTTCCCCTATCCGTAGTATTGGATCAACCTAATTGACCCAACATTATTTTTTGCCTCTCAAAATATAGTACTAATTCAAACCTATCAACTCTATATCTTTATTAGGTTATTCTTTATCCTAGGTTATAGAACTAGGTCGACTTTGCATCCTTATTCACTTAATTTTTAGACACTATTTCTAGTACTAGATTGAATGAATCAACTATGTACTCTTATTTATATCCTTCTTATCTCTTTGATTTTTTAACTATTCTATGTGTGGTTATCTAGTATTATTTCATAATGATGACATCTTTTTAACATATTCTTAGTCAAGAACATTGCATAATCTAGGATTTAGATCATACCCTCACTTATTTTATTACAGATGAAATTTTTCACTTTCTTCCTTCATCTTTTCTTAATCCAAAACTAATCACTACACAATGTAATTTAGTTGAGGTCCTTCATCTTAGTCCTCCTCTCAAACCAATTTTGAGAATATTCCACCCAAATGTTAGGAATAAATATAGAAATTGATGCAGAATAATTTCATAGAATTGCAATAATAGATATAAACAAAGATGCATAAAGAACATAAATAAACATGCAAAGTAAGAAGATAAGATTTAACATGGTTCACCCAATATGGGCTACATCCACCAAAAAAAACTTGCTCATATTTTATTATAAACCACCAGAGTATAATCACTCTCAAATCTGTCTTCACAATTATAATACACAAATATTATTTGGAGCTACGCTCAACAAACCCTCTTGAATTCACACATTCTATTATTCCTTCTCAAACCCTAGTTCTCATGATGTATTACCTAAAATATATATATCAATACATAATACATCAATAAAGTGGTATTATAAAATAATGGGTACCAAAATCGTGGTCATAATCAACCCAAAATGGTTTCCCATTAAAAGGGGTCTAGAAAATGTTTTGGGGGCTACCACCCCTGAACCTTCATTTGAGGCCCAGCTTGGCCCTGAACCTTCATTCAAGGACTAGCTTGGCCCTGAACCCTAATGAAAATACATAGAGAGTGTAAAGTACATTTAAAATGTACATTATTTGAAAAACATCATAATTTAGAAATAGGCTCCACAACACAACACCAAAACCCTTCCTCCCACCAACACTAATAATCTCCTTCCTAACAACACTAATACCTCACCTTCAAATCAAAAAATTGACACAACTCAAATTCTTTCTCAAATAGTTCAACAAATTAACATCAAGAAAACAACTAATCATTACCAAATGATGCACATGCAACAACATTTATTACACATAACTAGTCAACCATCTCAAGTCATAATGTCTCAACCAAATCAAAATTTTATCCCTCCTCCTCTTATAGATGCCAATAGGAATATCATCCCTCAACCCCCAATGAATAACAAAATGCTTTAACATCTTAAAAATAAACCTTTATACCCATTTATTGCATCCATAGATATTAGAAAATTTTCTCAAACTATCACATATGATAGGACTAAGGACCCTCCTATCTTTCTAAACTCTTTTAGTAATATCTATAAGGAATGGGTATAAACTAACACCTTTGCTACCACCAAGCTCTTTGTGACCCTCATATCAAAATTATGAGTATATCATGGAAATCCTCTAGTATGATACCCACCTCGATGGTATCCCCATCCACCACCCATCTGAAAGTATTAGTCAAGCTTTCCCAAGATCTTAGGAACATGACTACTAGATATGTGCTCAATGACACTTGGCACATCTCCATGATGCCTCTTAGGCCTAGTGTGACTAATATAGCTCGGTCTTCCACTATCAATCATTCTAATAGGTCTGGTAGTCATATTACATCCACTAATCACCAAAATCATCAATGTCCTTAGAACCATCAAAAAATAAAATATGTATTAGACCTCCAAGTAATTTAGAATCAAATACATTCTTTATAAATTTTAACAAAAACAAACCCTAATTTTCCTTGATATATCTATTTTTGACCAATTTCACCTATTCTTAGCCTCCTTGGCCATTTTGGCACTCACTCAATCAACCTGGCCCTTCAACATACTATTTTGGCCAATTTCTCACATTTAGTTACTATACTAGCCACTTAGTCACATACTAAGTTTACAAATAGTACTAGATCAACTCTGTGGACTTAACAAACTAAGCCAACCCTTTCAGCTTCCCCTTAGTACTAAGTCAGCAAAGTGGATTAACCTAGTAATCAATGCAGGGGTACTAATTCATCACTTTACCTCAAAAACTAACTTGACCCACACCTACTAAGTTAGTAATATAGAATCAGGATTTTCAACCTACTAGGTTGACTAGGTCAACCTAGTTTCTTCAAATTGCCAACTTTTTCCCCTACTTATAATAAATGCCTTTGGCACTTATCACTCTAATTCCTTTCAACCCATTTCCCCTTTTGGCCTCTAATACCCTTAGTAAACTTTTGGTGTTTATTCTAGTTTCTAAAAATGGTTTAAATTACAAATTTCTATAAAACACTTAATTTTAAATATTCAAAACAAGTTTAAAACTCTTAGTTTCTTACCTATGTTATACTTGTCACAGCTACTAGACATCCCTCTCATCTCAGCTATCATCTCATAGCCATCTTAACTCTTTTTTCTTTTGTTTGATCTCTTAGATCTCTATTTTTATCTCCAAATAAGTCAAAAAAATAGCAAATGAATTTCTTTTTACCCTTTTTAAACTTACTATTCATAAATTCTTTACCTTTCAAATATTTATCATCAAATTCCTCATTTTGATCATATCTTTGTTTTTAATCACTTATTTTTTGAAGTTATGTAATCATGATGTCATAGAGAATATTTTCCACTAATATATGCCTATATTTTTAAAAAAATTGATTTTTCTCTCTTTTTTGCACTAATCTCTACAATTTTGCCTAATGTTCTTCACATTAGATTCCTTCACATCTCTTGTAGTCTCTTTCTTTATCTACATCACTAAGGTAAGTAAAGGTATGTGTTTTTCAATTTTGTCCTTTCATTTATCTTATTTTCTCTTTACTACATTTTATTTAGCATCAATGTTATGTGTTATCATGTTCTATTCGCAAATTACCATCCTGTGTTGCACTTACATGACAGGTGATGAGATTCAATTGGGGCATATATATACACAAAATATTTTCAAACTTTTTTCAACTACTGATGCTCTCTATCTTGAAAAAATGCATTAAGTCTTAATATCTTTGAGTGCATACCTTAAGGGGTATACCAACAAAGGGATGGGTAGACCATTGGTGTTTCACATAATTAATGTCCCTTTTTCCACTTGTTATCTACACACTTATCTCCCAAAAACATTTCCCTAAGCTTTTTCTTCTCTATTGTACACTCCTCCAATCATTTTCCACCTTTTGTTCTCATTTTCCTCACCTAAAACCGCTTTTGACAGTTTATAGTACTAGGTCAACTAGGTCGACCCTATACTCTTATGGGTGAAATTCATTTAGGGTTTAGGTCATCTCTTAGTTGATCTAGCCCATGACCTAGTGAATTTTTATCCATAACAGTACTAGGTCAACTAGGTTGACCCCATCAGTTGAAACTTTTAGAAGGGATTAGATTTAAATCCACCTATATATAAAAGATCATTTTGCCATTATTTAGAGAAGAGAAGAAGAAGTAATAGATATTACACATCTATTTATCCACCATTGTACTTGAGGAGAAACTTAGGGATTCATACTTTCTTTGGAGATACAAATATTATCTTATGGAGAAGTCTTTTAAATAAATTGATAGGTTGTGTATCCTAGAGTTGATTTATCCTTGTCATCCTTACATACCACAACAACCTCTTGTGAATCACCTTAGCCAAGGGAGAGATTGAGTCTCAATAGGTTCATCTTCAAAGGTAAGTATTCCTTATATGTCTCTTATGCATGTTTACTTTTGTTGTTTATTACCCCCACTTTGTGCCACAAGCTTTGGTGAGCACTAGATTAGACTTTACTTGTTATTAGTTTAGTGAATGTAAAAACATAGGGCTTAGTTAGGGTTATTGCATGATTCTTCTTAACTAAAATCTTAGGAACCTTCCCTAATATTATTTTTGTGATAAGATATCCCCTAATTGGGTCTATCAGATCACATATTGGTCATGTTTTTGATTATCTAATGTATCCCTAATCAAAAGTGTAAGTATGATCTATCTTCTTCAAGTTTGGATTGATTTATAGACATGAGGTATTTTTGATTGCATACACAATTAAACTGCATGATTGTGTATCCTTGTAATCTTACTTATCCTTCATTCTATTAAAACACAATCAACCTATATGACTATCCTCGTATCCCCCTATTCAATGCTATTTTCAATAGTACACAGTTGACCTACAAGACTTTATATCCTTATTAGTTTGTTTAGCCTTATTTTTTGTAATACAGAGTCAACCTGTATGAATGTGTATCCTTATCCTTCTATTCCAATTCTCTAGGTTATAAAACATAGCCAACCCATTCAACTTTGTATCTTGATTTCTAATTTTGTCTTTGCATCATCCTTTTTAACCTTTCTCTTTCATCATGAACTTCCTATTTGAGGATAACACAGATTTAAACTCAACATATATGATGAAATTTACCAATCCCAATAGGTTTCCCCATAAATAGCTTATGGATCCCACTTTAGATGAAATTAATGTGCATGTGGCCACTTGCACTACAAATCATGGGACTCCTCATCAATCCTCTTCTATTTGTAACCCTCTTTTCTCCTTAAAATATCAACCTAAATTATAGTATACTCTGGAAATGCTTTTCTTCATTAATGAGTTTCTTCAACATCAAGGAAAATACCCTTCCACTATTTATAACCTTACGATAATTGGTCAAGAAGAAGAACCCCATTCAACTTCCCCCACATTCTCTCATAAATTTGGGGGTGATAGCTTCTTTGTTTCTCAACTTCTCCCTTCTATTTTCACTTCTTATCATACTATGACCTCTTCTTCCATGATTTATTCCACCTCCATGCCAAGTATCTCTACTAACATGGTGGGTTCAACATCTAATGGGCCTTTTCCGAGAGTCACCTTCCTTAATCACTCAACTATTGCATCATTTTATATTAGTGCTTCTTTCTCTTTTAATCCTTTTACTAGCGCATCTTTTACTACACATGTCAATCATGCCACTAATGCCTCCTTTTCTACCACTATCTCTCAAGCCACTATTATCATGCATGCCACTACTAATATTGGAACCCAAGCCACTAATATCAATGATAATGCTTTGCATGTCATGTAAACAAGTCAAAACACCACTCAAACCCATCAACTCTTGTTAAAAACTCTTAACTAAATGCATGCTTTCTAAGCTAAGAATGTCAATCAAATGATGAAAATGAAGAATCACCTTATTCACCTCTAAAATCAACCTCAACAGGTTCCATGGGGAACATAAAATCAAAATTCCCAAACCCCCCACCCCCCTTAAGGATTCCCATGATAACCTTATTCCCTAACCATCTTTTGTTAACAAAATGATTAAACATCTTTAAAATAAACCTCCTACACCTCAAATTGCTAACATAGATATAGGAAGTATTACACCTACCATTAGCTATAATATGTCAATTAATCCTACCTTACATTTAAAAATGTTTGTAAATATATACAAAGATTGGGTTAAATTAAACACTTTTTCCACTACCAAGCTCTTAGAAAAAACCCTCTCCAAAGATGCTTTAGATTGGTATAATCAATTCAAGTTCCATTCTATCACTAGTTTAGAAGATCTAGTTAATTCTCTAGTGATATAATTTCAAACTAATGACCTCCCTGAGAATACATGGGCTCATTTTATCAATTGCAAGTGAATTAAGACTGAAACCTCATAAACTTTCATCAAACAGTGGAAGACCTTGTCTAATAAGTGCGAGCATAACATGACAGATGATAATCTCTTTTTTATCTTCACTACAACTCTCTATCCTAAGTTGAAATATTAGGTTATGACTCTCTCTCTCTAAAAAAATTTTAAGAGGCCCTTGACCAAGCCAAGCACCAATATTTTATCATGCATCAGTTTGAGCCATTCCAACCTCTTGTGGGTACTCGCATGCTCATCAAAAATAAAAATTGTCACACTACCAATGATGGAATCACAAATTCTTATGACACCATTAATAATATTCAAGCTATTATTCCTGACCCTACTCCAAAGTACGCTTCCTCTTTAAACCACACCCCTAATCCTTAATTTTATCAAATAAATAACATTAATGTTCATAATCCATTACCCTTGGAAAAAATCCAAAAGTGTCTACTAAGGCCTCTTTTATGAGAGCTTCACCCCACTTTCCCTATGAAATCATGGTATAATCCAATTAGATTTTGTTGGTTTCATGTTATTTTGGGTTACTCTCATGAGACTTGTAGGCAATTACATAATTTAGCTATGAATTTCCTCCTTGGTCCAAATTTTGATCAGAGTTCCCTCATTCATAAACATCAAAAATCCTATTACATTGGCTTTAAAGCTCATGAAACACAAAAAAAATCAAGCTTTGAACCAATTTAATGCTCATCCAACCATCTATAAAGACCCTCTTCCTAATCACCAAGATAATAATGACAAGTCTACTCCTTCCACCAATAATGTTGAAAGTATTATAGACCAAAATCCTAAAGAGAATGTGGCAAAAATGACTAATATGTGAAGGGTATTTGTTTTCATTAATTATAATCCTCAACACATGCACCCATCATTTCAAAATTTTCATGTTATCCAAGATTCTTCCCCAACTCATCTAACAAAGTTGGGTCAAGAGGACCTTATCTCTTTCAATTAATAAATTCCAACACCTCCATTGGATAACACCTCTCATATTGTTTCAACAATTTCCTCAACCTCTCTACCCATTGATAACATTATTCAACATTTTAATACCACTTCTTTAAATCAATCACAAGATAAACCTAAATCAACTACCCCAACCTCTCAAGATAATCAACAAATTTATACCCAAACTAAACCAACCATGTCCTATCAACACAAGTTTGCATTTACTTTCAATCCTCCTTCCTAGGATCTCCTCCAACATTACACACTTCTATCCAGTAGTCCACTCATGGGTTATGATGAATGGGACCCTATCACAAAGACTACCAATCTCCCATCTCAAATCACCTTTTTCAAACTCATGCAGACTTAGATATGTCATTACAACTAACTTATGCAAATACTATTCAAAATGAACATCCTTGTACTCCCCTAGTAGGATGTGAAACTACCTTATCTAGGTTAGAAGATAGTATCTTGAAATAATGTGAAGAGATGTTTATACATGTTGATGAAACAATGGACACTTCTCTTTCTCTCAAATTTCCTATTACTTTTATGATACAAGATGAGATTATACTTCATGTTGATGATCCTCCCCTCTTTATAAGCATTCAAATTGGTGATATCCAAGTCAAGCATGATTTGATTGATGAGGGTTCAAGTACTTGTGTTACCTCTCTTGACTTCATTAAAACCCTTGGATACTTTGAGTGTAATCTTAAGTCCACATGTAGCATGTGTCAAGGTTATGATCAAAGGTAAATGCATCCTTTCATTTTTTGTATCTCCCTATTACCATCCCACCCATCACTGTTTGAGTTAATGATATTATATTCAATTTCACATTTCCTAAAATATATTTCTTAGTAGGTTATGGACTCATCGTATGAGGGCTATCACCTTTTCTACCTACCAATGTGTCAAGTTTCTCAAAATGGTTCTATATATAGGATTCAAGTTGACATTAACCCTTAGAATTTTAAATAATTCTAAGACCTTGGTGTATACAAAATTCCAACCCTTGAACTCTTGTTGATTTTTCCATTTCAGGAATCTCAACATTTTAATTTCACCATCAACTCTATGTGAGGTTATCATGGTCACCCTAAAATCATCAAGAACATACCACATAAACTCTTACACTTAGATGATGATGAGCCAAATGAGATCAACTTCTAAATCAAAATTTCATATCTCTCTCCTCATCTCATTTCCTAGATTCCACCATCTTTGAAGTCATGTTCCCATCAGCCACCTAACAATGATATACCCATGGTTTTAATTAAGACTCAACATTTTATTCATCATGCAACATCTGATGAGAAGGTCATACCTACTTATTCCATTAACCTTCATACACCTAACTATGATGATGGATATACTTTAGATGATCCATTTCTAGGAGGTCTTGTTCAAGCTAGAGATGTTGAGATCCTTCATTATCGTTAATCTTTGTTTTAGTCTTTATATTCATCTTATCAAATTTCATCTTATATATTTTATAATTTTAGAATTATTCCTCTTATTCACATGGTATAGATGGTGCATTCATAAGGTACACCTCTAGTTTATGAAGAGCCGGAGCATGCTTATGGATCATGATATGACTAGTCTTTATCATTTTACTAGATACTAGGATCCTTATACCCTACTTCCCCTTGCGATGCTTGCTACTATTATTAATCCCTCTATGTTCCTCCCTCAACTAATCTTAGTCTAGATCTTATTCTTTCTCTACCTTCACTTGAGTCTCTTCCTACTCTTGATTATATTTCTACCTCATATGAGCCTTGCCCAATCTCTCCACCAACCCTCCCTCCTCTTAGTGTTGGCCTGGTTCCTTTATTGCAGCTTGATCCCCTACCTACCTAATGGCCTGATTAGTCATACTATGACATTCATAAGTTTTTTGGTCATTGAACTTGAGACTTTCAGTTATACTAGCCTTCCCTAGATTTTACTTCTACTCCCTCTATTAGTAAACCCATAAAATATACTAATAAGCATATACGTTACTTCCATGGCATAGATAATCATTCCCCCGCCCATTATAAAAATCATTGATAATATATCGACACATTGTATCCTACCCTTCCTCATCATATAAATAAGGATATACCTCCTCCTAGGTTATTTCTTGAGTATATTCCTAGATATGGAGAGGTATATTGTCTATGGCACTAGTGTGGTACCCATCATACCAATCATTACCACATCTTTTAATATCATATTCAAGATTAACTTATGACCACTCTTATTCTCAATATTCCTCCTCCCATAGATTTCCCATGTAATAAGGCTCCCCCTTCTTCCCATGTGGTCCCTCTACTTGTGATCCCCTCTCCACCTACGGTCCCTTCACCCATAAAATATTCTCCACCTATGGTTCCCTCTCCACCCATGGATCATCCTTCACCTGTGGTCCCTTCTCCATCAATTTCTCATTCCTATCCCATATATTCCACTTTTATTCCTTCTCCTAATTATTCTATGCATGATGGCCCTTATGAACATGATCCTTTAGCTCTACCTATATTTTTTGTAGAGGAGATTTGATGAGAGCTCTTTTCACAACTTTTATTGAATATTGGTGAGACTCTAACTATAGTTAGGATCCAACTATATATAAATCTATTAGATGTTATGGATAATGTTTGTGGATAGATTTACCAGTATTTATGAACACAACATGGTGTTCCTTCACTTTCATCTTCATTATAGTTTTGGATTGGAAGTGTGTTCCACTTTTATATTTATCTAATTTATATCATTTGACTTTTTCAAATTTTGCTTCATTTATCTATCTTACATGGATATTTATCCTTCACATTATTTTTTGTCTATAATTTCATTCTCTTTACTTATGATCTCTTATGGATTATTTTCATTATTACATGCTTCTCTTTACAATTTCTTTTCTTTCCATGGATTTCTTTGTCTTTTCTCATGTTTTTTTGCTACCTTATCTCATCCACATGGATAATTATTATTTTGACTTGGTTATACAAACCTTGATCCTCTTAGTAATCCTTATTTACCATGTGATTAGTTAGAAACCAAGTCATCTCATTGTCATAATCATATTTTACTAGTTCACTTTGGATCTTCTTTTATTCCCCTTATTTCCTTTTACAAACTAAGAATAAACATGGTTAAAAATTAAGATAACATATTGGTTCATAAGTAAGCATAAGCATTTAGTTAGGCATGTCTTTGGATACTTATCTTCCCTTAGCCAAAGTCTAAAGTTCATTCATGTGTACTGCTTTTATCCCTCATGTTGGTTATTCCAATTCCACATGGATAATGAATCTAAAAAGTCATAAAACTTCAAAATCCAAATCATTTTAAACAAAAGGCAATGATATAAGAGGCAACATTCAAAATTTCAAAAGTCAAATCACACTGAAAGACATGATTCAAAGCACATCTCCTTGTTCTAATCAAAATTCATACTCCACAAATGGCATCATGATAGAGTTGAGGTCTATTGGGGTGTGGTAGGTCAGTAGATTGGATAAGAAGAATTAAAAATATTTTAGTGCTACCTAATTTCTCACATAAGTACTCAATCTTTGTAGTAAATCAACAACTTTGTAAGATGTCCTAAGGAATGGAGAACACATTGTGGGAACCTAGGTCCATTTTAATTTTCTTGTTTATCCACCAACATGAGTCGATCTTAGTATCTCAATTATTTGCATATATAGTTTTATGCTTATTGAGAAGGGGTGTATTTTGTATATTGATGGTCACTAGACACTTAGTGTCTTTTTTATGTCCTTAGTGTGCCTCATATTTCCTAAGGTGTTCTCGTAGATGCCTATGTTTTGATTTTTACATTCCCTATTAAAACAATCCTAATGTTTCCCATTGAGAAATTTTGTTTTATTCACTGATCACTCCCTCTAGAAATTATATTTGTGAGTTGCATTATAAGACCATGAATAGGAATAGGCCCTCCTCATAAATTACCACATTACCAACATTTCCTTTTAAAAATCATTTTCAATTATTTCCACCTCATTGATGTTCCCTTTGTGAGTTTCAGTGTAAGACCATGGATAGGACCGGGTCTTCCTCACAAAATATTTCAATACCCAAGTCACAATGAAATTACATGTGTCAAACTTGAGATAAGTAGTGATTTATTATGAGTTACACATCATTGACATGATTCCCATCTTGATATAGTATGTTTTATGCCTACTTCATTGATCTTTCACTCTTATCTTCTAATTTTATGATTGCATGTAAGAATACAACTATTTTTTTATTAAAAAAAAATACTTCCCAGCTTGAATTAGTGTGATCAATTTAAAGTTCATTTTTCCAATTTTGTTTGTCTTTTATACTTCCCAACGTGATTTAGTATGATATATTGCCTTAATTGTTTTACTTTTATACCATTTTGCCTTTCATGTGTCTTCCATTTTATTACATTATTTTCATACTTTCCAATGTGATATAATGTGATTTTACTTGTTTTAATTTGGTAAAAATATTTTACATGGTTTTAAAATATTATGTTTCCCTTTTTACCATCTTTGGTTTATTATACTCAGTCATCTTTTTTTATTACACATTTCCCATTGTGATATAGTGTGTAGTACATTTATTTTTGATTGATTATACTTTTCCAAGTCATTTTTGGATTTTTATTTTTAACCATGAATGTGTATCACAAAGTGATAGAACAGAAAACACTCTACATATATTTCCCATAACATATACAAAAAAAGCTAAATACATGTGCTAAAAATAAATATATCCATGCATCAACATCTACAACCAAATACAACTCATGAGATCAAATCCAACTATCAAAATTATATATATATATATATATATATATATATATATCATGTGTTTTATATAATAAAACATGAAAAATACAAAATAAATCTAGCTCTCAAGTTGGGCTCCATCATACTTATCCTACAGCCTAGTCATGTTACCCATAGATGCTTGGGACTATCCCCTCTAAATAGTACATTTTAATGAGGTAGTCTAGGATATCAAACCTTTTACCTAACCCTATGGATTGGCCATCTAGTCTTAAACATATCCAAGATGGGTGGTGGTAGTCATGTATAATGCTCTCTCCCCCTATTGGTGGTGGTAATCCTCCCTACATGCTTACAACTTCCCCACAACCTCCCCCACCAATCTAAACTAGCTTGTCTAGGCTAGACTTGATGGAAACACAAGATCATCTAGCATGGTGTGGTCATATGGAACTAGCACCCCATCCAAAATGTCATGGTGCATAGCCATAATTAGAGATCCCCATTTGATATCCTCTATCACAAGATCTAAAAAACTAAAAATAGATAGATATTAGATCACATATATACTCAAAATCTATTTATCTACTATAATCACATATAACTAGTGTCTTATATCAAATATTAAATCAAAATTATAACATTTATCACTAGTGTTGGTGTCCCATTGACAATGATCTCTCCATCTACTTGACCATCTAGAACATCCTTCATAGGTTTCCTCCACACTAATCCAAAGCTAGTAATCACCACTTATGCACATTATGATCCTCTCTCAAGAGGTGCTTATATGGACCAACTATGTCCTAGAGTGGCTATTGGTTAATCATGTGTTATAACCCTCACCTGTACCTACTCTCATTGGTAATGCCTCCATCTATAGTGTGGCTAGGGTGGTTACTAATACTTTAGTGTATGTTATATACCTACATCCACATATATGTCATCCCCTCCCATTGCTGCCTATTTTCATGCTTGACCAGTCCATAGTCTAGCATATTGTGGCCTAATCATAGGTATCTCCATTAGTACTCCTCCTCTTTCTCCTCTCCCATTTATCTCTATATCATGTCATGCCAAATAAGTAGGCACTACTAGAGGGGTCATTGGGTGTGGGAATCCAAACTACCCTAGAAAGTGTGACACCATATGTGGCTCTACTCATGAGGTGTGGTGGACCATGATCTACACCTATGCTAGCTTTGTCATAATGGATGACCAAATAGGCCATACAATAGCAATTTTCATGTAGGGGTACCACATGATCTCCCCTCATGATATAGTCTTCAACACTGACACATGGGGCATGACTTGAGATGCATGATCTTACCTTCATATCGCAACTTGAGGTAACATGTCATCAGCCACATGAGGCAACCCAATTGGTTGATACATAGGGAACCTATCATATATCCACATACTTAGGAAAATAATAAGCCCCATGGCATTCTACCCTCTTGATATCATACATATCATGCATGAGCTGAACCTAGATGTTAGATTCAAAGTCATAGAGTGTTCCCTAATCCAAAATTGACTGACATAAGGCTATCACATATAGTAGTATCATGTCATCTGACTTATGACAAAACACTCATGTTATTACAAGTTTCATCATGTCCTTTTGTATGTATATAATCTCTAAAACATATACATCAAATAAACTCACCATCAATCTATGATATATCCTTTTTGATCACATCACCCACTAGGCTAGTGTTCACCTCTCCTTCAGATCATCTATTGTCCTAGTGATCACTGGTGTCCTTTTATTGGTAGCCCCAATAATGCATGGCCATCCTCTAGTGTGATACCCACCTCAATGGTATCCCTATCCACCACTCATTAAAAAGTGTTGGTCAATCATTTCCATGATCTAGGGAACATGACAATAAGATCAACACTAATCAGGATCCACCTCATCTCCATGATACCTCTAAAGCCTAGTGTGACCAGTTACGCTCTATCCACATCAATCAATTGATCCAGTAGGTTTGATAGTCACAATGTATCTATAATATGCCAATACCTCTAGTGTCTCTACAAAATATCAAACAACAAAGGATATTAGATCTCCATGTCATAAATAATCATAATACATTCTAAAATTTTCACAAATTAGCCACTTAAATTAGTTGGTTTGAATTAGTTCTCAATTTTCTATAGAATTGGCTTATTTAGTACTAAATCATCCCTATATTTTATTTTTTATACTAGATGGACCCTTTTAATTTCATATTAGATCAGCCTAACTAATACTACATCATCCATCTTATTGCTCTATGATACTATATCAGCCTTGTTATACATAGTTAACCTCTTTTAGTGGTATTAAATCATCTTTATCCAACAAACTATATCATCCCTGATATATATGCAACTGATTTTATTCCACTTACCAACTACTTTAGCCTATTATTATGCAATTAGCCACCTATTATCATACAATATCATTCCATTTCTACGTAGTTAGCCCTATCTTTTTGCCTCACCTTATGAACTAAGTTGACCAGATTGACTCTATTTTTTTCTAATGATGACTTTTTGACCATTTACCATAAATTCCTTAGGCATTTATTGGTCCAAATTCTTCCTACCCAATACCCCATTATACCCCTAGTTTACCTAAAATTTTCTTAGGGTTTATTTTAGTGCCTAGATTTTTCCTACCAATCAATTTCTATAATTAGCTCAATTTTAAATTAAAATATTCAAAATTCTAAAATTTCTAATTGCTTACCTATGCTACATTCATTGCATCCACTATGCATCCTCCTCATCTCAGTCTTCATATCCTCACCATGATGGCTCTCTAGTGTCCAATTAGGTCTCTCAGAGCTGTATTTTCTCATAATAGTAAAAAAACAAATGAATTATTTTTCATCCTATTTATATTTATTATTCAAAAATTATTTACCTTTCCAATATTTATAGTCATATTCCATATTTTGATCATATCTTTATTTCTACTAGCTCTTTTTCTAAATTGTAAAAGGTTCTAGATTGTTGACATTATAGAAAATCTTCACCTATTATATTTATATGTGTTAAAAAAAATTACTCTTCTACTAATTTCTACAGGTTCACCTAATGTTTCCTACATTGGACACCTTAATATTTCTTGCATATCCTAATTTATCTACAACACGAAGGTAAGTAAAAGTATGTATTTTTTAATTTTGTCCTTTCATTTATCTTATTTTTTTCTTACTATAATTTATTCAGCTTCAACCTTATGTTTTACTATATTCCTTTCCTAAAGCACCATCCTATGTTGCACCTATGTGACACGTGACGAGATTCGAGTGGGGAATATGTATACACACAATATTTTCAAACTTTATCAATTACTAATGCTTTCTCTCTTACAAGAACCCATCAAGTCTTAATTCTCTGAGTGCATATTTTAAGGGGTGTACTGAGAAGGGGTGTGTAGACCATTGTTACTTTGTAGGATTATTTTCCATTTACTACCACTTGTTATCAATCCAACCATCGCCTAAAAACCTTTCCTTAAGTTTTACCTCCTATTTTTCACCCTCCTATAGTAATTTTCTTCCTTCATTATCCCTTTCCTAACCAAAAGTCATTTTTGATAGTTTACGATATAATGTCAGCCCCATTGGCCTTGTACTCTAATTAACAAAATGAATTTAGGGTCTAGGTTATCCCCTGGCCAACCTAGACCAAGACCTAATTTGATTTTTTAATAATGATACAGAGTTAATTGGGCTGACCCTGTTGGCTAAAATTTTGAAAAGGACTAGGGTTAGATTCAGTTATATAAACACATTCATTTCATCATTTCTTAGAAAGAAAAGAGAATAATAAGAGATATATTTTTCATCTACTTATCCACCATTCTACTTGAGGAGCATAGCTTAGGGTTTCATAATTTCTTTAGAGATATGGATATTATCTTATGGGATAAGTATTTTGGATACATAGATAGGTTGTGTAGCCTAGAGCAAATTTATTCTTTTCATCCTTACATACCACAACAACCTCTTGCAAAGCACCTTGGCCAAATGAGAGATTGAGGCTCGGTGGGTTCATCTTCAAAGGTAATTAATCCTAAATTTTTTCTTCCTTTGTAAGATTAAATAGATTATCATTTGTACTTATCTCCCATGTATTAGGATTATGTATACATTAATGTGAGTATATGTATTCTATGCATGTTTACATTTATGTTTATTATCACCACTTTGTCCCACAAGCTTTGGTAAGCACTAGATTAGATTTACTTTAATTTTTTCATTTATTTACTTAGTGAATATGAAAACATATGGCATAATTAGGGTTATTACATAGTTTTGCTTAATTGGAGGCTATGAAACCCTCCCTAGTGATAATATTGTGGTAAGATATCCCTTGGATAGGTCTAGTAGATCCATCTTGGTCCTGACCTTGAATATTTAATGTATCAACAATCATAAATGTACGTAGAGTTTATCTTCTTTGAGCTAGGATTTATTTATAGATTAGTTGTATTTCCCTTTACATACATTATCTATCTATGTGAACCTATGAATCTAAATATACTGGTATATATGAATAGTTGTATCTAAGTGGACCTTTATATCTACATAGACCTATGTATCTAAATTTATATGAAATTATATATTTTGAAATAATTTGTGTATATTTTCCCCACTTTTTTGGTGATAGAACCAAGATTGTGGTGAGGGTGTGTAACCAAAAGTGGTAATGATTGATTGTACTATTGTTAATTAGTGGGTGTGATGTTGTTATAAGTTTGAATAGTGTATTTATTATGATGGAGTTTATAATTAAATGTGTAATTGTATATATGGTTTATCTATTTTGAGTTAAATTATGGTAATATTATTTTAGTTATTTTATAGAGTTGAAAGTGATCAGAATTTTGGTTTAACCAATATGAAGCATTGTACATTTATGTCAAGTCCCATGTGCAATAAATAGTTTTCAAATTATAGCTATAATTCTTGAGAGATGTTGTAAAGGGATTGGTATTATTTGTCAAAATTGGCATGCAAGGTCAACCTTAATAAAGTGTAATTTGATAAGAGTGACTTAAATAGGTCATCTGATTAGTTTGGTAATTTATTTGAATCATTTGAGTTTAGAGAACTTGTGTCTAAGTGAGATAAATATGTTGAGGAGACGAGGATCCAATTTGACCCACTACAAAGGGGTTGAGACATGGATTCAGGATAGGGAGGAGGTTATCCTAGTAAGGAGCCCAAATGTGTTTATTATTTTTAATGCATTTTTTTACTATTTCTACAAAACATCTAATAGTTTAGGATCTATTTGGAAAAAATGGCATTATTGTCCAGGACCTGATGCTAATGTCCAAGATGTGGCACTACTATCTAATGTTATTGTCCTGTATGTAGCACTAGTGTCTAGTAGGCCAAGGTTATAATGTTGATTAATGTTTATAGGTTTTTGATGTGTATTAGTATATATTGTTTTTTATTTTACATTACTAATGCCTGATTTAATTTTACTTTTGTAGGTTGATACCCGTATGAGGGAATTTCTTACTGGATGAATGATGGAGACCCTACAGGGTCTACCCTTAGAAGATACTAAGATGGATGTGCTTAAGAGTATAGGTTTGAGACATGTTTCATTTTTGGAGACTATGCCTTAAGATAGGCATGTGATGATTGCATTGTGTGACTAATGGGATGTAGATACATGCACTTTTTTGTTACTAATTAGGGAGATGACCATTAGTCCAGAGGATGTGTACCATATTTTGCGATTACCTATCTCTAGATAGATGACCATATTATAGGAGGATATAGGTGTTCAATCCATATAATAGGCTTCTAGGTATTTCTCTACTATGATAGCAAGGAACCATTGCATAGGGAGCCATAGTGATATACTAGTGACATTCATTTTTATTGTTGAGGTTCTATGATTATGGAATTTCTTAGCCATTTTGATAACTTTATTTTTGGTTGTATATGGGAGTGGGGTAATGATCTCCTATAGGATTCATGATATATTTTAGGATATCAAGGAGCATGTCACTATGTATTCATAGAGTTAGATGATGCTAGCCCACCTATACAATGTCATTTCATGCATTAGATGTGTGTTAGAAGGATTGGAACATTGAAATTTTTATATTATTTGGGCTTATTAGCACATAGTAGTGAATAATCTAGTGGTGCATGTACAAGATGGTTGGATTCATCTATAGTTATTTGAATAAAGATAGACAGGGATGGGTCACCTACCCAAAAGGAGCACTATGTAGTGCTAGTAGTTTTTAGATAGTTTTACAAAAAGGGATATTATCTAGAGGCCCCTACAAGGGATATGAGGGATGACTTAAGGATAGTGCTCAGTTTAGATAGGTTTGAGTGAGTTTTTGGCTACATGATCATTGGATCAATGTGTATGAGTAGTTTTAGTATGAGCGGGTCACATGATAGTTTGGTGTAGTACAAGATGTGCCCCTAACACTAGTTATATGGTTGAGGAGATCTTAGGCTCCTACAAGGCCAAGTAGTAGTCTAAGGCCATCTATTGATTAGTTATATCTTATTTCCTTGATATATAAAGATCATGGGATTGATGTACCAGATGTAGATGACATGGGAATGAGTGATGCCTACATAGTTTGGTGGAGAGATCATAGGTGGGCACCTATATTTTTGAAAGGTGAGATTATTGTAGAGGATGTACTAGAGGTAGAGACCTTTAGGGTTGTCAATGGTAAGTTATTATAGTGTTTTTATATATTTTGTGTATAGTTGGTTATTTTTTTATATGATTGGGAATTTGATGTATTTCATGGACATGTGCAGTTTTAGATGATGATGAGTACTTGGAGACCACCATAGAGTTAGCACTTCATGTACTAATGTAGCATATTTATGATGATTCTATGGATGATAGATTGATAGAGAGGGAAACCAATGTCACCAATGTGTATGCTCATTTGTTTGATTGAGATGTGATAGTTACTATAACATAAATATGAGCAAATGTGGATAGAGATGAGGCAAGATCAAATTTTCATAAACATACCATGCCTACACCTTATGCTCTAGGTGGGGATAGTATTCAGATAGTAGATGACTACATACATCATCAGTGAGAGCATGTAGAGTGTATGGCTGAGCTAGATATGTATCATTAGAGAGAAATTATATAGATTCATCAATATAGGCCATGAAGAGAGAGCAAAGCCTCTATTTCTTGTTTGGATATGTCTGAGAGTGAGAGTGAGCGAGCTAGTCCTGGTATCCATGTCTACATCATTGATTGATGGACTACATTTATATTGAAACTCTATTTTGAGTTATATATATGGATGTTTTTTGTTTGCATTAGTACCATGTATATTAGTATATGGATCTAGTTATGTTGTATATGTTAAAATGTGTTTAATTGATTTGATGGATTTAAATGATGATATGTGTATATTGTTTTTATTGAAGACAAGAGGTAAAATGTAATCTAACATAAGTATATGTGCAATTTGAAATTTTTTTAATAAAGTGTGTAATATAAAATAGGATTGTAATTGAAACCCTAATCACTAGTATTCATATGTATAAGGACTTAGTATGTGGATCTAGGGTTTTAAATTAGGGTTATTTAAAAAACATTAAATAAATGAAACCTTAATGTAAGACTGATTAAATTAGTTAGGTTATTCCAAAAAATTAGAAAAATAGGATTTTGTAACCCTAATTTAATTTAAAAAAATTTGGGAGAAGGTAAACACTAAGGAAAACTAGTGTTTTAAGCAATATTCAAAGTAAGTTGGGTTCACTAAATGTTTTAACCTTTTATTAATTATCTCAATACAAAACATATTTTTTTAAAGGGTTGACAATGGTGCTAATATGAAATGAAAATTACAAATTATTTATTTAATTGAACTTTCCCAAAATAGAAAATGAGAATAGAAAAGGTACTTATCTAGAAATAAACAAACTTTTATGTGGATCAGGGAACTAGAATAGGCTAGAAAGATAGTCAAACACCTTTCTTCTTCTGACTATTTATTGAAATTTAGCCTCAATTAGTATCTCCCACATTAGGATAATAGCACCATGTGGTTTTAATGTCCAATTATAACACTAATGTCATTCATGTAGGGGTTGTCTGAAACTTTCAAGAAAGTTGCAAGAAGTTTGGAGGTCTTAGAGGTGGTTCTATGTCATTCATGGGATCACTTGTGTCACTATTTTGGTTGAATATCTTTTGAAACCCTAATGAATATCTACATACACAAAATTGGAAAGGAAAAATTGGGTTGTGGGATGTGTTATCAACCAAATTTGTACCCTTGGAAGGTAGTTCAAGCCTTCCAAATATGGAATAACCTGGAGACATTCCTAGGCTATGGGTGGCCTAATGTTGGATTTAATATCTAGGTTAAAGGGATATCTCCCCTTGATGAGTCAATTAGGCTCATGGATGTGATGCACCAAATATAATTCACCACAAGCAAACAGTTGCATTTACACTTCAATGATAAGACTAACCTTTAACAAACACTACTCCTAATCTACCTCTCTACATCATCAATTCACATGAACGTTGTGAAATATGTTTATGATAGGAATATTATTAAAGAGGTCATATAATGACACTAGTGAATAGACAACTCACTAAACCTTTCACACTTCATAAGACCTAAAAATAAGTTTCAAATTGAATATGAATACAAGAAAATGATAAATATGCCAAAGAAGCAAAGTTAATCACTTGACAAGATCTACTAGTCATGCACACACATTAAAACTAGTCAAAAGAGGAGGTAAAATAGAAAATTTTCATTGATAAAATTCTTGAAAAATCGAATGTATTTGCCATACCCAGGTGGAGGATACAAACATAGCCTATCTAAGTTATATTTATAGAAAATGAGAGAGAAGGGGAGAGGGATGTAGGAGACAGAGATGACAAGTGTCACATGAGATATATAACAAATAAATGAGTTATAAACATCTCCATTAGGTTCTCAATGCCATGTGTTACTCTATTAAATATTCCTTAATCTCCCATGTGGTTTAGGGGTCTATTCTTGTCCTATTGAGTTATCATTTCAAGTCTTAAACTATCCTTATCTTCTTAAAATTGCTTCTAGGCCTTTTAATATCTCATGAAACTTTTAAAATTTAGTTATGATTTATAAAATATTCCCTCAAGTCCTTCTAGTAACTTATGATCTTCTTAACACCTACTTATACTTTTCATGCATGATAAAAACTCCTTTACATTGGCCACATAGGCCTACTAGGAAACTAGGCCTAGCTACTTGACTTTAGGTTTCTTAAATGATCATGAGACCTCCATAAGAGATAATTGAAGATATTATAAACATGTTTAGGAATTTAGAGATATATGGTACTATGAATTTGACTTCCAAAATGGCCTACTCATATTGTTCTTGACCTCTTTAGGTGACCTAGGTTCTTCATCACAACACATCTAAAATTGCCTTTATGATTTAGGCTTGTAAAAGTGATCTCAAGAGAAATTAAAAATTTATTTTATGATTTTAGAAGGTATAATTTACCTCATATCACCCTCCATGATGATTTTCATCTATTTACCTATCTCTATACAATGAAATTACCTTAAAATCCTATAAAGATAGGGTATTTTTTTACATATGTATAGGTGTATGTACAAACCATTTGCATGATTAGAACCTTATCAGATTTTAAGATGTTATTCAATTGTCTACAAGACCATTTTTATGTATTTGGATGCATTTTTATCAATTTATTCTCTATCAGATTCCTGCCATGGTTTAATAAGGATTTTAGGTGCCTTCATCTCTTAAATATTGTTCATAGAGAATAGATCCTCTCTATCATTCCTAATACCACAAGGTGTGAGTAAGGGGAAATCTCCATCATCCATAAACACCACTCATTCCCATGTAAATTTTCAAGAAATATTTGAGTATGAAATGGTGTCTCTCAAGTTGCAAATAGGCAAATTAGGAGTGCTATGTGATCTTAGTGATTGTTTATATATTTTAGGGACCTAAACCAACTCTCAATTCCACTAAAGTGTAGTATGGAGACCTATTTGACACATATAAAATCCATTGGACCCCATGAAAAATGACATGGTCACACTGAGAACAAGAAAACCTATCTCGAGTTACAAAGTTCTATAGTTAGAAGGGTTCGAGAGGGTCTTTTAGGCCAAATTGTCATTTTCTTATTTCTCATTACTTAAGGAACCTTCATAAGAATTGTGATATCACTATTTAACCTTATATATCATCACATATTCCTAATAAACTCATCATGTCACAAAAGTGGAGTTGAATATATGAGGGCTTATGCAAGGTTTTAGGCCTTATAGCCCTAAACTAATTTTTTAGGCATAAGACCACCTATAGGTGATATGGTGGTCTTAGATATTTCTTAGAATCTCCTCTATTAAAATTCAACCCTATATATAGTATCATGGTGGTATATATATTTGTCTCTATCATTCCTCTTCTTTAGACCTATTGTACCCCTCATTGGTTCAAGCTAGGTTTCTTAAGCTACTCAATACTAGTGACCCTAGATGACTGTGTGGACCTTTCTCCTCTTAGTATAAGGGTTAAAGATATAATATAATGTTCATTGGAGTATTATTCATCTCTTTATATCCTTTAGGTCTCAATTTACCCTCACTAACCAACCTTGAATACCAAATATACACACATAAGATTATATGTAGGGCTTTAGGCTCAATAGACCAAGATTTTTTTTAGTGATGAATATTAATTAA
Organism: Torreya grandis; assembly: GCA_037957365.1. Classification (NCBI taxonomy): domain Eukaryota; kingdom Viridiplantae; phylum Streptophyta; class Pinopsida; order Cupressales; family Taxaceae; genus Torreya; species Torreya grandis. The sequence goes on along the minus strand of JARHVA010002763.1, from coordinate 1,534,619 downwards.
TTCGTGAATATTCCATTTTAAGGATTTTGGTTTTGTAATTTTTTTAGGGTTACAAAATGGGACCAGATTACCAAAATTTTAGGGATATTTGTTTTGGGGGGGTCAACTCACCAACCCTTTACAATGATATATAAGAATACACATAAATTCACTAGATATATATAATATATACCCTAAGGGTTTGACCTATACCAACCAAGGGAATAAGCAAAACCATAACCAAAGTAGCACAAAACCAAACAATAGTAATGAATGAAGAAAATGAATGATAATACTGAATAACAATCCAAATCATTCCACCAAATGATAGAGCCAAATGCCTAAGATGAATGATACAGATGAACAACACAACCTAAAGACATAATCGAGTGATGTAGTTGAGTGACCCAAATGACTAACCTAGTCAAACAACATAGCCAAACAACCTAGCTGAACAACCTAGCTGAATGACCTAGCCGAATGACCTAGTTGAATGACTTAGCTGAATGACATAGCTGAATGACAAAGTCAAATGATAACATCAAATGGTAGAAATGAATGGTAAGTTGGGTGATATGGATGAATGGTAAAACCAAATAGTAGTTCTAGGTGGGGAAATTAGTGAACCAAATGTGAACCCTTCTATCAGATGATAGTACCAAATGGAAGTATCAAATGATAGAGTTGAAAAGCATAGGCCATTATAGCATCTAGTGGTAATTGTAAAAGGATAGGCCAATCATCATAGAAATCATCCATATTATCTTATTTTAAAAACCTAACCAAAAATTCCATATAATTACAATGCACTCAAAATCTAGGTATTTATTATTTTTTTAGTTTGTCATAAATTTGACTTCAACTGTTCAATAATATTAAAACAATTTTACATGCAAAAATTCCCACTATTACCTCAAAATATAGAATCAACAAGAATAACATATCACCCCCTAAAGATTTTTTTGATGATGACATACCACCACTTGAAGATTCTCCTCTAATTTTCAATGAAAATGATAATAACACTAAAGTGGTAGAAGAGATTGGACCACCTCACCAAACATAAAGTTCAACTAAAACCTTCACTCAAAAATCTTCCCAAAGGAAGAGAAGTAGATGGATAATTGTAAGGTCCTTTAAGGTGGACTGGGTGACAAAATTTCCCTTCATAGAACTTGTAGAGCCTAAGAAAATTGATGATACTCCAATAAAATGTAGATGTATAATATGTAGCTGGAAATTAGGAAAATAACATAGAATTCAATTGAAATTGGACATGATTGAGAAACATTGTGAAAAAGTATATGAGATAGTGAAGCATCCAGATGGAGTGATAACAAGAACACACAAATGGAAAACTATAGAAGAATGCATGCATGTAAGATATGCACAAGAGCATGAAAATGATAAGAAATGTTAAAAACATCTTATGGAGAAAAGGGGAATAATTGAAGCAAATTTTGGAAAAGTCGTGCAATCCCATATGAAGGTGAAATACATATATTTCTCTACTATATACTATATTCTAAAAAAGGCAGACTTATTTTTAATTTTTTAGATTATAAGATTTTATTTCAACATAATGGATTTCTGGATATTCCACAATCACATTGGTCAAATATCAATGCTTGGAAAATGGTAAAATGTCTAGAAATGGTTGAGATTAAAGATTTGAAATAAAGTGTTCAAAAATCATCGTTTATCTCACTATCCATCGATGAGGTCACAATAATCGACAACACAACCTAGGTTTACATTCATATGTATACTTTTGAGAACTATTCAAGGAAAACTCATCTCTTAGTAGTTCATAAAATGGTAGATAATTGCGATGCAAAAAATATTCACAAATTGGTTGTATTAAATTTGAAAGATAAATCTAGAATGGATGATTATGCAATAGCTATGCAGCTGGTATGTGTCAAGGATGATGGTGCATCAGCTTTACAGGGGCATAAAAATGGTTTGTGTGTTCAGATGCAAACAATAGTTACCCCATATATGATTCAATTCACTGCATGTCTCATATGATGAATCTTGCATATAGAATGGTTATAAAAAAATTTAATATGGCCAAAGTGGAGGAGCTCATTCGTGACCTACATGTTTATATGTGAATCAGTCCAAAAATAATTTTAGAGTTCCAAAAATTTGTAATAGGAGTGACTAACGGTAAGAAACTATTGAAAGTTGTTGATACAAGGTGGATTTCTATGTATGAACCTACTTACCAAATTTTTGAATAATATCCATCATTATTAGGTTTCATGTATAAATATCATAGAGAAATTGACAAGGCAAAATATTTATTGTACTACTTAACAGATTTGGAAACACTATTGACTTTATGTGAAATTCTTCCTATGTTGAAGGAAATGAAATATTTAATGAAACATGCTCAGGAGGGGTCCATTTATATTGTGGACTTCATATGGCTAAGAAAATGAGTATGTCAATCTCTTGACATACTATACACTTTAAATGAAATGTTTCAAGGCCTTATTTTTAGTATTTGGCAAGGTTTGACTAATTTACAGATCCCTGATAATTATTTGAAGTTGAATATCAATGATCATGTTTGTGTCATTATTAATGGAAAGGAGATTCCAATGTACACTTTCTACAAAAGACCTAATCTTATGGGAGCTGAATCTAAAGAACTACTTGTAACACATTATGTATGGCACTATTCTATCTAAAACTTGAATGAAACTAAGTAGAGATTCCCAAAACTTATCTATAGAGATTAGAGATCATTTTTAAAGGGATTATTTATTTGAGGTGATGGTAGTTATCAATCCCATTTTACGGAACAGTAATAACATTCAACAGATGGTTAGTAGTTTATTTCAGAAATACATGCATTGATTTGTAATGCATTTATGTAGATTTATAGAGGTGAATGGACTAGAAATTATAGGTATTTTATTAAAAGATTTACTAACATCTCAATTAACCCATTTTGGAATTACAATGTTTGAACAATATCTTCTTCTACGTGAAACAATAGAGAATGGGGCAATTGCAAGACTATGGAAAAAACTTTATCCTAGTAGTATACTACAAAAAATTCTAAGTGAATATTTTTGATTATATGAGCTCTGTGAAACAATGATTCTAGGTTCAATAAAATATATAAAGAGTATTTAGTGCATTATCATTAATAAATTCAAAACTTTGAAACATATTAGATAGAAATTTAGAAACCTATTTGAGATTATATGTTTCCCATTATGCATTGGATATGTTTCCATATGAAAGAGCTATGGCAACATGGAGTTCTCTAACTAAAAGAAGAGGTGTCAATAATACAAGGATGTAAATAATTACATTGAATATGGAAATGACACGGTGGATGCAAATGTCACTGCCGATGATCAGGTTTATGGATAATTCTTTCAACTACTAGACTTTTAGAAATAGAGTTTCTAAATTTCAATTTCATGTGTTTATCAAAAGATGTAATAATTATTATACATTTTTTGAAATTCATTTACTTGTTTTTTGCTAAGTGTTGAATGTAATAGATTAATACATTGTCATTGTGTTAGGGGGAACATTGTAGGTTAATATGGTTCTTTATGTATTTGATACATATTTTTTATAGATATATTTTTTTCTTACATTAGAACAAGTTTGATGATAGGGGCAAATGAGCCCATATTTTTACACCTAGTGCATAGTGTGTTTAGACAAAGCTAAAGTGTCAGACAATGATGCATTATGATCTTATCTATGTTTTTTGACCTTGTCACAATACATAGTGGATCTTTATTTTCTAAATCATTTATGCCTTCATGTTTTTACAGTCAACTAAAATATAACACAGACTGAAATAAATCAATTTGCAAGTACAAGTTTATAACCCTAGCCATAACTTAGATTTTTATCAATTTACAAGTTTTATAAAGTATGTATATTTTCATACTTGTTGTATGATCTATTATTTAACTTCCTATATAATTTCAATACCTTACAGTTCACATTAGAGTTAATTTGGTGAGCCTGCATTTTAATTTGAACACTACTTGTTCCTTTTTCATTTTTGGCTTAGGATTTCAATTTAATTCTATAAATTCTTGTAATTAAATGAAAATGGTCCTAAACTTTGGATATTTTATGTAACAATGAAATCACTTTCATGATATATATAAGTAATCATGAAATCAATTTCATTATTACATAAAATTTTCTTATATATATATATATATATATATATATATATATATATATATATATATATATATATATATATATATATATTACTTACACACACACACACACACACATGCACACAACTATGTATAAGAGTATATACTTCATATATACTCTATATATACCAGTATATATGCCATATATAGGTACTAGACAGGGCATATATAGTACCTCCCTATAGGTTAAAGTAGGCTATCTACTCCTACAGAGTAGATAGCCTATAAGTTGTCCAAATGTTTAGAGTCCTTAAAACTAATTCTTTTCAAAATAAAGTGATCAAGAAAAAAAATTATCTATATACACATCCTCATAACATTAAACAATCCATTAACCTATTCTATAGTTCATGATCACAATCAATTATGCATATTTTCAACTTTGATGAATCCTCATTATTACTGATTATCATAATACTATCTTCAACACATGTCACATACCTCTACCAAACATGAATTTTCTTTTTTAATGGCCTCAAACTCATCTCAAATCATGATTTACTCAAGAAAAAATCTAAATATAAAAAAGAAGAGATCTTCCACATAAAACAACTCATTTTTTAATCATAACATTCAATAACTATTGTATGTTTTTTGAAATGCATTTCTGTGTTTCTTGCTAAGTGATGACTACATAAGATTAATATATTAACATTGTGTTACGTGGAAAACTTTATAAAGGAATATGTTGAAATTAAACCATTTATATTAAGATGTGATTTTCACAAGTGCATCAAAAATATCAAAAGGGGGCCTAACACCATTCAAGTTTACAACATCATAAAATTAAAATTGAAATTACAATCTATGTGGCTCATCCAATAATTAAAACTCAATAAATTGATCACTACATCTAAAAACTTGAAATTTTCATTCATAATTTATATTATAAAATAAAATATTTTTTTCAATATATAAAAGTTTAAAAGAGATTCTCAATTACTTAGCTAGTTTCTCAACAACTTTTTCAGCTTCTTTCACAACCACTTTCTCAACTACTTTCTCAATCATAACATCCTCTGTGCCACTATTGTCCTTTAATATCCCTACCTTTTCAAGATCCATAGCCACAATATTAATATGTTCAAGATTTTCCCTATCCTCTTTTCCAGCATCCCCTACAGAAAGTAGACTTGGATTGGCAACTGTCTTTTGCTTAAATAAGGCATTAGGATCTCATCCTTACTCCTTAATGATTTTTTTTAGTGTTGTTCTATTTATTCAAATAAACAAGCTTCTCCTTGAATTGGATGACAAATTTTTAAAAAAAATGTGCATTTTTCAATGAGAATTGAGGACCTCAGCTTCTTTTTTCAAGTTCTCATATTTTGCTTGCATTTTAAAATGTAATGTAATTAGATGTGAACAAAAATTATGAATGACATGAAATTTGATTAAAATGAATATACATTACCAAAGATTTTTTCCTTCTCCACATTCTCAATCACAACAAGGTTGATTTCTTTTGCCCATTTATTAAAATATGTATGGGCTTATACATTCAAATTCTCCAAACTGTTAAGCATGATAGTCAACACATTATCATTGTAAGTATTAGTAATAGTAATTGACCTAGATTTATCTTTGGAAAATAAAGCATCAATCTTTTTAGGTTCCTATTTCACCAATGCAAACAAATTTTCTCACTTTGAGTGGTTGTGATAATGGTCATTTATTTATTTTATCATGGCCTTTGCCCAAATCTCCCACACATGCCAATTTTTCAATTCATTAATTACTCCCTCCTGAAGACTAGCAGTAATACTATCTACTACCAAATTGTTCAATGGAAAATATGTAAGGAAATAATCATACTTTAAAACATTCTCTATAGGGATGGGACTATCGAGTGAAGTGCTTAAAGGTTCATAATGAGTAGTTGCATGAACATGTGTTTCTTCTCCTTGCATAAAATCATGTGAATTGAAAGCAATTTTAACATTAGTGGTACTATCAAACCCAAAATATTTATTGTCAAGATCAATTTTTGGCAAAGAAATCAATCCCTACACACTCGATAAACCTCCAATAAATAAAGAGGGGAATTAGGAACCTAATATTTGTAGTGTTATTATTCCTTGTGGCAGTGTTAATAGAAGAGCCTTCCCCCTTCTATGAAATGCATTTAGGGGTGGGGTAGTGGCATAATCTTCCTCAAAAATAGAGTATGGCCTAAAAAATATAATTTATTTTAGAAAATAAATAAATTGAAAAAAAAATTATATGCAAAATTGAAATTAAAAGTTTCATACTTGTATTTTTGGAGATAGTATATCCTCCAATGTATGTAGCATATTATGAGTGATAGCCACAAGGTTGTTTTGAGATAGTACATTATGCAAATATTTAGTATAAAAATAATAATTAAAATCAAAAAAACAAAAAAAACAAAATATGTAATGTAAAATTCCTTTGACAGAGGGTTGAGAAGGGATAGTAGATGTTACTATTTGTTGAGATGGTGGTTGTTTGACCATCTGAATTACTCTCAAGTCAACTGCAAGAATAAAATAAATAACTAAAACAATGCACTTGAGTTTGGAAAATTAAAATCTCATTTTAAATTCTTAAATAGCAAACTTGTGCGTGGAGAGGACACTAAAAAAACTCATGGATGTTTCACAAGTTGATAAGATTGTATGGATGATTCTACATACTCTAAATCTACATATTCTTCAACCATAGTTGCATGTTATCCTTTTGAGGTAGATTGTTTTTTTGAGTCATGCATTCTTGCCTATCAGTTGTAATCAACAAAGATCAAATAGTTATTTATATTTACCTCGGTAACCATTTGACAAATAAACAAATATTAAACCCTAGAATCTAGATCAACAACTAAACAAATAAAATAACCTCCTGCTCATCCATAGACAAAGAGTTTGTCATCATTTTCAAATCTATCATAGTTGGATCCTATGTTTTTTGGATGTCAAATAAGGCCTCATAGTACAATGCTAGAATAAAATTGGAACAAGAAATAGTGAAACTAGGATTGGTAGAAGTAGAATTTAATTCAATCCTTATTCTAGAGGAAATAAAAGAGCACCAGTCAAATTTATATTTGAAAATTATATGGATAATGTAAAATATTGCCCAATATGGAATATTTCTGGCTCTTCCCTATAATATTATTCTAGCTTGGAAAAATTGAACCATCGTTTTTTAAAAAGGGTGACTAACATCTTCAATGTAGATGCCCCTTTTATGACTTTCTAAAAAGAAAGACAAAAAGAGGATTTTAGATCGCAAAATTTGAAAATTGAATTTTGAATATACAAATAAATTTATAAGTACATACTAATTTTTTTGATGTGCAAATCAAAATTTTTGGCCAAGAATTTTTGTCTTCATTTGATAGTATCGATTTGGAACTCACAATAGTTACATTGTGAAATGGAAGACTTGTGAGATTGTGAATATCTTGTGGTGAAGTACCAAAAAAAATCATTCTACAATCAACTTACAAGGTCATATTATAGCATGTAGAGCATGCCACTAAAGCTACATTCCCTAACCTAATCTTTGTATGGATCTAGTTGTTGTACAATCTTTAAAATGTCTAGGCATAGTAGGTTTTTGAAAACAAATTTTCTATCCATGGCTACAAAATGATTTTTTTCTTTAGGGAGATGATAAATTAGTTCTAAAAAATGTTATAAATGAGGGCAAAGGTAAGTATTTATAGAGCATGGGAGATGATCGAGCAACTAGATAGCAGACTAGACACACAAGTCACCCACCAGTGTACTAGTCAATTGAACCATTCATCTCCATCACCTGGTGGAAGCATTTGGAAAAGTTACACAACCTAGCCATTTATTCTAATAATTTGGCTTAGCTATTCATTCCAACCATCTGACTCAATTATTTATTCCAACCGTTCATCCCAACTACTTAGCTCGGCCATTTGGTTCAACCATTTGGTTTGACCATTTGGTTAAGTCATTCCTCTCAATCTTTTATCTTGGTTGTTTGAATCAACTATTTGGCTTTGTGCATTCACCTTTAGCATTCATCTCAGGGGTTTAATTAATTTTTTTATTTTGAGCATTCAGTTCAACCATTCAATTAAAATGACTGGTTAAACCATTTGGTTTAATCATTCATCATTAACCTCGTAAGATTCACCATGCCCATGAATCCAATTTTCCTATATTCATTAGATATTTATAATAGGGCCTCTTAAAATCAACCCTACAATAGACCTAATATGACTATTAACCTTACTATTACTTTTGTTATTGACTTTGATTATCTTATATGGTCACTACCACTATGAAATCACTTTCAAATGATTTGATTCATCTTAGACTTATATCTCTCGCAACCAAAAGACACCTTTCACTTTAAGTAGTCTTGTAGATGGCACATTGATTGTGTGTATACAAGGTTTTAGTGAGTCATGTTTAATAACATTTATTTGACCTTCTTTAGGTTTAATTTAATCACAAATGACTCCTATCACTTGTCTTTGTTCTCACCTAAACTCCCATTTCACTATATGTGTAGCATCCTCTTTAAGTTTGAAAACCACTTGACTATAATCATGTAGGTGGTGATTTTGGGGTCTTGACTATGTTTAAGGCTTATAAAATCTCTACAAGTAATTATACATCTTGAAAATAATTGACCTCAATGAAGGATCTTTTCATTAAATCCCTCTACAAACATATTAGCACCTTTTGACTATTCATGTTCCTTATAAATTTTTGCCTATAACAGGCCTACTTACTTTCACTTTCTCAATACACTTGATTTATGCAATGAGAGTGCGTTATGAGAAATTATATTATGGATAAATAGGTATTTATGTTTCTTTAATCATTCAAGTCAATCTTTATACCTTCTAGATTATGCTCCAAGGTCTCAATTTGTCTCAAATTTACTAGTATGCCTACCTGTAAGTGTGTTTAGGGTGATGGGAGCATTGAGTATTCAGGATACACCATATTTACTAGTATTTAACTTAAATAAAACATATAGACATTATATTTATCACCTCAAATCTTCCTCAACACTTTTGATTCACATTTCAAAATAATTTCAAGAAATATAGACCTACAAGACTGCAAACCTATAGGTATACATTTATTATACCTTTAAACCTCTTATGATGATTGGCATGGTTTCTTTGAGACTATTATTATATCTACATTATCAATTCAATACCTCTATATACCCATAGACCATGAAAGAAAAGACTTATTCACTCCATTCTATAGGTAACCTCAAAACACATTCTTCCAACATAAAACATGAATGTCATTAGAAAGATTATATGTAATAGTCCAATGGTTAGGAAGCCTTTAATGGATTGAGAAGATCATTATCACACTCTAAAATTATTTTTTTTCAATGAACCTTGCATAAGGTCTTCAACTTCAAGTGCAAAACCTGTAAATTATCCTTATGAGTCTCTCTTACTCAAATTCCAATGACACATGTGCCAACTAGGTGAATTAAGGTGTGATAAGTTTTTGTATACCTCTTAGGATCCCTTTAAATTTCTCTCATTCTTTAACGAGTTCATTATTTCAATAAACTTTTCCCTAAATAGAGCTAGTGGGGATTTCAGGCACGTTTTGACCCCCTAATCTCTGAGTAATTATTCATCAAGTTGGGGGATTCAATATGAAAAAAATGCTATGTATTTTAAGGTACTTAGTACCCCTATTTATGGTCAATATCTTGGGCTTTGACTCAAATTATACATGTACCATCTACTTGAAATTTTCACCTATGAGTTTGTAAAGAGAATGATGGAGGTTCTGAAGAAAATTTTTCATCTCTAAGACTCTTAACTACAAAAAAATCATGAATATGACTTGTATAAGCTGAAATGACACTTCTAAACAAAAAATTGCTTGAAAATGAGCTCCCAAGTCTGTACAAGTGCATAAAACTACCTCTTTGGAATGATTTCTAAAGTAACTGACGTGTTCAAAATTCTATAAAATACATGGAAGTATAAAACTTATCCAAAATATTTAAAAACTCCATTTTTATGTAAATTTTACTTTTTCAAGTTTGGTGTACATTAGAGTTAGTTAAAATCACCTTTTTCTTTCATAAAACATACCTTAAAGTTCACAAAAAAACCTTAAACTTTCCAAATACATGTGAAATATTATACAGTGTGATTAAGGCATGAAATGAATTTAATACTAAACTAAGGACCCTATGACACCATTATACCAACTCTCATCACACCATGGCATGACTAGCCTAGTACAAGAATAAGATACAACAATACATTAACTTTTGGAAATTTACCTTAAACAATGCTAATAAGACCTTAAGAAGACCTTTTGAAGACTATTAAGACATGAAAAATCAATTTTAAACCTATAAGGGTTAAAATTTTGACCTTGGGGGTCAAAATTGGTCAACAAATTAGTGATTCACAAGGGTATCATGCATACAGTACTTATTGGACCAATGGCCTTGTCCTTCAATTGGGAAATGGAGTCATTTTCACTGAAACTCAGACTTAAACTAGACCTTGATCAAGACAAAATAAATTGATTTGACCTCTAAACTACACAAAACAAGGACAACACACACAAAGCAAAGAAATAAAACACACACATGTGCTAGCTAAGCACTTAGGGAACATAAAACACAATAAAACAATTAACTATATACAACTTACCTGAAAATAACTTCTTCCTCCTAGATCAAAGGGGAAGCTTGTGAGATCTCCTACTCCATAAGGTGAAGAATAATATGAGTCAAGCTACCTATTAAACCTTGGTTTTATAGGCTTCATCCTCATGTTGATTTGCAATTGACTTGGCATGCTCTCAAGTGAGGTAATAGTAGTAAACCAGTCACATATGAATATGAACTCATCTTATGCTTGAAAAAAATTTTGATCTCTCTTGACATTATATGTCAACTCAAGCATGACTAATTCTTGGTTCATAGGGAAAACCTCAAACTTGGTACCTTGGAGATTCTCACATTATCCTTCAAGAAGGAAGCTAGCCTCAAGAACATCCTCAATCTATCTAATAGGAGATATAGACCCTTGAAGAGTCTCAAATTCATTAAAAACTTCCCAATACTTTTGTCATATGTCCTTTTGGTCCATGGCAACAACAACAGCCTTAGCCTTTATTGGTTTTCAAATCCAACCTCTTATTGGTCTTGAAGAGTATCTTCATCATAGATTTCTCTATGATGGACTTGAATCTCTTGGTGATGATTCTCAAAACACATTGGCTTGTTATAAACCTTGAATTCCTCATCATCAAATTAATATTGTCCTATTAGAGGTACCAAATTCTCAAAACCTTCATATTCTTTGAACATGTGAAAATAGGTCTACCACATGTCCTTCAAATCTCCTTAAACTTTCTCATTTTCATGTTTAATATCACCAAGTGGAATCTCTTGAAACAAAACAACATCTCCTTTATCCTCTATTAAACCTCTTTTATGAGGTCTTGGTTCTAGGGAACCATTTCAAATTCATTTAAGACATCATATTGCTCAACCAATATGTTTTCTACTTCAAGATCATTTTTCACTCCATCTCTAGAAATTGAATTACTTCTTTCTTCCCTAGGTGGAGTGCTCATGAAAATCTCCTCAATGAGCTTGCTTTAAGTATCTTCATCAGCTACAAATACAACCATTTCTTATTCACTTACCTCCCATAGGACTAGTTCTTCCTTAAGAATGGACATGGTGGAATGATAAGGGATATGCTCATGATTTTGAGAGGGAATGTTAGGCACCATAGGTTTCTCATGAATAAGCTTAGGGATTTAAGGAGTATTCTTTCAACTTGGGATCTTAGGAATGTAATATTTTTGTAAGAATTCTTGAAGAGAGAGCTAGTTCAGTTAGTCTATGAGTGCATCATCCTTATCAACAACCAATTCATCTTTCTTATATCCTTCATGAGGTTATTCAATAGATTTAACTTGATTTCCAACCTTCCCAACTAACACCTCCTTCTTGTTTTGGATATCTTCTTGAATAGACTTACAAGATGGAATAGTTAGAGGTTCTTGAGGTAGGGTATATGAAGCTTGAATATGCATAAGGTCTTCTTTGGTTTTAATCCCTAAACCTTAGCTTAATTCAAGTATCTTCATTTTCAACTCCAACTCTTCAATTTGAATGTCTATACTCTCTTTGAATAGATTTTATTGAAGGTGGTTAGTGACTTCATAAGGATAAGGAACACAAGAAGGATGATATGTGATAAAAAAAGGCTCTTGAGGAGAGGTGGGAGGGACTTAAATAGGTTTATATTCTTCCTTGACTTCAACTCCCTAATCTATGATCATCTCATTTTGATTACTCCATGATTTCACCACTTGATTCCATCTTGGATTATTAAAATACTTTTTGGGGGATTCTTGGGGAAGAGGAGTAGAGTTTTTTCCCAAGGTGGCTTCATTAACTTCCCTCCATGTAGCAAACAAACCTTATAATTCTATGTTTTCTTCATTATCAACAATAGTCTTATCAACAATAATCTCTTCCTTCTTTTGAATTCTCTCTTGGATTGATTTCCAAGAAGGGAAAGTTTGAGGAGTATATGACAAATTTGGAACATTTTGAAGCTCACTTGAAATGGCATCTTGGGGAAGAATGGATGGAATATATGAGGGCTGAGGTGGTATATATGAAGATACATGGGGATGATATCATTGAATCTATTGCCCTTCATAAACTCTTAGCTTATATTTTATTTTTTGAATGAGACCACTTACATCCATCATTTCACTTAAGAGGCTTTGTTAATTTGATCTTCCAATAGGTTCACATTCTTATTTTATTGTTTGTAATGAGTCTCTCACATTATGAATGAGATGACTAGGGACATCTTTACCATATTCCTTTTGTGTGTTAAGATATATCTTATACCTCTCATAGCCCAAGAGAGTTTGCTTGAGACTTGAAATTGACTATTTTAAAAAGTGACTATGTTGGTTAGGGATAACATGGTCTTGAGAAGTCTGAACATATGCAACATCTTATTCATGTAGGGGAAGTGTAGGCTAATCATAGGACTGATATGGACCATCATATTATTAGTAAGGTTCATTGTAGGATTAATAAGGATCATTATAGGGATTATAGGGAGTACCATAGGTTTGAGATGCCTCATCAACTTGCATAAAATTGAACTCTACTTCAAACTCAACCATAACAACCTCATCAAAAAATTGAATTGAAGATATAGCTTAATTTAAACAAGTTACTTGGATTCTAAACCAAAATATTGAGCATGGAACCACCATTGGTGTTTTAGATGCCTCCAAAGGCTGATATGTAGAAGAACAACACCAATAATTCTTCCACTACTTTGGACCTTAGTCCTACTGGGTGTGCCAAAATTATTATCAACCAAATTTGAACCCTTTAAAGGTAGTTCAAGCCTTCCAAATTTAAAATAACATGGATAAAATCTTAGGTTATGGGTGGCCTAATGTTGGATTGAATATCTAGGTTAAATTACTATCTCCTCTTGATGAATCACTTAGGATCATTCATTACTCTACCAACTTGTTAAGAAAAGAGAGATACACCTACTCTAATGGAGGTGATGCACCAAATATACTTGACCACTACCAAGCAACTACATTTTAACTTTAACCATAATACTAACCTGCAACAAACACTACTCCTAATATACCTCTCTACATTAACATTTCACATGAAGGTTGTGAAATATGTTTGGGCTAAGAGGACTAGTCAAGAGGTCATACAATGAAACTAGTGAATGTAAAACTCATTAAACATTTCACACTTCACAAGACCTGCAAATAAGTTTCAAACTAAATATGAATGCAATAAAAGGATAAATATACCAAGGAAACAAAGTTAATCCCTTCACATGATCTATTATTCATGCACACACATTAAAACTATTCAAAAGAGGAGGTAAAATAGAGGTTTACCATTAATCAAATGCTTGAAAATGAGTAGGGCCTTACCATACCTAGGTGGAGGATATAAACATAGCCTATCTAGGCTTGATTCATATAAAATGAGAGAGAAGGAGAGAGGGGTGTAGGAGAGAGAGATGACAAGTGTCACATGAGAGTTACAACTAGGAAATGAGCTAAAAATAGCTCTATTAAGTCCTCAATTCCATGTGTATTCTTTTTAAGATGCCTTATTCTCCCAATTGGTGTAAAATACCCTTATTATCCCAATGAGTCATCATTTGAGGTCTTAAACTATCCTTATCTTCTTGAAAATACTTATAGGCATTTTGATATCTCATGACACTTTTCACATTTATAATGTTTAGTTATGACTTTTTTAGGAGTCCCTCAAGTCCTTATATTAACTTATGATCTTCTTGATACCTATCTATACTTCTCATGCATGATAGACACTTCTCTATGTTGGTTACATAGGCCTACTAGGAAAGTAGGCCTAGTTACTTGACTTTATCTCTCTTGAATGATCAAGAGACTACTATAGGAGCTAATTGAATCTATTATAGACATGTTTAGGACCTAAGAGATACCTAATAATATGAATTTGACTTCCAAAATGGCCTATTCATATTTCTCTTTACCTCTTTAGGTGACCTTGTTACTTCATCACAATACACCTAAAACTTCCTTCATGATTTAGGCTTGTAAAATCAACCTTAGGAGAAAGTGAATGTGTTTTATGATCTGATAAGGTATAATGTATCCCACATCACCCTCCATGATGATTTTCATCTATTTACCTATCTTTGTACCTTGAATTTACCTAAAAATCTTTAAAAAACAAGGTATTTATTGCATCTGTAGAGGTGTCCATACAAACCAATTGCATGATTATAACATTGATAGGGTATAAGATGTTATTCAATTGTTTTCAATACAATTTTAATTCATTTGGATGAATTTCTCTCAATTTTTTCTCCATCAGGTTCCTACCAAGGTTTTAGGTATCTTCATATCTTATGGATTGTTCATCAAGAATAGATCTTCTCTATCCTTCCTAATACCATGAGGTGGGATTGGGAGGACCTCTAAATAATCCATAAACACCACTCAATCCCATACAAACTTTCAAGTAAGATCTGAGAAAAAAACAATGTCTCTCATATTGCAAATAGGTAGTTTGGGAGTGCTTTATGATCTTAATGATTATTCATACAAATAAAGGACGTAAACCAATTCTTAATACCACTATAGTATAGTATTAAGACATATTTTCCATATTTAAAATCCTTTATACCCCATGCAAAATGACATGGTCATAATGATCACAATAAAATATGTCTCAAGTTGCAGTTCTATAGCTAGAAGGGCTCAAGAAAATCTTTTAGGCCAAATTGTCATTTTCCTATTTCTCATATCCTAAGACACCTTTTTAGGACCAATTATATCACTAATAAACCTCTTATAGCTTCACATATTCCTAATAAACTCATCTTTCCACAAGAGGGGAGTTGGAGGTCTGAGGGCTTATGCAAGGTTTTAGGCCTTATAGGCCTAAACTAATTTTTTAGGCATAAGACCACTTGTAGGTGGTTATGTTGGTCTCTTAGATATTTATTATAATATAATATATTCAAAATAAACCTTATATATAATCCCATAGTGTTATATTTCTCTATCTGTACCATTCCTCTTCTTTAGACCTATTATACACCTCATTGGTTTATGCTAGAGTTCTCAAGCTACTCAATATTAGTGACCCTAGTTGACTGTATGGGCCTTTATCCTCTATATATAAGGGTTAAAAACCTCATATAATTTTAATTTGAGTCTTCATAATCTCTTAATATCATTTATTACTCAATTTACCCTCACTAACTAGCCCTCATCACCAAATATACACACACAAGATTGTATGTATGGCTTTAGGCTCAATAATCCTAAACAAGCCTCTTAACCTTGTCATTCCTTTTGTTATTGACTATGATGATCTTATATGCTAACTACCACTATTAAATAAATTTTAAATTATTTTATTCATCTTAGACTTCTATCTCTCTCAACCAAAAGACACCTTTCACTTTAAGCAATCCTGAAGATGACACATTGACTATGTGTATGTAGGGTTTTAGTGAATCCTATTTAATAAATTTTTTATGACCTTCCTTAGGTTTAATTTGATCTCAAATAAATCCTATAACTTATCTATTTTCTCACCTAAACTCACATTTCATTGTATGTGTGCATCTTATTCAAGTTTGAAAACCACTTGAATGCAATCTTATAGGTGGTGATTTTGAGGTCTTGACTGTGCTTATGGATTACAAACTTTCTAAAATTCATTAAAAATCTTGAAAATAATTGACATCAATTAAGGATATTTTAATTCAATCCCTCTTCAAACATATTGACACCTTTTGACTATGAATGTTCCTTCTAAATTTTTGCCTATAACAAGCCTACTCAATTTCACTTTCTCAATACAACTAATTTGTCTAATGAGAGTGAATTGTGAAAAAATATATTGTGGTTGAATAGGTATTTATGTTTCTCTCATCATTTAAGTACATCTTCATACATTCTACATTCTTCTCCAAGGTCTCAAATTGTCTCAAATTTACAAGTCTGCCTACCTATAGGTGTATTTAGAGTGATGAGAGCATTGAGTCTTGAGGATATACCCTCTTTACTAGTATTTAACTTCAATCAAAAATATAGAAATTTTAATTATCACCTCAAACTTTCCTCAACACTTTTGATCCATATTTCAAAATAATTTGAAGAAATATAAACCTACAAGTTTGTAGACCTATAGGTCTATATTTATTATGCCTTTAAACCTCCTATGATGGTTGGCATGGTTTCTTTGAGACTATGATTATAAAAAAATAATTAATTTAATATCTTCATATACCTCTAGACCATGCAAGATAATACTTCTTCACTTCATTCTACAAGCAACCTCAAAACATGGTCTTCTAACATAAAACATGAATGTCATTAGAAAGCTTGTATGGGATAATCAAATGGTTGGGAATCCTTAAATGTATTTAGAGTATTATGAACACACTCAACAATAATTTGGGTGAATTGAACCCTATAGAATGTCTTCAACTTCAATTGAAAAACTTGCAAAATATCTTTTTGAGACTCTCTTGCTCAAATTATAATGACACACGTGCCAACTAGGTGAATAAATGTGTGATATGTTTTTGAATACCTATAAGGATCCATTTCAATTTATCTCATTCTTTTATGAGTCCATTCTTCAAATAAAATTTTCCCAAATTTGAGCTAGTTGTGATTTGAGTCACTTTTTAACCCCTAGGATCTTAGTTATTATTCATAGAGTTGGGGGATTCAATCTGAAAACTAATGTTAGGTATTTGAAGGTGATTAGGACCCCTATCTTTGGTCAATATCTTGGTCTTTGATTCTACCTATATGGCATGTACCACCTACTTGAAATTTGCCCTTATGATCTTGTGAAGAGAAAGATGAAGGTTTTGAAGTAACTTTTGCATCATTGAGACTTGTATCTATAAATCAAGTGTGGATATAACCTTTAAAACTTGAAAGGATAATTTTTAAACTATTTACACCTGAAGATGAGTTCACAAGTCTATACAATGCATAAAATTGCCTATTTGGAGTGATTTTTAAAGTAAATGACCTATTCTGACTTCCCTAACATACATGGTAGTTATAAAACTCCTCCATAATCTTGAACAAATCCATTTGTATAGACCATTTACTTGGTTAACTTTTTCATACATTAGAGTTAGTTAAAATCACCTTTTTCCTTCATAAAACTTACCTTAAAATTCACAAAAGAATCTTAAACTTTTCAAATACATGTGAAATTTGTATACAAGGTGGTTAAGGAATGAAATAACTTGAATAAGAAACTAAGGAACCTATGACACCATGATATGACTAACCTAGTACAAGACCAAGATACATATTACCTTAACTTTTACAAATTTACCTTAAACAATGCTAATAAGACATTAGGAAGACATTTTGAAGACTATTAAGGTATGAAAGGTACTAGAACAATTTTTTTAAGACATTCCAACTCAAGTTACAACCTATAGGGTATGACCTTTTAACTTTGGCGTCAAAATTGGTCAAAATGATGTTATGATAATGCAGAGAAAAACCCCTATTGTCCTAGACACTGACTACATTAACCCCAATGATATGGGTATCGGATCACATGTAGTTATCCCTTAGGGAATGTGCACCATAAACTTGTATGGTATGTTATAATTACTTTCTTTTGGGCCCTTCTTTGATCAAGCATGCAATTCTAGATGTAATGACTGAGTAGTATGTAGAGTATTGAGGTGTAATATTGAATGTTTTTATGTCATTATTTGTAAAAATAGTAAGTGTTAGATGTAAAATTTCTTGTGAGGATATTTATATAGAATAAACTTTGATTTAAATATAAGACCTTGTTTATTCACTGACAAGTTGTAAAAGAGGGATAAAAAACTTAATATAAGGCTCATAAAAGGGTTATGACTCAAACATGGGAGAAAATGTCCATCAGACACTAGATCCATAATTGGACACTAGTGCCATGTGGCACTAATATCTTAAAATTGGTTTTAATGTCCTAAGGCTTAAATCAAAGCTAAAACCAAGCAAGACAAGCTAGGGGATCCTATGACTAGGAAGAGGTGACATATGACTATCAAGGTGTTACAACTAAGTAAAATAAACCATAATAAAAATCAAAAGACTCAAAATAACCATGTGAACAAGGAATATAATTATCACTAATACCTGCATGTGAAAGAGTAACAAAACATATAGTACTTGTGGTTGTTTGACCAAATTAGGGTGTCTAAATTGACCTATGTTACCCCAATCACAATAATTTGGATTGAATTAAAATTTAATCAGGGTAATCATGTATACATGTGCTAAAAAAAAATTTAATTTCCATGGTCACAAGTAAATATGGTGTTGTTTTTTCACTTTTGGGAATAATGGATCTAAATTCAAGTAAAATCAGCATACATTGGTGGTCAGATGTGAAAGGTTCATAATACAACTTACTTTGCCACAATTAAACATTTTTTAATTGAATTTGAAGATAAATGGGGTGGTCATTCACAAATGTGCCTAAACTTGTTTGCATTTACCTTGGTCATAAGTGGACACCATGTTTTTGTATCACTTTTTGCCTATAAGGAACCTATTCATAAGTAAAATTAGCATGAAGGGGTGGTTGGGTGTGCATGGGTCACCAATAGAACCTATTCCCTTAAACACCCCAGTTTGGCATGAATTCAAATTTAATTAGGATTAACACACCTAAAATTTCTCCAAATGATACCTATTTACCCTAGTCATAAGTTATTATGGTGTTGTGTCACTTTTTACTTATAAGTTATCTAATAGCAAGTAAAATTACTATAAATGAGTGGTTTGGTGTGTGTTACTTTATAAAATTTAATTTTGAAAAAATATTAACTCTTATAAATGAAAAAAATAAATCTAAAGGCCCTAAAACCTAAAAAATTACTATATGTTTACCCCAGATAGACATCAGTTGTAAAATTTATACCTAGAATTCCTAGGTTCAATACTGAAATCCTGAAAATGAGTAAGTACTGACAAGATTGGACTTTGAAAAATGACCTCCTAAATCATAATTTGTGAATCTATGAGACCAATTTTAGAAGGTAAAGAGTCACCCTCATTTCTTATATTTACTAAAATAAAATTACCTTATACTTAACATTTAGTTTAGTAAACCACCCTACCAACATTTTAATTGCTAACATTTTTGTATTCTAAGGCTTTATACTTATATCTCTTAAGAGTGTGTGAGCGTAATAATGTGTATATGTTATTTCATGTACACATTATAGTGTTTATACTCTATTATGTGTAATTTTAAAAACATGTCTTTTGGTTAGAAATGGCTTAGATTCCAAAGCCTAAGGCCTAGACCTACAAACACACAACTCAATCTATGATTTTGACTAAAAATAACAATATCCAACTTTCTTGATCATAAAAATGATGAATTTCATTAGGACATTTCCTAAAACAATTACTAGTACATTCATCAACTCTCATCTTTCCAAATATATGATTTTTTAAAAATTTTAACTTATTTAAGGTTTCCATCTATGTTGATTTCTAAGTATGTATTTTTTAGGCCACTATATGCTACAATTATACATGTCTATAAATGTTTATGTATTATTTTTTCATTGATCCAAATATAAAAAACTTTATATGGTCACAAACTAGGCTTGATTCAGGGGGAGGGGGTGGGGAACATGTTGGGCTATCCATTTTTCAATTTTCAAGATATATTTCCTTGTAAATTAATATTTAAAATATTTAAAAAATTAAAAATATAGGTCATTAATTATATGATCTTATATAAATTTACACCAAATATTTTTAAACAATATTAAATTATTCTCAAACAATGAAGGGCGACATGGTTGGCTATCTACTTTAATTTTATATAAAAAAGAGTTCCTCTTCAAATTTTAGATGTTTGACCTACTTATACTTGACCTGGTGGTTTATAAATTAGGCTCAAAATTCTATAATTCATGTTCTTATATCATATTCCAAATTTGAGTGCATCAATCTCAAATAATCTATAGAAGTTGAGATTTCTCTTTTTTAAGAAAAAACATGTGCACTAGCTGGCCCATTTTTTCCCCCCAACTTTTTGCACTTGATCTATTAATGTCTAGTCAAAATAAACTATGAATAATGTATTCATTGGGTTTTTAAAATACTGAGTGACTTGAAGATGGTGAGGAATGTAATCATGCAAAATATTATGTCTGACCTTGGATCTAGAAGTTAAGATAATGTGATCTTTGTATCATAAGAATTGGTCATCCCAAGTATATTTGGGTTTGGAAGTAGGGCCAATAAAAAATTGGCAGATGATATTTTATGTGTGATATCTTTTCCCCTCTTTTTTAATGTCATGCACCTATTATGAAATGAGGATAGCATCTATGTTTTTCTTCATAATAGTGAGATAGTGAATCAATGATTATATTTTCCTTGTCATTTTTATAATTGATATCATAATCATACCTCATCAATTTTAAATGCCATTTTTTTAAATTGGGAAGAGATCCATTTCTCAAAGAAGAATTTGAGTCTTTGATGATTGGTTTTAATAATAACAATTGACCCACCAAGTATGAGTGTCACTTATTGGCATCATGGAGGATAGCCATCATTTCATTTTCACATGTTAGTTGTGCCAAATTGCACTCACCAAAGGATTTTTTATTGAAGGAAATTGGATGTCCATATTACATGAGGATTTCATAAAAACCATTGTCACATGCATCACTTTCAATGACAAATGTATTTGATAAGTCTAGCATGGCCAAAATATTTCTAGTACACATAACCTACTTATGTATATTAAAATATTTTTATTTAAACACACCACATAAAACAATTTATTTAAATCATGGTGGTCAATAGATCATTAAGTTTTTTCATATTCCACAAAAGAATTAGTAGTACCTAATGATGACAAGAAACCCATGAGGACTTTGAGTGTCCTAGGTTTAAGCCAAATTTTCATGGCCTCAATTTTTTTATGGTTAACTCAAATTGCTATTGCTAATAAAATTTGGCCTAAGTAATCCATATCCTACTAATTAAATGAACATTAGGACCATTTTGTGTGGAGCTAGTGGTCTCCAATAAGTTATAAAGCAATGTTGAGGTGCTAGAGGTGTTGTTCCCAAAAACAATTTGTAAATTAGGGTATCATCAAAGAATACAACGTGTTTAATGCTTATTTTTATTTAATATAGTAAATTATAAAAATATTAAACAATTAAAATAGTATTTTTATTGATAAAATATACATAATCTTAATGTAAATACAAAAACTCAAATGAGCTATAAATAACAACTTTTAATGAAATATGCAAACCTAGATCAAATGTGATTTATGTTGATTATATAAGTAGGTCACTGATATGAAACTTACTCTAAGGATATCTTAAGTATGTCATACTTGAAAATAGAATCCCACAATGCATTTGGATAGGGTCACATGATTGTATATAGGGGTAGGTTGTGGCCTAATTTGTTGGGCTATGGTTGCGTATGTATTGAATGTATGGGTAATTTTCTTGATCAACTAATTTCACTCTTTAGAGGTGGGTTGTTTATTATCTATAGGTACTAAGTTGACACGTGAAATTACCTTAAATTTTGAAATGCTAGTTCCTACACAAACTAAATAAGCATTAAATACAAAAGAGTAAATCAAGTAAATTGAATAACCAAGCCATCATTATAAAACCCTACATAATTTCAGTGTTGTCTACATAGCCAAAGGGATTCAGACCAATTTATTTCTCCCTCCTAGAGTGAGTGTGTGATTTTTAATACTTTCACTATATGGATGCAATAAGTGAATTTGGTTATATTTTTTTTAATTAATACCCTTGAACTATAGTAAAATAACTTTAGACTTGGCCTATGACTACTATAATAAATCATAACTTGAGTTGAGAATAATAGGGTTATTTTTATCAATGTGTAATAGCTTATATAAAGAGTGGATTTTGTATTATTTCCAATTTATACATTGAGTAGCCTTGATGTGTCTATATAGTGGTACATTTGAAATATTTCCATTAAACAACTTTGATAAAAGTGTGTTCTGGCCAAAATGAAACATCTCAAATTTGAAAATTAATTATATCAGTGTGGGAGACAAGGCCACACTATTGGACAAGGCTAGGTTATGGTTCCATTCAACATAGTGTAATATTATCCTTGAAGGAAAGAGACTATTATAAATTGGTTGATAGGAATCTATAAGCATTATGTATTTTTTAATGATGTTTTCAATATTTTCAATATAGTAAGTAGAATAGTGAAGGATATCAAAGAGATTACAAGCTAATATAATGGATAATAAGTTAAGTAAGGTAAGGATATCAAGATTAAATATTTTCAAGTAATTAATGGTTAAATTTGAGTGTCTAAATTTACCCCCCTTTAATATAGTGATGAAATGGAATGAAATTACTATTGTAAATTAGATACATACCTAAATGTGTTCACACTTTGTATTTGATGTGAATCTTGACTCTTCAAGTTGCCCCAATGTAAAACTTAAAATAATGCCACCAAAATTAGTTATTGTCCATATTTTAAAATTTAAAATATGAAACTTGAAATTATAAATTTCAAAAGAGAGATTTGAAAGAATACACATTAGAGATTATGAAATCTAGTTTTCTTATAACTTTAAAGTCAAGAATTGTGTGTGCCTCTTTGTTGAGGTATTTGGATAAATGTTAAACCTAGAGTGAATTGAGAGTTATCAAGTCTCAATTTTTTCAAACCAGTGAAATACCTTGAGTTGAAAATATTTTATGCTTCAACCCTCATCTAAATATTTAAATTACTCTTTTATAATAATTTTAATATATGAATAAGGGGTGGAACCACAAAATTTTGCTCGCTACAATACAAACATAGATGTTGAGTGTCACTAGAGTCTAACATGGCCCACTTTAAAAATGAGATGAATCACACAACTACATATGGATCTATATTCTATTTGAAAATTTTATACCTTTGAAACTTTTTAACTTTAAAAAATAAATGAAATTATAAATTCATAATGCAGTAGCATGAACATGAATGAATATCATGTCACCTTTATCGAAACTAACTTGATATAGATTGCCAATTAAATCTATAATTGTTTGAAACTTGTAACCCATACATATTTTTTCACATGCCCATGGATATGCATCAAGTGTATGTGAATATTCAATTAATTATAGGAATGAATGCACATGCATGTTATATGCCACCATAATCTAAAAACATTGAACCATAATATAATTATAAAAATTATATGTTATCATAAATCTAAATTTTTTTCTCATGAGAGCTTGAATGCTCAAGATAGGCCCATTATCATGTCCCCTTTTGAGATGAGGCACATATCCTAAAAGTCACTAATATAAAAATAAAAAAATTATAATATGTGAAATATATAATCATGTAGTAGTATGTGAATATTTGAAATGAATTGCATCACATTACCGAATATAACATTGAATTGAATATGGCAATGTGTTAATAAATATAGAATTGAGGAACATAAGCTGCATATGCATAATATTACCATGTCACAAGATTAAAACATAAAATATAAGTGATTTGTGATAATAGTCACAAAATCATAGGAGAAAGCAATGAACATAAAAGTAATGGCATACAATGTCACACAATTTGCATAGAATATCACAAATAAGGCCCAAAGGCCACATAAAAGGGACATGTGAATGTCACACAAACACATAAATCCAAGGGTGACACTCAAATGGCATGATGATTTTTTACTATTTAACCCTTTTTGGACAGTGGATTAGGGGGAATAGCCTAATCAAATTGGAATAAGCTATTCTAAAAGTTAATATTTTGATAAATATGTTGAATTTGAGAATATGCTAATTAAAAAGTACAATAACAAAAAATATTATTAAATTTTCAATATGAAGGAGAAACAATACTTACATTAGTCAATAATGTATAGGTGGGTATAACAAGTACATGTGTATAAGTAGGCAAACTAATATTCTACCTCGATTCATCAAATTTTATAAATTAGCTTTCTTGCCAGCCTAGACACTGCCATCGAAGCTTATGTCTTAGTTTCATCATTTATGTATTTATTAATATACACACTCTTTTATTGAATATCCACATTAACCTGTTAGGGTTCATTTTTGCCTTGTAGTTTTTTAGTTCAAACCATGCTCATAGGTTCTTGGAACTAGTCTTTTATTCAAAATCCCATGTCCTCTAACTTTGCATGTCACATTAAAAATAAGGGTTAGTAGGCTCAAGTGAATTAAATATGACCTAAAATACCACTATATTAAATATCATCATATACATATCCATATGCTCCAAAGTGGGCCTTAGATCAATATAGTTATCCCCCTTATGTGGGCTTGTGTGTGAATAATTATGTGATATGTTATATGTGAGTGCATGTAGTGATATAGCTTGTTACTTGACAAATATTTCTCATGGGATACAATTTAAATTATTAAAACCTATAATAATATTGATCCTATGATATACTTTAAAATAGGGAATAATAAGGGAGTGTAGCTCAATTGTGCAAATGATTCTTAGTAGCGTAGTGTGAGCTTAAGAGGTGCTTACTAGATATTACTTGGTGAATAATGAATGACTTTTTGATTCATATTTATACCATAAATTTTGAAATAATCGCATGGGTGAGTTGAATAAGACAAATAAGCTGACCTGTACATGTTTAAATATTTGAATTTTGATCATTTTGAAGGTAAGGACATTGGCATCATATTTAGGATGTTAGCATTGATGTTACTTTCCTAATTTAGATGTTGGTTTCCTAGAGGGTAAAAATTTGTTGAAGATATATAACTATTTATGAATTATATAAATTAGGTTAAAAACAAACTATAGGATATGGTTAATCTATGTAATCATAATTTTAGGTTTAGACTATAGGATAATCAATTAGGCACATTGAGATGGTGAATGTGAGCTTTTTGGTAATGAGAAGGTCCTGAACTGAAGGGTTGATTTATGATTGGTATTTGTCAAGTGTATAGGCCTAGTAAGTAATATAAAATCAAAATTTAGTATTTATGCATATAAACAAGAACATACGTATGTTTCTTAGATGAGTCCAAATGCCACACACAATAAGCAATCCTGTCCTAACTTATCATGTACTAAGTAAGAGCTTGAAAATATGTATCGATAAAATGAAACTTATCTATATCAATCATATGTAGCAGTGTCATTGTTATAAAATAGTAGATCCATATAACACAATGTAAAGTATGAGTGAATATAAAAATACTTATATGATATATATTTATCATGGTATAAATGTTGTGGATAGATACAACATGTTGAAATGCTCACAGAGAATAAAGAGATGCCCCCAACTTAGCAACATTGTTGGGTTAAAATAGGATCCTAATATCAAATAACCATGTAATATCATGTCATGTATCACACTCACATACCTCATGAAAAGAAGTGTGTATTGAATAATATAATATGTTATCTCCTTAACATGAGATAGGTACTGTATGAAAAGAGGTAAACTAGAAACACTTGATTTTTATAGTTTTGAATTTTTTATTTTCTTTTTTTGTATTTTAGAAAGATGGAAATTGAAAATTTTAAAAATTAATAAAAATTAAGGATTCATAAATATAATAAATAGGATGGATTCAAACAATTCTTAATAAGGTGATAAATCATAGTGTGATAAGAAGTAAGAATAGGAAAATTCTCCCAATGTATGTTTGAAAGAGTCAAATGGAAAATTCCTGATAATGTGAATATTGAAGTTACTAAGGTTCACCATTTGGAGCAAGAATTAATGCATATATTCCAATAATTTTTTTGAGTGGCTATGGACAAAGTGGTAACCTATCATCTCTTTTGATACTAGCTTCTTCTCTTGGGGCAATGGGAACCTGTTATTGGTGGTGGAAAAGCATCCATGTGCTTAGAGGAATAGGCTATGTGATCATTCAAAAGTATTCCAACCACCTATGGCCTTAATAAAATTATATCCTTCCTCAAAATTTAGTAATGATGACTACCAATACCCAAGATGTCATACATACCAACACATTCAACATTCATTTAATTGCCAAGTTTGGAGCTCTGGTGGTTATTTAGAAACTCTTTAACAAAATGTCACAAATAAATTCCCATTATTAGACTATGTTTCCTAATATAAAATTTACATAGAATGCCAAAATGCTTTTTGAAAAATTGTCTCACCAAAATTTATCTTGGAAAATTCAAAAGGATTTAAACAAAGACTAGTTATTCAGCAAGTTAGGGAATCATTTATTGATTTGTTCCTTATTGGGAAAAGCGTATACCTTCAGGTCCATATAGATAAGTTTGTGGTTGATATAAATCACAAACTATAAAAATATGAAGGGATTTTAATAATGCAATAATGTCTTACTATTGAAGGCAAACATCTTGAGGATTTTTTCCACTATTTGGCTACAATATAGGTAAGGAATTCACCCTCTTCATGATGGGGAAATTATGGGGAGGAACTGTGGGATTTGGTATGCCTGCATCCTCTAAGACTTTTTCATTTAAATAAGTATTTAAAAATTATTCCCCAAATCTAGTGCTTCATATCCACATCTTCCTCCATAAGCATATATTATGGAGTAGATGGATGAGGTGTTGATAGTTGAGATTATTGGGATGGTATTTTATTAGGTTCATACAATCTATAAAAAAGTATTTTATCTAAAAATTTAATGGGATCTAGCCTACCACTTCACCTTTATATCAATGGATACACTTTAATTGGACTAAGCAACTGAAAATATCACTCTATTCTAAATACTTCTTCATTGTCCACCTCTTTGAATAGGAAGTCTACCAGAGTATTTTTGTTAAAGGTCTTTGGTTTTGGTGAACTACATGGATGTTCATCACTCCATGGTTTTCATATTTTGACCCAAATAATCTCTCTATCATGAAGATGTCAGTATGGGTTTGAATTTTAAACTTGACTTTACACTTTTACTTTTCATTCAAAGAAATTAAAAATTCCTTGGGCATCTTCATCAAAGGTGATGAAGAGAGATCTATACCAAGTTTGTGCACATTGGCTCACATATGTGTGGAGATAGACCTTATAAAGAGGCATATAGATAAATTGATCCTCATATGTGGTCAATCTCAACACATTCAAGTGTTATATTTTTATAATACAACATTTTGGTTCTATATCTGTAAACTTCTAAGACATATACATGCTACCTATACCTAGGCTAGAGCTACTTATTTTAGAAAAATGGATGAAATCCAATTCTAAATATTAGATCTCCCCAAAGCATGAGGTAGTTGAAAACATTATTGACCAGGCTGAGGTAAATCATCATACAATAGAATTAGAACATAATAAATTTAATGAACTAGACACTCAAGTAAAAATTCTCTAGCCTTCTAATGTGGGTAGATAATAATACTAGTGCTCCATATTGAAGACTTATTCAAAAGGGTCTCCATCAAGGGATGTGAAAATAGTCCATGAGTTTGAGAACTCAGACTCAGATAAGGAAATCCCCATCCATCTAAATTTATAACAGTGAATATCTAACATTCATAAAGATTTTTAGACTTCAGAGATGTAATTAAGGCTAGGATTGATGTTGATTTGGGATACATGATCTATTATGTCATGTCTTCTTTTTTATTTTTTATTGACCTTTTTAATTTTTTTCCACTTAGCTTTGTGTGGTCTCTCCTCTACTTTGATGGGAGACCTATTTTTTCTAGCTCGGGAGCCTTTAGTCCCCTTTTTTTAAATTTTTTCTTTTGAATGTTGTTGAATCTAACGAATGTAATTTATAATTTTAATTAACACAAATTTATGATTTTTTTCTAAGTAAAAAAAGAGTCATATCAATGTAACACAAATTATTGATAGTTAATAATATATCTTCCTCCCAATCGACAAGGGGCTATGTGTGCACATGTATGTGTAAAAGTATATATATTTGGTCATGTAAGTGCAATGTAAGACAAAAAATGATAGATATTCCATAGTAAGCAAGTGGAATACAATAAATAATGTTCATTAAAATCATTTTAATATATTTTTTTATTGTCCAAATTAGTTTAAAAATCAAGAGGGCAAGTGCCCAAAGTGAAAATAAATCCAAGGGATAGAACAAATCTTAGAATCTAGGATAGAAGAATAAAAATGAGGTAAAAAAGAAGTAATGTACAAAGTAAAATATGAAAATAACTAAGAAATATGTTTGGATAAAATAGTGGGTTGGGAAGAAATATAAGGTTGTGTCTAACCAATGAGTTCATTAAGAGGATGCACATATGTATGCCCAACTATCTGGTATGAAAGAGTGAATTCTTGTGAACAATATGTGCTATATGTGCATGTATTAGAAATATCAAATGTATAATGTGTGGCGTACCCATTAATTACATCACCAACTTCATCCTTCATATTAGTTATTTCATTATAATCATATTATACATAATCATTATCATGACCATAATCATCATCATAAGATAAAACCAATTTTGTAGGTTATGCTTAAAATTATAATATGTCATTTTGATCATATTTTGTATCTATGTATGAAAAAACAACTACCCCATATTTAGGTATTTACCTTTATAATTTTTATTTTGAAATATGTATTTTATCATGTTCCTCTACTGATATTTCATTAGTTCTATTGGCTTTAATATTATTTGGAGACATTCTTTTGTTTTGTAACATCTCTTATTCTAATTTTGTAACCCTTGATTTTTAAATTGTTCATCTTGTAATTGTTATTTTTTCAATCTTTTTTTTTTTATCTTGTTCTTTTTTAATCTTGATTACTCTATTTTTTATTTTTTAATCTTTTCTTTCTCTAAGTTTTTAATGGGTAACTATTTTTTCTCTAAATTATTCTTTTTTATCCATAACTGTTATTTTTTTCATTTTACCCTAATTTCAATTTTTCTACTTATTTTTACTTTAACTTGTTCTTTGGAAGATTTAATTATAATGTGAGTGGATTTTTTATTGATTTATATATTATAGGATCACCACTATCAATAATAATTTATATTTTCTTCTTTAAATCCAAACAACTATATGTATGATGTCCATGTGTTCTATGATATGCAAAATAACATTTTGATCTTTGTAGAGGGGGTGAAAAAGGTAATGTTATCATTTTTTCAAATAATTTCTCTTATAATCTCAATGAAACTCTTATTATCCTTTTCCATTATTTTTTACTTAATAATTATAGTTGTATATTGATTTTGGAGCACATGATAGCTAGTTAAAGATGCACATACATGATTAACACTAATATACTATGGATCATTATATATTTGTTGTTATTTTAAAATAATATGATCTTTGAACTGAAATATTTTTTTTATTTTTCAACTTTTTTATTGAAAATGTTAAACTAATAATTTTATCTTGAAAGGATTCATAATTACAAACCCTAGGTACTTATGATTGAATATGCATACAAAGACTATCAAGAGGAGATGTGGGAGGAGGAATGTCATTGATTTTAGTTGTACCTTGTGATGTTTTAATGGAAGATAGAGGAATTTCATCCTAATTGGTTGATAAGGGGGACGAACTATGACAAGTGGGATCAATATCCACTATTTTTAAAGGAGAAGAGATAACATCATTATTATGAGTAGTCACTTACACTTAAAAGGAATGAGAAATAAGATTTTTATCATGATTAATATTATCCTTATATAATATTATTTAATGCACATTTATTTTATAGGAATAAAATAGATAAATTTCATTAACAAAGTGCAAATATAAGTTAGGTGTGAAAGGATAAGGTTTATCCTATTTGATGGTAGGTGGAA
This sequence comes from Torreya grandis, assembly GCA_037957365.1. Taxonomy (NCBI): domain Eukaryota; kingdom Viridiplantae; phylum Streptophyta; class Pinopsida; order Cupressales; family Taxaceae; genus Torreya; species Torreya grandis. The sequence continues at coordinate 1,504,045 of JARHVA010002763.1, read as the reverse complement.
ATTTAAGAGAGATAATATATTCATTTTTAGAATTCTCTTTTTGATCTAGATTATTAATCAAAGAATAATTTGAAGGAGGATCTCTATGGGAATCTAAATTAAAATTCATAGAGGACTATATAGATGGGTCAAAAGACGAATCTAGAGGTGATTCCAAATAAGGGTTTGAACGATAATATGAAATGGATTCAAGGATGAATCAAGAGTGTGTTTTATTCCTCAACACCAAGTTGGCTATTCATTTGTATGAAATATTGTTCCCAAGTTTCATCAAAACCAAATTATCTATTAATTTCTTTATCATAAAAATGATAAGCATCGATATATGCTTATTCCATATTTTTTTACCTTTGTTATTTTTCCCATTAATTATCATAAGTAAAAGGCATGTCATGAGTATAGAATAAGAAATTTAGAGGATGATCATCATTATAATTTTTTATTTGACTACCCATGATATATACAATGAATCCAAATCAAGTACATGTGATAAAGAACAAGCTTATTGCTAGCAAATAATTTTACATATATAACAAAACTAATGACTATGAATGCAATACAAGCAAAAATAAAAGTATAAAGGGTGATCTAGGAAAGGTTTTGAATGATTTTTTTGGCTCTAAATATATACTTTATTGTTCATAGATTGGTGTCAACCTAATATTTTATAGTACTAACTACAAATTCTAAACCATGATTGTAACTCATTATGCCATCTTTGAAGGTATAGTGAGAGTAACTTCCTTGGGTGATATGTTCCTTTCAACTACACCAAATCAAATATTTAAATAGGCTTCCTATAGTGTAAACAAGGGAAACTAGGTGTTTCCAATATATATTAAATTATGGGTAACATAAAATCCATGTATAACATTTTTAGGGCCTAGGTAGTGGGATAATGTTCCTCACTTCATAGTGCTAGTAAAATAGGTCAAGGCTTAGGCAAAAACCATAGCTCTCTATGTAGTTTTACAACTCTCAAAAAACATTTGTTAAATATAGATAGTAAGAAATAAAAAATAAAGATAAAATATAATTCAAAATATTATTGTATATAGAGATCAATAAATTTTAAACCAAGGTCGAAATAAATACTTTAGTGTTGGTTGTTATCCAAGGTGATAAAATAATTTCTTCAGTGTCAGATTAAGATCCAATGTCAAATAATATTGGTTCATGGTGTCATATTTATATTCAATCTTAAAGATTTTATTTTAGTGTCAAAAATTTATAAAATATTATATGAAATCCTAGGATAAAAATAAAATAAACAATAAGTGGTGTTCCAATAAAAAATTAAAGGTTCACCATATTGTTTAATGATTATTTTTATTTAATATAGTAAATGTTATAAACATTAAACAATTGAAATATTATTCATATTTACAAAATATACATAATTTGAATGTAAAATAAAGTAGATTATGTAAATTAAATTGAGATATAAATATTAAATTTCAATGAAATACGCAAACCTAGCTCAAATCTGACTTATTATAACTATGCAGGTAGATCATTGATGTGAAAATTAATGCAAGGGTCTTTTAAGTGTGTCACACTATAAAATTGAGTCTTGAAATATACTAAGGTAGGGTCATGCTAGGAAGATAAGGGAATAATGTGGTCTTATATGTTTAATTGTGGATATGTCTATGTTGACTGTGAGGTTAATTTTCCTATTCAAGTACATAAACCTGTCAGAGGTGGTTTGTTTATTGTATGTGAGTACTAATTTTTCACATGGAATTTTTTTCAATATTAAAACCCTAGTTCTTACACAAACCAAATTGACATAAATGCAAAAGGGGGGAATAATGTAAGGGGAATAACCTATCTATGCTAAGAAAATCTCACATAATATTAGTTCTACATACATAGCTAAAAGCCCTCTAGCTGATGTATTTATCACTCCTATAATTTATGTGTCAATTTTGATATTAGCACTATATGGATGTAGATAGTGAATTGGTTTGAATTATTGACAATTAATACCATTGAATATAATAAAATATCTTCAAACATGGCCTATGAATGCTATAATAAATCAAAACTTGAATTGGGATGAATAGGGCTCTTTTTTTCAATATGTAGTAATTGTTGACCAAATTTTGACCCCAAGTCAAAATGGGTCAACTCCTCTAAAATAAAATTTTCATAGGGTTTTCATGTGGTCTTTCCATGCCTTATATGGTCACTAAAATTATTCATAAATCTTTATTATCATTGTTTAAGGTAAGTTTGGAGAAGTTAAGGTAATGTCTTATTTTGGTCATGTAGTGGTCTAGACATGTCATGGAGAGATAAGGTTTGGTCAAGTGGTTTCATAGGTTATTATGAGTTTTTGAAATTTATTTCATGTACTATTCATCTTTTAATAAAATTTCATGATGTTTTGGAATGTTTAAGGTTCATTTGTAAACTTGAAGATGGTGAACATGAGGGGGAAAGGTGATTTTTGGCTAACATTCAATGTATTTCAAATATCCCCAAGTGAAAAATATATAAAACACACCTTAAAATGACCTTGGAGTAGTTACACAACTGCCATACCTATTATCAAGTCAAAAAAAGGTTAGAATCTTGAGTTTCAATGCCAAAGAGAAGAGTTAAGAGACTTATACAAACCTGTTGAAGTCTTTCACAGGTAAAAATGTTGTAGGTGTGTCCCTTGAGATTTCATAGGTCATAAAAAATCATGGAAAGAAGTTTCAAGTCTCAAATTTTCAAAAATATCTTTCTCCTCCTCTATCACTCCATTCACAAGCTCTTGAAGGCCATTTTTAACTACATGGTATAGGTCATATAGGTAGAGTTAGGGGATAAGATTTTATTCAATGTTTTTGACCCTTATGAGATTCCAATTTATGGCATTATTTTTTAGATTGATCTCCTTAGCTTTATGAATAATTTCTAAGGAGTTAGATTGCATTTTTGAGGTTAAAATCCCCAGAGGTTGAGTATTTTGCAACTCCAGTACAAGTGTGAAATATTTTGATACATGAAACAAATTTTAATTATTTCTTATAGTTTTATAAATGTATCATAAAATTAATTCACCTTGTTGGCATGTGTGGAAGGATTTTTGACAAAGAAAGTTATTATATTGCATAATCTAAAAGTTGATTGTCATGGCCTCTATTTTCTCTAGTTTTCAATGTTTATAAAGGTGAAAAGAAGGAATTTATTCATTATTTTATTTCCTTGAATTAAATTTAAACTCAAATCACCCTTTATTATAGTCCCAACATCACTCTCTATATACAATTCCTAGTGTTCCTCATTTGATGATTATTTGAAGGCTACTTGCATGGGATATTTGTAAAAGTCATGTATTGTAGAGGAGTGGGAGTTTTTATCTCATGATTTTAATAGAAGGAATAAATTTAATAAGATAATGTAAAAGTGGACTTCCAAGACCTAATACTAAATACACAATCAAACTTTTAACATATACCTACAGGTATGTGTATAGACCATAGAGCAAGTTTTAAGATGAAGGAATGTTTGATTAGAGGTATTAGGCCTTTAAGTTATTAATATATGATTTTGATATTTAAAAAAAAATTGGGTAGATATACCACTTGTAATTTAAGTGGTGGCTAAAGGACTAAGCTAACAAGCCTAGAAAGACACACACAAGACTATGTATGGTTGTGAGATGGAAAGAAGTTGAAAAGGCCATGAAGTGTCGAGAAGACTTTGTGATATAGTGATAAATTGAATATCCATAAATTAAAATGGTTTCAAAGTGTCATACAGAATTGAAAGAGTTCATTTCAAGACCATATACATGCAAACCCCTTCAATGACTACCTACAACCACCTATATTAAAGAATGCCTTAGACAGGGATGTTAATGGAGTTTAGAGTTTCAAGGCATTGAGAAGGGTCTTAATATATAAAAAAAACATGATATATCCATTTTAATAATTATAGAGTGATAAGATAAGGATATGAAATCCTAAGGCAGCCAAAACTCTGAATATGACACCTATAGCAAAGCTAATTGAAGATTGAGATAGGTATTATATGTGGTGAGGTCATGGTATCTTAAAAGTGAAAATTCAGAATTTTACAAACTTTCAATATTAGATCAAGGATATTAAGGTGTTTAGTGAGTGGAAATAAAGGTCCTACAAGCCATCAAATACAATTAGACCTCTCTAATAGAGACCTATAAGTTTGTCAGGGTGAGCAACCTAATTCCAAATAATTTGAGGGTAGAGTTCATGAAAAATGTGTAGGTTTAACTTAGTGAAGTTAAAGGTAAGTTACCAAATAATTTTAACTCATACCTAAAATAAATTTAAAATAAAGGTTGATTGTCCAATAACCATCCACAACCCTGCTTGCCCAACCAGTCAAACACACAAACATGTTTACTCATAGAAAGCATTGTTGTTTGTGAGGTTGAAGTAATTGTAGGAAGAATATTTGGTTTGAGAGTAATATATTTTAATATATATTATATGGTTATAACTTTATATTTAAGAAATAAATGAGACAAACTTGATAAACCCTATTTAGTCATATACAGGCCTAATTATATAGGCAAGCTTACAAGACAGTCTGTTGAGGAGATGACTTGTTGAAGTGAGTTGAGGACCATAGAGACCTTGAGAAGATGATATTTTTTCACATACATTCCATGAATTTATAGACATATAATAGTGAATAAAGGAGATCAAACACAGCCATAAAGGTTCCTTGCTTTGTTTTGCTCACAAACCCTAGGCCTAATCAAATGAGTTTATAGGGGATCTAATGGAGATATAAGGGTTGGAAAACCATGGGTAAAATTTAATCAGGTTTTCATTGACCTTCATAAATTGTTCATAATCTTATTCAAACTCATAATAGTCATCTACAAGCCTCAATCCTTCCTAGACCTCACAAAATGTCTACTAATAATCTGAGAGGCTATATTCATTTTAGCATTATGGTAAATAGATGTTGCATGGGACCTTGGGATCTTAGTGATATTTATTTACCCTAGTGTACTTGAATTTTTTGGAATTCATTCGAAGATTGGTTCCCTAAGATGTATGAACAATTTTTAAGACCTTGAGGCACTTTCAGGCTGCCTACGAGAGCCAAATAACCTAATGAGAGATAAATGGGTGTTTATGCCTCTATATGGATTTTATGAACTATAAAATAAATTTAATCATGTCTAATACTTCCTTTATCATCACCCCATGTCATTGTTTTGTATAAAACTATATGTAATTGTATAAAATAGGCCAAAAAAGACTATTTTTATCTCTTTGGAAGGTTTGTACAAGGTGTCAAAACTCCAAAATTGACATGGATAATGGGGAGGAGGTTATATAAATGGATCACACATTTATTTTTTTTGAAACATATGGGAATCATGTAGAGTTAATTTTTAGTCTTTAGGTAGGGAGACCTAATTGAGACCTAGTTAAGAGAAAGAAGCAGTAGAAAAGTACACTTCCACTCACTCTCAAAACATGATGATGAAATTTAACATGAATATGTAAATCCATACTAGGTCCTATAATATACCTTCATATTATCATTATCATTCATACAAATCTCTAGACAAGGAGGTTTGCATGATTTTAGCACTATAAGGAATAAGGCCATTTTGGGGCTTTTTGTATAGAATGAGTTATTGGGGATGGTTTCAGACTTAAAAATGGATTTTTTCAAGTATGGTATGATGTTAATATACCATCCATGATGATATTATGAGCTCAATATGATGAATTCAAGTTTTGACACTTGTATGCAATATTGATCGAAGGAGATGAAGAGTCCTCAGGAGACCTAGCAAGAGAATGAAGTGATGTGTCAAAGATAACCTAAATGGGTAAGTTGAGAGGTTTCAATAGTAGATCAAATGTGTAATATAATCTCATATAACTATCAATAAGTCCACTTGTCATTAAACAAGCCAAATCAAAGGGTAGTCTTAAAGAGCTAGTCAAGGTGTCAAGCAAGCATTATAACTTCTACTACACTTGGAGTGAGGGAGAATATTTAAAATATCTACACATGGAACTTATGACCTATTGAGGTATTTTCATAACTCCTCTCTTATTTTTAACTCATGAAACACTTGTCATCTCTCTTTCTCCTATGCCCTTCTCTCCTTCTCTCTCACTTATACTATATATTGAGCCTTAATTGGATAAGTTAGGATCCTACACTTGGGTATGGTGAATCCATGCCCATTTTTAGCCTTTTATAAATTAAGAAAAACCATTTTCACCTTCTCCATATACTATTTCAATGTGCATATTAGACTAGTTGATCTTGCTAAGTGATATATTCACTTCCTTGGTATGTGGTCCTTGTTAGCATTCATATTTAGTTTGAAAGTCTTTTGCCGGTCTCTTGAAGTGTTAAAATGAAGTGTGTATGAGTTTATTCACTAGTTTCATGTCATGACCTATTATTTATTCCTCCTAATTTAAGCTTGCTTCACAAACCTCCATGAGATAATACTAATGTAGAGAGGCAAATTTGGATTAGTGTTATGTGCAGGTTAGGCTATTATTTGAAGTGCAATTGTAGTTGGTTGGTATTGATCAATTTACATTTTGTGCATCACCTCATTAGTTTAGGTTTTTTCATGTTTTCTATGTCCCTTATTATCTCAACAAGTTAGTAGCATAGGTGATGAGCTTAAATAGATATATCAAGGGAGCTACCCATTCAATCTAGAGGTTTACCCCCACTATAGACAATCCACTGGGCTAGGGGTAATCCCATTGTTTCACTCAATTGGAGTAGGCTTGAACTACCCATACAAGGGTGAAAAATTGAGTGATAATAGTAAGTTTAATAAAGAGTGATTTTTTGAAATTTCTCAGATCTTTATTGAGTGGCCTTGATGTGTTTATGTACTATTAGATTTGAAATATTTATGTTAACTATTTTTTTTAAATCAGGGGAGGGATAATAAAAAATATCTCAAATATTAAAATTAATTGTTTTAATATAAGAGATAAGACCACACTAGTGGATAAAGTCAGGTTATAGCCATGTCTGACCTAGTGCAATATTGTCTTAAAAAGATAGACTATTGAAACTTGACTAATAGGAATCTGTAAGAATATTAGGGATGTTTGAATGATTTTTTTAGTATTTTTAAGATAATAAGTATAATAGTGAAGGATCTCTTATATATTTAAAGATAATGAAATAGTGAATAATTCAAGTTAAGGTAAGGATGTCAATATTAAACATTGACAAACTCTTAATGGTTAAATTTAAGTGTCTACATTAGGATGAATTTATGTAAAAAGAGATTAAATATTTTGTTATTTAGGGTTTGGAAGGTGGAAATGACATTTCTAATCTTGAAATAATGACTAAGAATTCATAGAGGCCATTGTGTATGCAGAAAGTAGTTTTTGGAATATCTTCACCTCAAAGGTGGACCTGATGATAGCCAAACCATAGATATAATTTGGATAAGAATTGGGCACAATAAAGTTAATAGATCACTAGGATATGTAATTTATCTTTAATAGTGAGCTTATTTAACTTATAAAAATCAAATCAAACCCTCTAAGGTCCATATTTTTTGAAAACTTATAGGATCAGTGAGGAGTATAGGATTATGCTTAAGAAATTTAATGTTTCATGAAGAAGTTATTGAACCATATATTAAATTTGTTCCTTTTGAAAAAAAGGATAGCGGTATGTTGAATGTTGGCGGTATGCTATTTAGAATGAGTTCAATACAATAGTCTTTTTGTCAATGAATTTACAAGCCTATTAGTTCCTCAAATATTGATGCATGTTTAAGCAAAAAAATGTAAGTTAGTAAGTTGGCATAAATTAGAAGATGTGTCAACCTAATTAGAGGAGAGTTGAGAAATGATTCCATTTTATCCTTTTTTTAGTAGATTTTCCATGCGGTAGGAACTGATGGCATTGTGAGATCCTAGTAAGAGGCCTTTTAGTGTGCATTTTTGTCCATTGTTTGAGAGCTACATCTAAAGTTTTGAAATGTCCCACAATATAGAATCAAAAGTGTGCAACCATTGGGATACAAGAACGACATCACATATACGTATGGATAAGGAAAACATTTATATTTTGAGGGTATAATCCCCCACATAAATATGAACATTGTGACATTTTTATTTATAAGTAAATGTTCCTCAGTTGGTAATTATTATTTCAAAACAATAATGGGGGTGTAAGAAACAGTCAATGTATTTGGATAGCCAAGGATCAATGCAATCATGTGTGTTACTAGAGTTAATTTGAATATCAAGAGGTCCTAATACCTTTGTTTTCATAATAGGCCATTGTGTGGCATGCCATTGTTTTATATATGTCTAGGTGTCAATAGCTTATTTTATTTTTCTATATCATGACCAAGGGGCTCGATCTCATATGGAATTATAGGAAAATAGGTGCCAGTGATCTTGATATCATAGGTCTATGGAGGTACCAAGTATGTATTTTTTTATTAGGTTGATTTCAATGAAGATAATGAATTCATGGAAATTTTTGGTGGCATGTGTCACAATCTATTGCCTTTTGTATCAAAGAGGAAATGGCATTACAAAATCATGGATATATTTTTATTTAGATGTGGATGCATTTTTATATTTTGATATATTTTGGGTAGGTGGTAGAATCCCACATAATATTTAAGGAGAAACACCTATCAATGATCACTGATTCATGGGGTGACAAGGTCAGGGGTTTTTTGTTGCTCTTGTGCTATTTTAGTCAACTCTGCCAATAGATTGAGAATATTGGTCTTTCAACCTTGACACTAAATATGCCTTGGAATGGGAAAATCTTGATTTTATCTTTTCCTTAAGTCATCGAATTGAATTATTTAATGTTTTATTATAGGTTTGAACTTTTCTATTGGTGGATGTTTTCTTCCAATTCTATCTTTGTATAAGCCCCAATAACTTTTGTATGCTTTGTGTAGACACCCAAATTTGGTACAAGTATATATTTACCTATTTTAAATAAAATTTACACATATAGTCTATTTATAGTGAATGAAGTATCGGGTCTTCTCTCTTTATTCCATACATTTATGTGGTCACTAGTCCATTATCGCTCATCCTATCAATATTCTCAAGGGGACCCCCATTTCCTTTGTTCTATCCTTTTGTGTGATTCTTAGACAAGTATGAAGTTTCTAAATAGATCTCAGCCCATGGACCTATTCATGAAATGAATAATTTTCCAAGCATAATTTGTGGGGTTTTACGAGGTCATGTTTCATTTAGGTCTTTCTTTTTCCCTACTTGGTTCTTATTGAGTTAGATTTTTATGTGATGATAGATAACCTATTTTTATTATATATATATATATATATAAAGTTACTATAAATCATTAATATGGCATTCTAAAGTATCAACTTTAATATATATATATATATATATATAAAGTTACTATAAATCATTAATATGGCATTTTAAACTATCAAGGCTTATAAATATTACATGTTTCAGCTACATAATTTCTAAAGCTAAATCTAAAAGTTACAAAGGTTTGATCAATATTTTCATGCTTATACAAAGTATAAAATAGGATAAAGATCATATATAATTTCATTTAATATTTCACACACACATTAATGGGAGAACTAAATTTGATTTTGGGTCATATTCAAGCTATTAACAATGTAGTGAAATGCTTGTTTAGTCAACAAGGATTGACCCAAGCCAACCCAAATTAATCATTTTTTTTAAACCCATTATTTGATATTGAATTAGTTTATGAAAGAACTAGGAATTAATATTATATGTATCTCTACGTGATATTTTATATGTGGCAATATATCAATAACCTCAGTGAATATAGGCACAAGTGTTAAAATAGAACCATTTTCTTCATTTTTCATAATGGACAAGATTGACATGTGTTATTGTCCTTAAAACATGAACCTATTCAGGCATACACATGTGAATTATTCCTAATTATATATGATCATAAACCCATGTTATTTTATTTAATATTAAAATACCTGATCTTACACCAAACAAATCTCAAAATCTATTAGGTTTTATTTTTCATAATGTTTTCCAAAAATAACAATTCTATATTTAGCAAGTTGCCATGAAAATTATTAGTAAATTATGTACCTATAACATTATAATTTACTTGATAGTTTTATGCTTATTGGGGCATGTTGGTCTAAAAATATAATAAACATATTGGTCAACTCATTTATTGCTTGAATTTTATTTTTCAATCTTTGTTATATGGTTTCAACTGAATTCATGATTCTTATACACTAATACAACATTTGATCATCCTTTCAGGGATATTATTTAGATCTTATCTAGTATACATCTTTCACCTATGGATTTTATATTTAATTATTTATTTCTATGTGCAAAATTATTTTATTCTATTATCTTTAAATTTACTTTTTATTGCTTTCTCTTACTTTCTAGAACTATGTTTCAATAATTATAAAACTCATAGGAGTTATCGTTCTTGGTAAAGCAGACATCAATTTTACTTGATTAATGGTGTGATAGATGTTTGTCTAATACTCAATACATTATATATATATATATATATATATATATATATATATATATATATATATATATATATATATATATATATAATTTAGTTTCCATGTACCTCATGGTATACCAAACATGCATATGGATGTTTTTGGAAGCCTTTTGATTGTTTGGTTATGTAGTTCACTAGTAAGCAATTATGCCCATAAATTTACTCTCATCATACCTTTAACATGGGATAGTCTGGCTACGGGATGGTGGAATCCTCCATATTTAGTTCCCCTTTGACCCTTGTTTATTATTTTTGAATCGAATTAGTATATTTGAGAGCCTATAAATCAAATATATATCAAGCCTAATCATACACTTTGATATCCTTTCATCCTTGTTATGATTTTTTAATCATCAGGCTTCATGTTTGTCATATTCACTTTATTTGGGGTCAAAAACTTTTATATATATATATATATATATATATATATATATATAACCACTAATGGTGATTATCATATGGATTTCTTCCTCTCTAATAATGTTATATCTTATAATCAAACTTGTATAATTAGCTATATGATACTTATAGACTGTGATATAAAATATTAGGACTATGATTATGATTATACTTACAAAAATCAAGAGGATGGGTATAATAGTGAATATTATAAGTGAAGAGAAAAATGAGCACACTAATTAGAAATTGAAGAGCCAAATTCCCTTATTCCTCCTTTGTATTCCTATTTTCATTAAGAATAACAAAAATATCATACTAATAATGAATATATTATTGCCCTCAATATATTACAAGGATAAAAAATTGAAGAATCAACCATTAAAACATTTTTTTACCAACATCCAAATTTTGTGATTATGTTCTCATATATAAATTTGGTTGTAGTCTTCGATTTGCAATATTTAGTGGGTACTTCCTTTTCCTACCTTATCAAATATTATTTCCATGTTATAATGAATATTGAATTTTTTATCCTAGCTTTTAGTTTGATTGCACCAATAAAATCAATTTACCATTTTTAAAATGGAGCTAAGGTTGTTACTAGCCACAATGGCATTTCATATCTAGAATTATGCTTCCCTACTCTTTGGAATATATCATAATATTTTGTATACTTGTGTGTATCTTAAAATAGGGCAATCCATCATAATTCAGTAAGTAAAATTTTATTCTTAGTGCCTTCATTTTAATTGTGTTTTCCCACAACCTAATCATGTGCTTCCCTTATAATATCCTCTTCATGTTTTAGTATTACTCTTCTTAAGACATCATCTATAACACCCAAAATTTCATCTAAATAAAACCCATAAAAATATTAACAATTTTTTTTGATATACTACTAAGATTATATTCATCACACTTACTAGTTTAATCTTATATTTCAATTAATTTAACTAGGTCTCACTTTACTACTAAGGTTTCACTAAACAACAAAATAAATTAATTTGACATCAAAACCGCAATTTCTTAAAATATCGCATTAGACGATTAATAATAATAAATTAAGATTGTTTCAATAAAATATTTAAATAGTCTTTAAATAATTGTCATTTACAACCAAATAATGAAAAGACACCTTATTAAAGTTTAAGGGGAGGGATAATTATTTCAACCTATAAAAGGTTTAACTATCCAAGTTAACTAATAAATATAAATAATTAAATCTAAAAATAAAATTAATAAGTTAGTCAATTAATAATTAGATCAAAATTTAAAATAAAAATAAAAAAATATATTATGCTTAAATTACCCACAAGTAATCAAATTATTAAAATTCATTTACAGTTTTTTTTATAACTAGAGGAATTCATTTACAGATTATTATTTACCACTAAGAATTAAATAAAACTTTATAAGTTAAAAGGAAAAAAATATTTAATTATTGGTCGAAGAGGGCTAACATGTGAAAATTTAAAAAAAAACATTTCATCTTTAATTTAAGAATTTAATTATTGACCTGTACAAACCCAAATGAAAAAGGATTAATTTATACTTAAATAGAAAGGTTAAATTAAAATTAATCAATTGATTCCATGTCATGCATCAAGAGTAAATTTAAATAACTTAAATTTAATATTTCAAAGTTGAAGGATTTTTTTCCATTTGTAAGTGGATGTATAATTGAGAGCCATTGGATTGGAACTATTCTAAACCCTAAGATCTACATATTCTCTAGAAAGCCCTAAATTTCATAAAATACAAATAAAATACTTCTCTAACTCTAACTTTGTTTTTTTGTTTTGCTTATTTACAGGTTAGAGGGTGGAGGTCGAGGGATTAGAAAAGAGAAAAACTCAAGAGAAGAAATTACTCCAAAATGAATATCTCATTTCTTATGCTCAATGTATATGCATTTTATCTATAATTATATATATTATTAGTTTTCCTTCTCATTTATTATTTGTATTAATTCCATATGTGTGTGTGTGTGTGTTTATTTGTTTGTTTTTTTAAAACCAAATTTAAACCCCATATATATTAATTTATTTATATTAGGATGGTCGATGGCCTATGATTCACATACTACACCCTATGGTCGTCACAAGGCCATCAGCGTCCTTACAATGGAGGCGGGGGTGGTCAAATGGCCTCATCCCCTCTCTCCCTATTATGAGGGTTTGGGAAGGTGGTCGGCCCAACCATCACCCCCTACTTCTTTATATTTTATTTTTTTATTATATATATATATATATATATATATATAAATTATTCTCTTTAAATTAAATATTTTATAGATATATTTGCTTTGATTTATATTTATTATTATTATTATTATTATTATTATTATTATTATTATTATTATTATTATTATTATTATTATTATTATTATTATTATTTTATATATTTCATATATATATGAATTTAGATTTGTATTTATATTATTATACACACATAACTTCTTTAATAAATAAACTCAATACAATTATTGTATCAAGTTTATTTATTAAAGAAGTTACACACGTACGTATGTATGTATGTATACATCTATGTATAATAAATTTTTATAGATGAAATAATCTATTATTTTCATGAATTTCCTCATATGAACATACAATGGGATAATTTTACTCATTTATTTTTGTTTCACTTGTTAAAATAATATGTATATGTAATCATATATACATATGTAGAATCTAAACAACTATATTAATTAATGATTCATTATCTTATTATAATCTTTTAATATTTAAATACAATGACATGAATAACAAAACTAGAGCCATATATTTGTACACCCAAAATGAATTATAATTGAATTTATTTTGCAAATTATATTCACAATTAAGTTTTAATTTTCTATTATCTAGATTTAACATTATACTCAACATAACCAAAAATGTATGTATTCTTGAACTGAATAATATTCATGTTTCTTTTTCAAATAATCTAATATAATAGAAGAAAAAATCCATAATTATAATTTTCATTACTATATAAGAGAGAGAAATGTAAAGGAAATATTCTCATTTTAATATAATTATGCAATGAACCACAACTCTTTCAAAATATATGTATGCTCGGGAGAGATAGAGGTAGTTTATCTACTTCTTAATCCACTCATTTTACATTGACCTATTTGTTAAGAAGATGCAGTACATATGAATTCTACAAAGATCGCTTCCATTCTACCTATCATTCCCAAGATTGTCAACATATTCTCTTGACTAACAAGTGGCATGACTCTATTACCATTCCACTAATCACATGAATATTTCAAGTAGAAAATAATGTAAAGAGAAACATTTTCCATATACATATTATCATAATAACCATTTTTATATAGAGGAGGTACAAATGTTCTTGAAAGACAATAATACAATGGATTCAAAAATAAGCACATACACTAAGATGTAAAAGAGATGGGTTACAAAACCATATAGGTACAAACATTTTCTCCTCTTAAAAAATATGGGAGTCCATCAAGGAACATGAGTTCACTAGACTATTCATAAAACATCAAAATATCACTCTATAAAGAGATATAATGGGAGATATCTTATAACACTATGATGAATATTTACAAGTTAAAAGGAATCTAATAAAGTAACCAAAGTGCAAATACATCAAGCTCCAAGCTTAAATAAAAAAAACCTACACAAAAGTTAAATACTCCCAATCCATTCTAAAAAGCTTCAAAGTAGACCAAAGGAGGGTGTTTGACCACCCATACTATAGGCATCATCACATGCCTTCCTTATAAAGTAAGGTTCATGCATAGCCTCTCGCAAGCCCAAGGGAAAGAGACATACCTTGACATATATGCACAAGGCTAGAAGGTTTAACAAGACCAATGTGGTGGTTAATAAGAAGTAAACAAATGAAATTAAGATTATATTCATAAAAGTAAATAAGACACAAGGAAGTATCTAAGACATCACTATGGGGAAATAATGGAGGGTAATTAATTTTCCATAAAGATTCATAAGGTATTTTCAAATCCAAAACTAAGTTTTACTTCTCATAGATGAGATTATACCTCCAAGGCAATATTTGAGCTTGTCCAATAAACCGATAGTAAGAATCCACCCCCTCATTCTCTAAATACTATCACTTGTGTCAAACCCTACATGGGTGGCATTGGGGTGCTCCCCAAATTCCCATACCCACATGCATGAAATAAATTTATTAATTAAAATGAAATGGTAATGTATTAAAGGGAAAAGTTCTTAAAACAGGGACTCAAAGCCATGTACAAGAAGGACTTGTTAGGTCATTATTTTTTCCTAGATTTTTTTTGTGAATTCCTTTCAAATAGTGGTGATTAGGGAATTCAGTGGTGCTATACCCTTCCTAATAGTGTTAGAAGCAAGTAAGTCAAGGGTGCAAATGAAATAAAATCCTTGTATAAAGGATAGCATGGGTTAATGTGTTGTTTCTTCAATGGAAGAGGAGTATTGAAGGAAGTAGGTTAAGAATAAGATTGGTAAAGCGTCAACTAAAGCAAGAGATGGGAATGATATCTTAGGGGAGTCTAGGCAATAGTCATTATCAAAGATTTTGAAAACATTTAGATAAGGCTTTTGAAGAATCGATAATTGATCAGGGTAGGGTTTCATCTATTAATTTGGTTGTTTTTAATTTTTAAAATCAAGTTATAGAGGATGTTTTGGAGGATGAAATTTGGTTTGAAAAAAGGGGTTTGTTCTATCATTTTGATAGGTTCTGACCATCCCTTTCCTCCCTACATAAGTGGTTGTCAGATTCATGGAAATTTTTGTTAGAAGACACTATGGAAATTCATCCATGTGCTAAAGGTTTTTTATTGTAACTTTTGATTATGTGGTTGATCGAAATAAGATTTTTCAAGGATCTATGAAAATCACATTCTACTCATGAAACCCTAGGCTCTTGATTTTAACCCTTTAATAGAAAATCTTTTACTGCATACTATTTGGGTGAGATTGTCATATCTTCTACTTCAGTTCTAGTTTGAAATGGGTCTTTTTGTTATTGGTTTTGCATTGGGTGTTATGTTACAAATTGATGATTCATCACTAAATTTTTGTTAGACCAATTTTTCAAAAAATTTGGTGTGTTTAGATATTTCTTATACTTTTCCTAAAAGTATTGAGTTAAACATGCAAAATAGAAGTTGGTTTCAAACATTAGATTTTGAAGGAATCCCCTTTAGATGTCAGAACTATTTTTAGGTGGGGCACCTCTCTGATTCCTGCAAAAAAGTTAAGCAAAAGCATGAATCTTCTTGGGGTAAATATGATAATGAAAAACATCTATCAATTTATGAAGTTGTTCTAGATTGATTGAAAGAATCAACTTCAAAGAGCTTAAAGGAA
Source organism: Torreya grandis (assembly GCA_037957365.1). NCBI lineage: Eukaryota > Viridiplantae > Streptophyta > Pinopsida > Cupressales > Taxaceae > Torreya > Torreya grandis. The sequence continues at coordinate 1,487,750 of JARHVA010002763.1, read as the reverse complement.
AAGAAGTTGGATAAATTAATATCACTGGTAAGAATAAATCAAAATGCTGAGTTTTTTGGTTATAATGGTAATAATGTTAATAAGATTGAAATTTTTTAGAGGCAAACATAAGGATGGAAATGGAATATTAAACTTGAATTTAGTCAAATTAGGTGATTATGACAAATGGAAATTGGCAAGAAGCAAGAAAAAAGAGCATGGCATTCCTAGTTCTCTATCCAAGAGATCTAGGAAGGATGAGCAAAGTAATTATGGATATTCAATTTGATTAATTTGGTTCTCAAGATAAATTATTTTTAATAATTTTAGTAAGTGTAACTCTTTGTTATTAATGTGTATTTATTCCTTGATGATGATATCATTAAGCTAGGCCAATTATTTTGTATTTATTTTTATGTTTATGGGCTAGGGACCCTTATTCTCTAGCATCGATAAAAAAAGACTTATTTATTCATAATCTAAAATGAATGATTCATTGGAGAGAAGTAATAAGGTGAAATAAACATCTAAGCATAAACAGTTTAAAGTAAAACTAAATTGACCTACCTCAAAAACAAATCTTCCCTTGACAATATTCCAAGCCTCCCTCCAAGCTCCCAAATTCTCTTCAAGGGTTTTCCCCCAGAATCCAAAATTCAAAATGCATAGAAAAATCAAAGCACAAAATAAGCTCCTTAAAAATAGAAGACTACCAACACAATGGCCAATAATAGGGTGACATGTGGCCATACTCATCCCAAGGATGCAACCACCCTCTATAATTCCTCTTACAAATCTAATAAATATCCTTACACACCCACATAGGTGTTTCTTCCACTCAACTATAAAATACAACCTTTTGTATGAATAAAATAAGGGTTTCTTGTGGAAGAAAAAACTAAGCCATAAATGAGGGAATTTATATGACCAAAAAGTGGTCAACAATACTTTAAAAACCCACCTACCCAATGGATATAGGTATGGGCCCAAAAAAAACTTGTAAGACAAGGTTTACTTGCCAAACACTCAATAAAAAAATGTGGTTGAGGGAACAAATCTGAAATTATACATGGATTGGGTTTGTAGGTCAACTCAAACCCATACCAAGGTTATTTAAACCTCATAGAGAGTTAAATAAGTTTAGGTTTATTAGGTTAATAAAGTTTAGGCTAAAACATCACAATTCAAATACTGAAAAGGAAAATAAAAAGAGCACACTATAATAAATTTAATAATTTTCAAATAAAACGTGTAAGGTTTCAAAGTTTGGAAAGAGTCAAAGGTGTGTCTATGGTATGTTGAGACATGTCTAAGTCCCTCATAATCTTATCTTTGGTCTCCTATAATCTACACACTTAATAAAATATTAAATACATCCAATAAAATAACTGATATCTAAATAATATCAACAAACATATATATATATAATATAACTATCACTACAAGTATGTCAAAAAATTGAATCATAATCCTTGGTTAGTCCAATATAATCAACTATAAGTCACAATATAAATCATCATGTTATTTAACATCAATATCCAAATAAAACATATATCCACTCAAGACAATCATACTGAGTAATCATGTATCTAATTGAGGTCTACTAAATTAGCTAACTAAGGTACATAGTGATAATCCTATACAGTCCAATACATCTACATCAAGACCACAGAATATACCAAAAGATATAATATGAAATAATAATACAATTAAGGTAACATCAAATATCTCATGTCAAATTTTCTACACATGTAAATGGTCACCACATATAAGAAATAGATCAAGATGACTAAGTACATAGGTTTGATAAAAGGAGTATTACATTCTCCCCCTCTTATAAAAACATCATCCACCATGTGTAATTCAACCTAAAAAGTGCAACAACAATTATAAATTTATGTTTTAAATTGACCTAGTTTTGATTAGATTTTTTCAATATATTTTAGTGTCTTTATACGTGTTAAATTATTTACCAAATTTTATCTTATTCAAGTTTTAGAATTATTCATATATTTTAATATTATCAAATTTTATTTTGTTACATTTATGAATGTTTCTAAATCAATAATTACAAATCCATTCCCCTTACGTAACTGGTAAGTAGATATTCAAATTCATATTTAACCATCTCATTTTCTACTATGGTATCCCCTTTGACATTATATTTGATAATGGTGGTTCATTTAAAAACAAAGATGTGGAAACACTTTGTGCTCAATACCATATCAAACACCACTTTTCCACTACCTATTACCCACAAGGCAATGGCCAAGATAAGGCATATAACAAAATCATTATCAATATTATAAATAAGATTGTCAATGATGTTGATCATAATTATCACTTTCATCTGTTTAATGCTCTATGGGCCTATTGTACCAATTTTTGTACTCCAACAAGAACTACCCTATATTCCCTTATTTATGGTACTAAATCCATTATTCCTATTGAGGTCAAGTTGCCTTCTCTCTGGATTTCACTATAGCACATCATTGATGATGAAGAATACAGAGTAGCTCACTTGCAAGAGGTAGACTTACTATATGAAAAGAGCATGGCCACCTTGAATAACCTTCAAGATTACAATAAAATATTATGTGGCCAATATAATAGGTGCATCAATCATATATAATTTGATCTTGATGACATTGTATTAAAATAAAATCAGAAAAACACTAATTTTGAGATAAAAAAGAAAAGAAATTTTTTAACTAATTGGTTAAGGACTTATGTGGTTATTATATCTATTCTAGATCATACAAACTCACCATGATAAAAGGATATGAACTTTATGAACCAATGAACATGATGCACCTTAAACATTTTTATTCTTGAGGGACTTGATTCATTATCTACAAGGATCATTCTTTGTACCATACCCTATACCTTTCCCACCATACCTTAGCCTATTACCATCTAGTTATTTTTACCTAACCTTATAATTCTTGGCCTTGGTTTTGATTCATTTTTACTTTAGTCATATTCAATGGTTGATTTCAAATGCAGTTTCAATAGTTGATTCAAATTCAATCTTTTTGAATGGTAATATATGAAAGTAGTATTACATTGGTCTTTTAAATTGCATCCTTCATTTAGTGTTACATTATATTTCATTACTCATGCTACTAATTATAATTTCGTTTGGGTAACTTAGTACTATATGAAATCATAAATGCATCATGTCTATAAATCAATCCTAACTCAAAGAAGATATAACATACCTACACTTTTGATTTAGAATACATTTGTTAAGTGGGAGTATGACCAATATGGGGATCCATTAGACATGATTAGGGGATCATTAATCACAATAAACCATGATAAGGAGGGTTCCAAAGCCTCCAATCTAACATAATCATGCAATAACCCCAAGGGGGTCCTAGGTTTTGATATTTCACCTAAACTAATGACAAGTAAAGTAAATCTAATATAGTGCTCACCAAAGCTTGTGTCAAAATAAAAATATGTACAAGAGAATATAAATCAAGCTAAGTATGAGTAAGACCATAATACATGGAATATGAAGAGTAATATTATTCAAATCCAATACTTATGATACTTCTATCTACTAAAGAGAGTAAAGTTAGAGAATACTTACCTGAATGTGAACCTGTCGAGACTCAATATCTCCCTTGGCCAATGGGGCTTCACAAGAGGTTGTTTTGGTTTTTAAAAATCACTAAGAAAGACTAAATCATCCAAGACTTATCCACAAGACTAGATTATCCAAGTAGAAACCTTAAGCTAAGACTCCTCAAGTAGAATGGTGGAAGAGTAGGTTGTAAAGAATCATGAGGGAATAATAACTCTTGATTACATATTAAAATAATGATGAAATGATCTTGTATTCATAGGAGGATTTGACCTTAATCCCTTCTCAAATTTTCAATTGACAAGTTTGACCTAGTTGATCTAGCATAATTTTGGTCAATAATTCACTAGGTCATGATCTAGTTTGGCCAAAGGTCGACTAGCTCCTAAGTGAAAAATACCAAAAAATTGTATAGGGTCAACCTAGTTGACCCTATATATTTGACTAACAAAAGGGACTTAAGGTGAGGAAAATAGGGATGGAAAGAGAAAAAATACTAGAGGAGTGTGCAAAGGAGAAATAATAGCTTAAGTAATGGTTTTTAGGAGTTGATTAGATTGGTAATAATGTGTCAATAAGGGACAACAATATTATGAAGCACTAATGGTATACCCACCCCTTTCTTAGTGTACCCTTTAAGGTGTGTACTCAGAGAGATTGAGTCTTGACAAGTTCTTATAAGATGTAAAGATTTAGTATTTGATAAAAGTTTTAAAATATTATGTGTATATATATACCCCACTCAAATCTCATCAAATGTAACTAAGGTGTAATAGAAGATGGTGCTTTGACAAAGATCATAAGAACACATAACACTATGGCTAAAAAAAAGGTATAGTATTTTAAATCATAAAATAATTGAAATTAAATAATAATAAAAAGTAAATAATTGAAAAGTAAATGACAAAAAGGGAAATAACTCGAACTTAAATGTGAGGCATACCTTGACTAACCTTTATCATTGGATGGTTGTATGTTGTGTTGTTAGTTTTAATTGTGGAGGGCACAAATACTAATTTCAATCAACCCAAGAATACAAAACTAAAGAGCAAAAATAAATAAATGCAAGAAAGCCAAGATAACTGATGCTATGAGGATAAAATGTATTTGAGAATTTGGCAAGTTGGGTGACAAGTGCTATGTTAGACCAAATGACCAAGTCAAAAATAAGAGTAAATCGGGTAACCAAAAAACTCAAACAAGTAAACCTCAAGTAAGAAAGGTAAACTCACCAAGTCAAACCAAGGATACATGTCAAAAAGGATGGTAATCAAATATCAATGGTAAAATTAGTAACAAAATGGTAAAACAAAATTGATGAATGAGTAGTAACAATATTGATATCACACAATAATGGAAAAAGATGCATAAAAATGGAAAACAACATTGTTTAGTGAGAAGTAACAATCCAACCTCACTCAACAATGGAAACAGGGGTACGGACTTAGGTGTCTATAATAGCAGGATAGTGTAAAAAATGATAAATGGTAAAAGAAATAAAAATTTGTCAAGGAATGTAGATTTGTGTAAATAAAGGTAATCCATAGTTGCTCAAACATGTTGTTTTGTTTTGAGGATAGATAAAATGAAAAAAAATTAGTGCTAGCATGTTTTTAAGATGTGAAGAAGAAAGGAATATATAAGAGAAAATAGATTTAGAATCATAATTTGCCTATCAAGTGGGAAATTAAATGGGTGGAGGGGAGAATGAAGGAAAAACCAAGGCAAAGGAACTCTTTATTGAAGTCAAGACACTCAAATTAGGTTTGTCAAAATAAGAGGACTATCAACCTTAAGGACTCTAAAGAACTACTCTTAGTTACATAAGTCTTAGGTCAAAAAATGCAATATATAGATCATCCCATGAAGGTTATATGCATGAAAATTAAAATGGACCTACCTTCCCACAACATGTTCCCCATTCCTCGAGACCTTTTATAGAGCCATCAGTCTACTATGAAGATTGGGTACTTGCATGAGAAAGTAGGTAGCACCATAGAGTTTTTTGAATTCTCCTATTCTAATCTTCTAGTCTACCACACCCCAATGGACCTCGGCTCTATGTGAGGCCAACTATGGAGTTTGAGATTTGATTAGAGAAAGTAGATGTGCTTGGAATCATGTCTTTTGGTTTGATTTTGAATTTTAAGATTTGTATGTTGACTTTTATGTTAAATGATTTGGATTTTAACTTTATTGATGGCTTTTTCTATTCCTCTTTCATATGGATTTGGAAAACCAATCATAGGTGCTAAAGATGAATTTCATTTGAATAATTGGGATGTGGTTTTTAAGAGAGAGAACTTTAGATACCATGGTGTTTAAGAGTCTTGTAAATCTAGGTGAAATAAAAGTGTTATCTTGACTTCAACCTTATTTTATCTAATGTGGAGTGAAAGGAAAGTAAATCAAGTGGAGTGTCACATGGAATAATTTGAATCACTTCAAATCACAAAAAATGTGACAAAGGGTAAAAAGGGATACAATGACTGTAAAGTGTGATTCCTTATCATAAGAATAAGGGAAATGGAGGAAAACATGCTAACATAGATTGGTGTGTAAATTCCATTTACTAAAAAAACAAAAGTTAAAGTAGAGAATAAGGATCAAAAACATTTTGTTTAGAAAATGATAAAAAGATGGTAATTTTATGAGGAAGGCCAGGTCCTATCTGTGGTCTTACACTGAAAATAATAAAATAGAAACCCAAAAGGGTGCCAAAAAGTATTGGAAACAAAAATGAGATAAGTAAAAAGATGGTATTTTATGAGGAAGGTTAGGTCCTATCCATGGTTTTACAATGCAACTCACAAAATAAAAATCCAAGGGATACCAAAAAGTGTGTAGAAAGAATATAAAAATAAAGAAGACTATGGTACATCATGAGGAATACCTGGTCCTATTCATGGTTTTACAATGCAACTCATGAGAAAAAGGTGAAACCAAAAGACAAAAAAGGAAGGACTAAAGGTTTGTAAAAAGAGAGAATTTTTATGGAGGAAGAGACCCATGTAAGTAACCTACGAAAACTATTAGATAGATGTAAATAGCATAAAAAGAAGGAAATGTTTAGGTAAAGTACTTTTTAATGAATTTTACATTGGTGGGTTTTTTGAAAACATGTCCTTCATTAGTTTGAAGGCAATAAGTGCTTAGACCAAGAATATCTTTGACTAAATAGGGACCCCACCATTTTTGGGCATACTTACCTTATTTGTCATGGGTGTAATATAATTTAATGATAAGATCACCAACATTAAATTTGTGAAATTTAACATGTTTGTTATTTTGTTTGGAAATACAAGCCTTATATTGGCAATTATGTTGTAAAGAAAAAATATGAAATTCATCAAGGAGATCAAGAGCATGAAGGCAAGCTTCATGCAATTCTTCATTAAAAATGATACCATGAAGAGAGATACAAAGAGAAGGAAGCTCAACTTCCAATGGGAGAACTAACTCAGAGCAATAGACTAGAGATAATGGTGTTGTTTTAGTGGTAGTACATATTCCAGTCTAATAGGCCCAAAGAGCAAGGTAAAGGTGAATATGCCAATCCATGCAAGTTTCATGAATTATCTTTTGAAGAATTTTATTGATAATTTTATTAGTGGCCTCATCTTGATGATTGCATTGCAGATGATAAGGCATATAAAATTTGTGATTGATCTTTGAATTTAGCACAAATTTGTTTAACATCTTTATTTTTGAAGTTACCACATACTATCAAAAATGATGGTATGTGGAACACCAAAGTAGAAAATGATTTGATTAAGAATAAATTTGGAAATGGTAAGACTGGGGACATTAATAAGGGGCATAGCTTCAACTTATTTGGTAAAATATTCAGTAGCAGTGATGATAAAGACATGTCCATCCTAGGAGTAAGGTAATTGGCCAATGAGATTGAATCCCCATATGGATAATGGCAAAAGAGATTTAATAATTTAAAGCTCAGCTAGAGGTGAATGAATTAGATCATCATGAAGTTGACAAGGAGTACATTTTTTAGCAAATTTGATTGCATATTTTTCAAGAGTAGGCCAAATGTAACCCATACATATACATTTTTAGGTTGTATCATGTCTGCTATAGTGGCCACTATAAATGTCCCTATGTGATTGTTTAAGAAGAGGAGGGACCTCATCTTGCATAACATAATGTAGCATGGTACCTTCAGTGTTGCGATAATAAATGATGTTGTGTCAAAATACATATTTAAAGGCTTATTTTTGAATACATGTATTTTCACAAAAGTCTAAGTTATGAGGATAAGTTTGATATTACAAGAATTGAATAATGTCTTTATACCATGGGCTTTGTCAAATGGTAACAACCTTGATGTGGTAGATAAGTGAATCTGATGGTTGAGTTCAAGCTATATAATTTCTTATTTGTATAATAAAAGTAGGATTGAAAAAAATTTGGTGGGGATGAAAGAGAGATGTTAAAGAGGTGAGAGAATCAAAATGGACTTTTGATCTCTAGGAATAGGCTCAATAGTGAAAGAGAAGAAATCCTTAGCAAGAGTAGTTACAATTTGATGATAAGTAATGAGATTTTCACTTTTTCATTGATAATCGCCATTGACTTGGTGGAAAATATGCTGAGAATCACCTAAAGCATGTAGGTATTGCATGTCTAAATCAAGATAATCCCTCATACTTAATATTAGAGCTTCATACTCAGCCATATTATTGATGACATCAAATGTGAAGTAAAATGCTAAAGGAATGGTTTTGCAGAGAGGACTTGTGAGAATCTAACCTTCCCCAAATCTTTGAAGGCATTTAGGACCATCAAAGTGAAGGTTTTAAGTATCCTTGTGCAAGTCAACATTAATTTCAAGAATCTCCTTGATGAATACTTTAGGTTTAGTAGTATTGGAGGGAATAGAGGATTCATCAAAATTATTTGCTTCAAGATCAGTGGTAAATTTATGAAAATAATCTTTGAGAGAAATGTATTGATTAATACCTTCAATATAGAAGATATTATCATTGAGAAGACTATATTGAAGGGGAGAAGTAGCTAGTATAGGACCTATGGCAAGTTGATCAGCTATGACTTTCCCTTTCACAACTTTTTGAGTGATGATGCAAAGATCAAATTCCATAAGGAGGACTATCCATTTTCTAATTCTATCTCCAAGAAGAAAGGATTTGAAGAAGAAATGATAAAGGGGGTTAGAATGAATGATGACATAAGTAGTCTGATAAAACATGTAATGGTAAAGCTTTTTAGCTATGAAATATATGGTGAGGAAATCATGTTAAATATTGGTATAACATGTTTCATAATCAATGAAGCCTCGGTTAATGTAGTGGATAGCATACTCTCTTTTGATATCATAGTGTTGGGAAAGCATTACCCCAAGTAATATAGGTGTGGAAGAAGTATATATAATTAAAGGATGATCATTAGAAGGAAGATAAAGTGTAGGTGCATGAAGCAATGACTCTTTCATGTTATCAAAGGATTTTTGGCATGGGTCTATCCATTCTAAAGTAGTACCTTTATTGAGAAGAGAATTGATAGATTAAATGTGATAAGCCATTTGAAGGATGAATCATCTAATTTCCCCAATTTTGCCTAAGTATGTATGAATTTAAGGAATAGATCAAGGAATGGGCATGTTGATGATAACACTAATCTTAGTGGGGTCAACATCAATGCAATGGAGAGAGACTAGGAATCCTAAAAACTTTCCAAATGTGACACTGAAGACACATTTGTAAGGATTGGGTCTAACCTAATATTTAAAAAGGCAATCAAAGATGATATCAAGATCTGATAGATGAGTCATATGACTTTTGGATTAATAAATGAGGTCATCCACATAGGTTTCAACAATTTTATGGATAAGATCATGAAATATATGGTTCATTGATCATTGCTAAGTGGCTCTAGAATTTTTGATGCTGAAGAGCATTTTGACATAAAAATAGGTGCCCCATTCCATGGTGAAAATAGTCTTATGTTGGTCCTTAGGGGTAATGTGAATCTGATTGTAACCCAAGAAGCCTGTTATAAGACAAAACATTTCATAACCAACTGTGAAATTAACGATGTCATATATTGAAGGTAAAGGGAAGTTGTCTTTTTGATAAACAAGATTGAGAATGTAGAAATCAATACAAATGTGAATGACCATAGTAACCTTTTTTTCAATGGGAATAATGTTAGAAACCCATTTAGAATAGTTTAATGATTTAATAAATTTAGCATCAAGTAATTTGATGATTTCCTTGTGACATAAGGTGGAAACCTTGGGTAGAAATTTCCTTTTGTTTTTGATGCACAAGCTTAGCATCAGGATAAGTAATGATATTATGCACCATAATTCTAGGGTCAATACCAGACATGTCCTCATAAGACCAAGTGAAAATCTCAAGATACTTATCAAATAATAAGCTAAAATTATCATTTTTGGTAGGTGAGAGTTCACAAGATACTGTAATTGGTTGAGGATAAGATGGAGTACCATATTCAATGTGAGTAGTTTATTCAATAAACATGGCATTGCCATCTTGAAAATGGTATGGTGAATTAGGTAGAGGAGAGATTGGATTAGTTTTAGTATCAATACTAGTGATGAAGTTATTGAAACAAGGGGTTTTAGTTTTAAAATTCCCAAGTTTATGATGTTGTCGAGGAAGTTGAGGTTCTCAGGCATGAAGTATTTTAATAATAGCTTTGTCACTAGGCAAGGTGGAAAGAGGACCATAATAATCATCTACTTCAAGATCTAATATTTGATTACTATGGTGATCATACTTAGAATGTATCTAACAAACATCAGTTACCTTGGCATCTACTGTAATAACAGGAGTAGGAGAAGTAGATGAATTAGAAAGGATTGGAGTGTTGGTGGGTTTGGTGATAAAGGAACAATCAGATGTAATGATTGGATTGATAGGTAGTAATGGAGATCTTGAAATTTTTGGAGATTCAAAAGGTATAATTTGCTCTACCACCCAACCAGTATCAATAAGATGAGAATTGGTAGGAGGAAAATGACCCTCAAGATTTAAGTCATAATCCATAGAAATGGTATGGACATCATGATTAAAAGTATGAGTTTAAACTAAGGTTTTTTGATAATGCTAGACATCCAAGTCTTGAGATTGAGCTTGGGCCATTATGTAATTGTCATCATATGTTGGATAAATTGTATATACTTGAGAATTAGGGATAATTTCATAAGGTAAAATCTTGATATTACTAAATGTATGAGGAGACATGATGAGAGGATATTGAAATAATTTGGCCACTCCAAAACCATTGTAAGTGAAGGAATCTTCAGGTAAAAAAGGATCTTGAGCATTACATGGAGGGGAAAAATTGATAATCTCATCAATAAGAGAAATAGTATGGTCTCTTGGTAATAAATAATGAAGAAGCCAATGTGAAATATATGGTGGTAGCTTGGTAGTAGTGCAATTATGTTACAAATCATTAGGTTCATCATCATCAGAATCTGTAAGAGTAACATGTAAATCAGGATTCATATTGATGAAATTGAGTAAAGGATCACTATTAATCTTAGGAATTATAGGAATATGGTATTGGGATTTGGGATTAGGAAGTTGAATACTTCATGGGTTTGGATCAACCTCATGCTTGTATCATTTTTCATTGTGTAAGAATTTCATGCATTGGCTATCGAAAGAAGCAATGGCCCTCATTCGATGAGTCCATGGGTGACCAAGGAGTATGTTATAATATAAGGGTAAATCAAGGACCATAAGTTTAGTTTGAACTATTTTAGTTCTGATGGTTAATGGAAGCCAAATACAACCAAGTGTCTTTTGATTAGTCTTATCAAAACCATGGTAGGTAAGATGGGTTTGCTTGAGATGATTTTTGTTATAACCAAGTTGTTGGATAAGCCACAAATATGTCAGATTAATACTAGAGCCTTCATCAACTAGAACTTTATGGCTAAGCATAGTATTAATGGCTATTTTAATGAAAAGTCATGGATCATCAACACGAAAAATAATTTCATCATTGATCATGTCCTCTTCAATAAATTCAATGGAAGGCTTGGAAGAAGGACACGGTTTCAATGGTATTGATGTTAGTAGGTTTAAAATCAATAGAAGGTGTTTCTTCATCTATAGAGTATGGACTTCATTTTCTTGGAGTTATTACATAAGGAACTAGTGATGAAAGGGAAAATTACGAACCAAATCCATAAGTAAAATATTACAAGGCATAGAATTGAGTTCTTCAATAAATTCTAATGAGATTTAGAAGAAATAGCATGAGGTCTAGTAGGTAAAGTATATTTGGAAGGAATAGATGTGGTTGGAGGATCGAAAAGAGGAGGTGGTTCCTTATGATTTTTTGAATCTATATTAGTAGTGGTAGTATCCTTGAGAAGTTGTTCTTTTAAGGATGGATTTTTGGGTTCGGTAATGTGATCTTTGTGAACCATCTTGCAATGATAGTTGACCTTGATGGTGTTAACATATTGATAATTTTATAATATTTATCATAATCAACACTAATGGCACAAACATCCTTGGTATTTAGTTGATTTTTGGTTGTAGAAAAAGACTTTTGATTATTTGAGGTAGAAGCTTTAGAATCTTGACATTTTTTAGAAGCAAAGGTGTGTTCTTGATGATGAAGGTTGATCATGGCTTCATGTTTAAATGAATCACCAAGCATATAGGAGACAACAAATTTAGTTATCCCTCTACAAGATTCATGGGAATGACTAATGTCAACATGGAACCAAAAAAATAGATTAGGGCCATACCACTTAGGAGGATTATTAGGATAAATGAAAGGTTTAAAGGGTAGGAAAATTTGTTTCATTTGATGAACTAAGAGAGGTGTATGAGAAGGAAAAGGAATATCAGCCTTGGTAACTCCTAGTTTGGTTTACGAAGTATTACTAGTGATAAAATTGGTAGTAGTTTGAAAATATGCTTTTAATTAGGATTAGATTCGAATTGCTTCATGAAAAAGTCTTGACATTTATCTTGATCAAGAGCTTCATTAAGTGTTTTGGGAGCAAATGTTCAAACCTTATATTGAAGAGAAAGAGTTAAAGTGGTGATAAAGAGTTTGAATAAGTTATCATTAGTCATGTTATGGTTGGATTTATGGGCCAATGATTTCCATATTTTGATAAAATCATAAGTTGATTCAAAGGGAGATTTCTTAGCATTGATGAAGTGGCTATGCTAATTTTTAAGAAGATCATTGTGTTGAAACTCTTTAACTAAGGGATTGACTAAATCTTCAAGTTACTATATATAATGTTGGGGTAATCGGTTATACCATTCTAATACATCGCCAGTGAAGGTTTTGACTAAGAGTTTAGTTGTGGTGAAGGTATTAGTTTGGATCTACTCTTTGTAAAGATTGTTAAAGGCTTTATGACATGAGGCAACGTCTTTAGTCCCATTATATTTGATAGTTGGATATATGTTACTAATATCAAAGGACATAATGAATGGATCTAAAGGCTCATTTTGAATAGTTTGAAGCATCTTGTTATTCATTATGGGTTGAGAAATAACATTGCCTGAGGCATCTCTAAGAGGTGGAGGAATGTAATTAGGATTAGTCTGAGGATGAATAGTCAGAGATTGATTAGCCATTTAATCAAATGTTGTTTAAGTTGCATCATTTGATCGGTGTTAGAATTTTTCATTATGTTCATTTGTTGAATAACTTGGGCAAGAAATTGGTTTGTATAAGGAGGTGAGTTGGTGTTGGTAGGATCATTCCCCAAATTGGTATTAGGGGAGGATTAATTATGAGTGGGATTATTGATTAAATTCATAATAATTGCTCCCAAATTAGTTTGAAAATTTTGGATATGAGAAGTATCTTGTTATTTATAGAAAGGATCAGACCCATCAACTTCATCTTGAGGTGTGATTTACACCATGTTACAGGTCATAGATGAAGAAGGGGAAGAGGTACCCCAAGAGTGATGGTGCTCTTAGGAGGAAAAGAGAGGAGAAATAAACATCCTATAGAGTATCTAAATGGATTCAAGATATCCAAGAAGATTCTAATAGGATAATTCATTATGAATGGAGAGAAATGAACATATTACTAACAAGGAAAGATAATGAATTAGATTGACAAATAGGGAAGGTGATAAACAGGAAAGGGTTAACTAGGTCAACCTATAATAGAAAATAGGTCCTGTAAATAGTGTAAGATCAACTGGGTCAACCAAGCATAGTAAACAGAGGTTAAAAAAGTATACATGGTTGTGTCAACCAAGTACAACAAATAGGGAAAATTAGATAACCTATAACAGACTTTGTCAACTAAAATGATCATGCACTGAGACAAGAATAATTTTTCAAGTATTTTGAAAAGTAAGAACTAAAGGGAAATAAATAATAAACTAGATAACCTATAATAGACTTTGTCAACTAAAATGATTGTGCACTGAGCCAAGAATAATTTTTCAAGTATTTTGAAAAGTAAGAACTGAAGGGAAATAAATAATAAATTAGATCAATGATGTTGACCAATTAAGGCACACACCACAAATCCTTGCACCAACATTGGCTAATGCAAGTTTTTATAATACAAGATACAATTGAATAAAGAGTAAGCAATCAACTTCGAAAGAAAAAGCTAACTATATGGTCAACCTAAATGTTATTTAGATTATTATAATATAGTTTTAAATGTGAAAGGAAGTTAGTTATAAATAAGGAACTAAAAAGCAATCTAAGGATAGTTTTAGGATGTTTGGGCTGAAAGAGATCTGTATTGGCAATGATATAGGCTTGGTATTGGGGCCTACCCTCTCACTTCACACACCACAATGATAAGGGTGTCAAGTGCTTAGCCAGAATATACCATTAACCATGTGTTTATACTTGGCCAAAAAACCAAGTCAGCATCCCCCTTGGTGATGAAATCCAAGCAGGTAGTCCTTGGGTATACTATTATTAAAGTGTTTATTAATATTTTATGATTTGACTATGTGTGCATAAAATAGAAAATAGTGAAACTATATGGTAAATTAAAAAGAACCTAATTAGACTGTGTGATCTATTCTAAGCATGAAAGTAACAAGAAATGGAAGTGTGAGCTAATTACTAGCATATAAAGGTTAATTCCAGCTTCGAAACATGGTACAGTATCAATGTAGATGATTGTATATGTACATAATATAGAATAGGGTTGATAGTGTTGCCTCTATACTATGGAATCAAAAGGTCTAAAAATGAATAGGGTAGATAGGGTTGACCTAGTTATCTAGACAACACATAGAATACAAAATTTAATTAATTATATATGGGTAGTTTTAAAGACTGCAAACTATGAAAGGAAACATTGTAATAGAAGAGAGAAAGGATAAAAAGGAACTATTTTACTGAATATGGGAACCTATAGGTTTAATTTCCTAAATAGTAAAGGGGTTTGGATTAAGGGGGAAATTAGTAAATAAAATGTGCCTTAATTAACCTAGTAATTTATTGAATCTAAAAGTGCTTAATTGATTTCTAAAAATAGCAAACAAGGGGATAGAGAGTAAAACTTAGCTAATTCTAAGCTAAGACAGAGTAGACAGAGGTTGCAAATTACTAATCTGGCTGGGCATACTATTGGAAATAGGACCTAAAAGTCTATTTTCTACCTAGATAGGAGCACCAAAAATGGGACACTTTGAGGTCCAACACTGTAGTCCAAGTTTTGGCACTGTAATCCTTAATGTCTAGGCTTTCTAATATTTTTGGTATCTATTTGTCTGCTCTTAGAGATCTTGTGCCTAAAATATCAAGTCTTGATTACTCATGAAGGTTCATGTGTAATTGATTTTGTCTTTAAGGATCCTAGTTCTTCTTCATGCTTTATAGGTGATCTTGAATACAAATATAAAAAGGGGTTAGTGTGTAATATGCATTAAACATGTGATCACACCCTGTGTGATTGCACGCTACCTACATACCAATACTCTAAAGAGGGATCAAGGCCAATGTAATTCTCCCAATTTGAATGTGTATTGTGTAATCTTATGTATGCAATGTAAGTGTATGCAAATTTGGGAAAGTTTGAGATGACTCATGACTGGTGTAGGAGATTAGATAGGCTAAAAATAATAGTGGTTGGTTGTATGTAGAGAATAGGAAGATTAGCTTGAGTGTGCTTTAGTGTATTTCTAGCTTTCACCTTTTGAATGATTGCCAACCCTTTTAAATGACCTTTGAATGGGATTTTATAGGGAAACTAGTGATCTTTGGTTAGATGAACTCACATTAGGCTAACAATGGAAAATATAAGGATTCGAGCAAATCTAACCATTTGAGGCTATTGTGGACTTGGACAATAGCACCAAAAAGTGGACACCCTGGGTCCCATTATTGTATTCCAACTTATGGTGCTATTATCTAGGGGGAAAGAGACCCTAGGGGATAGACTTGTGCCTGAAAAAGGAGTCTAAGATATTAGGGGATGAGTCTAGAAGGCTTTTGATGATTGGTAAATAGTGAAAACATGCCTAAGTGGGTTGGGTGAGTAGAAGAGACCTATGGTTTGGGTGTCACAAGTCATGCTCAAGTTATAAAAATTATATTTTAGTATGACTACATTTACCTCCTTTTATTCTAAGTATGCATTAAAGCAAAATACTAGGATAAAGGAGAAAAAGAGAAGCGTGCCTAAACTTACCTGTGAGGTTAAGTCCAAGAAGTTATGTGATGCTAGATTGTGTGTAGTGAGATCATGTTGAATTATGTAAGCCTATAAAAAGGAAAGTGAAAGTAGATCAGTTCTTACTAGATACACTATATCTAAAATAAAAATGTACAAAGTTAGGTAAAGAGAGAGGATGGAAGAGAAAGGAATGAATACACCTCACTAGGTACATGAACCAATACAAAACATATTATGTTGTTGGGTTATGTTAGGTAATGTTGGAATTATGTTGAACCAATATTTATATTGATGAATGAGCTGAGTGCTCAATCCCCTAAAAATTGGCTCAAGAATGCAAAGGTAGGCCCTTTAGCTCCATCATTGCCAACTATGTGAAATTAACAAATCATGCATATGTTAATAGATATATTTACCATGTGTCCAATCCCTTTGAATAGGTAGCTCAAGACTATAAAGGATAGCTAGTCCTTTGGCTCCATCATTGCCCTATGATGTGAACTTGAATGAAAAAATATTGGTATAGATGAATGTCATATGAGATGGCTCATGGAGGCCCTGAATGTGTTGTGATCTAATAATATTGGCATGGATAGCCAAATGTAAATTAGAAACTAGGCCATTGTTGGCCACTTTGAAAGATGGAGATTGGACTTGTATAGAAGCCCCTCTTAAAACTAGAATCAAGGCTTAGGAAGCCACTCAAGTACGTGGGAATCAAACTTGTATGAAATTTTACTTGAATGTAATTCCAACCACCTACAAATGGATAAAGGCATCCAATTATTGGGAATGTGCAAGAAAATACAATAAACTTGAAAATAGAGAAGGCCCATGTGCTGCACACATTACCCTACATAAGTGGTGTCTGAAACATAGATTCTAAACTAAAATTTGTATCAACTTCCATGTCTAAAATAAAAATGGAAACCCTCATGTTGTGCATGATGCCCCATATATCTAGATTATCTAAGCAAAATAAGTGTTGAAAACTACTAATTTTTGGACTAAACTATACTGGCAAAACTGTGACTGAGCTCACCTCTTTGCCTAATTTTGGAAAAATTGAATATTCTACTATTTGGACAATAGCACTAAAAACTAGACACTTTGGGGTTTAGTGTTGTAGTCCCATTTTTGGTGTTACTTTCAAAGCCAAAACTGATGATTATCTAGATTCTTTGATGTTTGTTTGGTCTGGTTTGCCTATGCTAAGTTTTGTATTTTGGATTGTACTATTCTGAAATTGCTTTTTCAACCATTAAAAGCTATGATTTCTATGATAAAACCCCTATTTTTTGCCCCCTCTTTTGAGGGTAGGAATGAAGATCCTCTAATGACTGCCCTCGAAATAAGAAGCCCTGTAAGTGTGTTAACCTATGAAAACATTTGATATAGCATTGATATACATTATCTCAAGATATACCAAAAGTTGTAGAGAAAAATTGTTAGATCCATAGGGGTATGCCTAGATAGATATTACAATGTAATAGCATGTGCATAAGAGTAAACTAAAATTCAAATTTTTATTTGTTAGTTGTTACTAGCATGGAGGGATGGAGCATGATGTCCATCATGATATCTAAGAAGCAAGGGAAATGCATGATTGGAATCATGGCATTGCACACAAAGATAGGAAATCAAGAAATAAGCATACAAATTAAGAAGCAAGAAACATGCAAGGGTGGACAAAGGGCCAAATAAGCACACAAGGCATACAAGGCATATTCAAATACCACATACACACATAATTTGAACAAGCAAAGATTGGCACAAGAGCCACAATCACATGAAAGGCACACATAAAGGACATTGGCAAGTGTCCAAAGGCACACACATATAGATAGGAACAAAGGATATTGGTAGATGTCCTAAAACATAAATAGGAAGCAAATAGGAACTAAAAAATGCAATCACATCTAGCTAATCAAAGTGAAGAGTGGAAGCATACAAAGTACTAAAAATATTAACATGCATCTAACTATGAAATCAAGAAGCAAGAGTATACAAGATATGTAATACAAGGCTAATGTTTATGCTATTAAATATAAAAGTGTGATATATGCTAATGGATTTCGATGTGATATCTATGTAAGTAAGTAAGGAACGTACTACAACAATATGTCTAGAGTGTATAGAGTAAGAATGACATTAGCTAGATGGTGTAGTTATTGTCTCCAAATCTTGCACCCTAAAAGAGAGTGTTCAATCCTCTTCCAGACTTGGGAAACATTGGGACATTTATAGGTATGTGGGTATACTAATAGATGAAATGAATCTCTATATTTAAAGGGCTAGCTCCCTAAATGTATCTCTACAAAACAATCTCTATCTAAACCAGATTGATTGAAGGAAAAAGAGTTAGAAATTGCATAAAATAAACATGTTCTAAGAATGTTGATACACCAATATTATCTTCCACATGAATATCATATCTTAATGCATGATACAACAAAATGCATAGACCCTTTTCAATATATAGAGATTCTAACACAAATATTTTAGTATAGAGGTGAGATGTATGAAATAATAAAAGGCAAATAAATTGAAAGGCAAGTTGCATATTTTAATAATAGTTAAACACATGCAAAAATTTAACACACTTGGATGCACTCTAAATGACCTGTTAAACTAAAAAATCTTGCTCAGGTATGAAGGATAAAGGATAAAAGGATGTAAAATCATTACTTATTGTCACTATATGTCACTTCTACACTCGGACTATTATTTAGAATATGAAAATAAAAGGACTTATACCAATGCTTAAAGGCAAAACATGACATTAATTCAGTAGGGCTTCACCATACACTGTGTGGTTGTTTTTACACTAGCCCAAGGGCTGTATATATAGTAGAGAGGAAGTGAGAGGGGGAGGAATTTGGGAACTAAATAGAGGAATCAATCTATTAGGAGTATCCATCTTCAACTGAAATCATCTTTTTCAATGATGCTCATTTGGTCCATCTGATTGATCCATGTCACCACCCTTGAACACTCTTGTCATGCTCTCTCAAAGATGTTTGTCCAATAGTTGCTCAATGAAATCAAGATATTTTAAGTAATGGCATCAATGTAGTTATACAAATGAGTCCACATATCATAGGTTTGTCATGATTCTAGTAGCTTCCCATCAGCTCATTAAGGTGTGTAATAGTGTAGGGGAGAGTTATTATCATTCTATTGGCCTCATCTTTTTCCTTTGATTGGTCATCAAAAATGACTCAGATCTTGATTTGATCAATGGTGAGATGAGCCCTCTGATATGCTTTAGTGGATGAATAATGTGAGACCTTATATCCTTGAGCATTTGAATGAAGACCATTGATCTACTTGGGACCACTTGTTTGAATGCCAACAGCTAGTCCCTCATCCTAAAGATGATGTCCATATAGCCGTCAATCTACTAAGACCACCTTTTCAAACAATTTCCTTCGAGCCTTTCCTTTAAGGATTATTTTTGAACAATTTCCTATGGGAATTTTCTCTAAAATAAATAACCTTTTGGACCTTTTTGAGTGTCCCTTCGGAAATATTGTTTCAGACAAAATGTTTGAAACAATTCTTTCAAGCTTTTAGGGTTTTTGGCATTCTCATTTCGCCTCTCTGAAATTCTAAACATGTCTTTTGGCATTCTTGAAATGTCCCTTTGAAAATATCAAAAAAGACACTTTCCTGAGAAAAGACCCTTCAGGGAAAGTGTGTAGGGCACTTTGCACCAAAAAAGACCCTTCAAACTATTTACAAGTGTCCCTTTGGATCTTTCTAAAGGACACTTTTGGATATTTTTTAGGGCACTTGCATGAGGACAAACTTCTTTTATAAATCTTGAAGTGTCTAATTCCTTCAAATTTTCATGAATGACTCTTCTAAATCATTGTTTCAGACAAAATGTCCATAACAATTCTTTCGAAAAAAATTGTAAGAATCAATTTTTTTGGAGAAATTGAAAGTACCTTTTAGAATTTTGCAAGTGACCACTTTTCTGAGAAAAGGACCCTTCAAAAATGTTGAAATTTCCCTTTGGAAAAGTGCAAATTGTTCCTTTGGAAAGATTGTTTTGAATAAAAAGTCTGAAATAAATCCTTCATAAAAGTTGCAAGAGACAATTCTTTCAAAAAAAATGTAAGGGACATTTCTTTCAAAAATATGTAAAGTACCCTTTGAAAAACCTTTTTAGGACACTTCATAAGAGAAAAAAACCCTTTGATAGGATGGAAATGTACCCTTAATACTTTTTAAAATGTCCCTTCACAAGAAAAATGATCCTTCAAAAATCTTGAAATGTACCCAACAAAAAATCATTCCTTCAAACCAATTCCTTGAAAGAACAAACCCTTTGGAAAAGTTGCAAAGGACACTTTTCCTAGATAAACCCTTGAAGATGCCTTTCATAAATCTTGAAATGTACCAATTCCTTTGGACCTTTTGTTTTAGACAAAATGTTTAGAACAATTCCTTTGTGACTTGGACTAAAAATCCAAAGCAAAGCCTTACTGAAAGAAATAACACTTGAGCAAAAAGATAGAAATAACACTTGTAAAAGACCAAATAAAGGCTTCTAAAGGAAATAGAATTTGGTTTTGTTTGTTATGGAGATAAACCAATTAATAATGTTTTACTTAGCCAAAATAAAAGATACAAGACCAAGGAATGAAAAATGGCTAACAGTAGTCATGTAGAGTATGCCCCTAGTGGGTAGATGTATTGATATGTATCTAGAATGTAGAAGTAAGATGCCCCTCAATGGGTGGAGTGAAGCAATCAAGGATCTGGATTCACTACACACACTCAAAGAAGATTAAGTGAAGCCTAGTAATATAGATAAATTGATAAACAATAGCATAGAATAGCATAATGTAAATCTAGCATAATGGTTATCAATGTAAAACATAGATGATGCTTACAATTGACATGTTTTTGTATTTTTGAAATATTATATTGTTTTTGTATTTTTGAAATGTTTGAGCTATGTACAATCAAGAATAGGAAACTATGTACAATTAATGTAAGGAGTTTATTTAAATATGAAATCTATGTAGGTACATGATATTCATTGTGTTCTTGAGTTTATTTCCTTCTAGTGAAGCTAGACAATATACTTTTGGAATAAGCTTTTCAGTAATGATGTATGGCCTGAGTCAGTTAGGTTTGAATTTTAATTTTATTTATTCTTTGGCATTAATATTGTATATGTTTTATTTTAAGACAAGATCGCTAACATTGAATTCTCTGGTATGGACTCGTTTATTGTAAGAACATTATATACATTGTTGGTAGACTCTAAGATGTTCTGATGCTTAAATACATTTATGATCTAACTATTCTAGTTAATGTAAGTGTTTTTCATGATATTGATCATTAGTGATAATACCCCTAAGAGAGATACAAATGGATGGGATTTCTAATTCCAATGGTACAACTACTTCTGTATCATAAAGTAGTGAAATAAGAGTGGCTCCTATGGATGTGTGAATGCTTGTATGATAAGCCCATAGTGCAAAGACAAGTTGGTTGTGTCAATCATCACCAAATTTTGTCACAATTTTTCTTAGAATGTTATTGATGGTTTTGTTAGTAGCTTCTACTTGACCATTGCCTTGTGGATAGTAGGGGGTGGAAAATGTGTGTTTGATTTTATATTTTAAACAGAATTTCTTGACAATTTTGTTTTTAAAATATGTTTTGTTATCAAAAATGATTGCTACAAGTAATTTAAAGCATGAAATAATATGTGTCATGAGAAAACTACGAATGTCTTCACCTATGGTGGTTTGGAGTGGAATATCTTCTACCCATTTGGTGAAATATTATATGGCTGTGATAATGAATTTATGTCCATCAGCTGATTTTGGGTTTATTTTACCAATAAGATCAAATCCCCATTACATAAATGGCCAAGGAGAAGTAATTGGTTGTAGTTGTTTTGATGGTGCATGTTTTAGGTTATTATGTCATTGAAATTTTTCATAGAGTTTTGCATATTGTAAACATTCTTCTTCCATAGTAGGCTAGTAGTATCCTTGTTGAAGTAATTTATGTGACATGGCTTTTCTGCTAAAATGACCACCACATTCACTATCATGTATTTGTGCAAGATCAACTTTAATTTCTTCTATATTTAAGCATCAGAGTAAATTTTTGTCAAAAGATCATTTAAAAAGGTCACCACCAATGATTGCATATCTAAGTGCTTATTTTTGTAATTTATGTTTTTCAATTTGAGAGAAAGATTTTGGTGTAGTAGATATGTTTAAGTAGTTATAAATATTGGAGAACCATTCTAGAGGTGCAAAACTACATGTAGTGGCTAAAATAGAGAGTGCTACTAAATCAGCTCTTGATATAGATGGTGACTGTAGTTTTTTAATTATGAAGATTTCCTAATCATCATTAATGTCAATAGGGATCAAGGATATAGCACTTGCCATGGTGTCAATGTGGTGGTTATCTTTTCTTGGTATGTTTCCAATGGAAAAGAAATCAAATTGTGCTGATAAGCTAAGCATTGCACCATATTTTTGTATGGGATGAGATGTTCTTATTTTGTTTGGTAGACATTGTTGAATTGGTTGATGAGTAGTTGGGAATCAAAAAAGACTTGAATGGATTTGATTTGGAGTGACTAGACAATGAAGAGACCTAATATAAGTGCTTCATACTCTGTTGTATTATTTGTACAAGAAAAAAGTAAGTGATATGTGATAGGTACTGTGTGACCAAAAGGATCAATAAAAATGATGCCTGCTCCTACACCTGATGTGCATTGAGAGCCATCAAAGAACATGGTCTAGGTGTCTAAATGAATAGAATAAGTGGTAAAATCATCTCAAAATGTGTCTTTGATTGGAGTTATATCTGGGAGAGGTGTTGTTACCAAGTGATCTATAATGATTTGGCCTTTGGTTGATTTCTAGAGGACTATCTTTAAGTCAAATTTAGTTAATAACATGACCCATTTTTTTGTTTTACCAGAGAAATGTGGTTTTACCATTAGAAATTTTAAAGGGTCTACTTTAGTGATAACTTAAGTTTCATTATGGACAATGTAGTGCCTGAGATTTTGTATAGCAAAGACTAATGCTAGGCACAATTTTTATATTATAAAATATTTTTGCTCATAATCAACCAACGTGCGACTGATGTAGTACACTACTCATTCGACATGTTGATCATTTTTTGGTGCTAGTAATACTCCTAAGGCATGATTTGTCATAGAGATGTATAGTAAGAAAGGCCTATCTATCATAGGTGGGACTAAAATAGGTGGATTGAGGAGATATATCTTGATTGCATTGAAGCTATCTTGGCAAGCTTGGTTCTAGACAAATTTTGTATCTTTCTTTAATAATTGAGTGAATGATTGGGTTTTATCTGCGAGTTAGCCTACAAAATGATGAATGGCTTAAATTTTTCCTTGCAAAGATCTTAGTTGGTTGAGGTTTGTGGGGGAGTATGTCAATAATTTCTTTGACTTAAATAAGATCCACTTCGATGCCCCCTTGTGAAATAATAAAGCCTATTAGTTTGCCTAATGTGACACCAAAAACACATTTTTTGGGGTTGAGATGGACATTATATTATCATAATTTTGAAAAAAATTGCATAAATCAAGAGCTTGAAGTTGTCATTATTTAGATTTTGCTAGTATATCATCAATGTAATATTTGACAGTATGGTGAATCAAGTCATGAAAGCTATGTGTCATGGTACATTGATATGTAGCTCTAGCATTTTTTCATCCAAACGGCATAATAATATAATAAATTATGCCCCAAGGGGTGGTGAAGGATGTTTTTTCTTGATCTTCTTCAATGATTTTGATTTGATTATATCTAGCAAAGCCATCCATAAATGATAACATTTCATAATTGGTTGTGAAATCTATGATCATGTCAATATTGGGTAAAGGGAAATCATATTTAGGACATGCTTTATTTAAATCATGTGAATTAGAGTAGCATCAAATTTGACCATTAGGTTTGATGATGGGGACAATATTAGAAACCCACTCAAGGTGTGCTACTAGTTAGATGAAAATAGAATCTAAGAGGCATTAAATTTCATCTTTGACTAAGATAGCTACCTTAGGATGCATTTTATGGATCTTTTGTTTTATAGGTTTTGCATCAGGGTACAAGGGAATTTGATGAACTACAATAGATGTGTCAATTTTGGGCATGTCAAAGTAAGACCAAGCAAATAGTTCAAGAAAGTCTATTAATATTTGTCAAATGTTCATGGCTTCTTCTTTTCATAAATTAGTGACTAATAGGACAATGCAAGGATCCTAATCAGTTCTAAAGTTAAAATTTATTATTTCCTCATTAATTAATATGGATCAATCAAGTGTATATAGATTGTGGGGATGGTTTTACCTGAGTCCTTCAATATGTCTTGAGAGGATTCTAAATTTTCTTTGAAATACGCATGTGTGTGTGTGATATGGGAATCTATTTTATGGTAGCAAGTTGGGAGATCATTGTAAGCTCCTAGAAATTGTTAAAGGGATTCATCATTAGAAAACTCATTGATTGCTAGCATATCTAGGGAAAAAGTATCATTAATGAGGTTAGGGTGGACCAAGGAAAGCGTGGAGACATGATTGATATTATGGTCTATAAATATACTAAATGGGCAAAATTTGGCATAGTTTGAGGTATTAGTCAAAGGTTTGTTATTAAGGGAGGTAGGATGATATCCCAATCCTTGGTTCCCATGTTTTGAGGATGCCATAATTAGATCAATAATTCCTTGCTCATGTTTTCCAAGACCTTTGCCTTGATATCCCATCTTATTAAGATATTTGAGTACAAAAGGTGATGTGAACTGGTGGGTTGAGGTGGGGGTTGTGCTAAGACCTATAGTGTGTTGATGGGATACCGTGTCTGAGGGTACATTGTGTTTAATGAGCTATATGGATATAGTACCAGGGTTGAAGTGAGGAATGTAATGTTGTTGTGGTTCAGCAACTTGGAAATATTTGAAAGGTTCATTGTCTATGGGACATGTGTATATATAGCCCTTGTAATTGAATTTTAGGAAATCATGAGTGTAGAAGGGACTACGTGCATGTCATGAATCCATGGACATCCAAGTAGTAAATTATAGTTAAGGTCATTTAGGATTACTTGGTAGGTAGTTGGGAGTGTTTTAGGCCCCAAATTTAGGTTGAGCATTATTTGACCCAAAAAATTTCTTGGTGCATTGTCAAAACCTTGAATATAAATATTAGAGTGGTCTAAATCTTGTGGTTGTATATTAAGACATTTTAGAAATGAAATGTTGTAGATATTTAGACTAGATATATTGTCAACTAAGACTCTTTTTACTCCTACATCATTGATTATTAGTTTAATATATAAAGGTAAAAATTGTTATATGATGTGTCATGGAGGCAAATCCTCTTTCTCAAAGGAGATATGCTCTTATGTCCATTACATTGTATTGAGGATGGATACAACATAAGTTGGTTCTATAGAAGTAAGAATTCTAGTGTTATAAAGGGAAGCATACAATACATCTTTGTAGACATCTGAACGTTGGAGGAGCTCAAGAACTAAGACTATATCTAGGAGGGCACCATTTTGAGTGACAAAGCTATGGCCATGGGTGTAACCAATTTGCCTATCCTTGTAAGTTTGGGTGATATCAGGGACCACATGATCTAATATAGGCATAGAGTTAGTAGTAAGTGTGGTATGTGTGCTAGATATACCAAGTGTGGAGGAAGGAAGGAGGGATGTAAACCCTAGTGCTTGCTTATGTCTAACGGTGGGAGGAAAGGACTCAAGAGTGACCAATGAATTACATGTTGCTATGTAGAGATCATAAAGATGAAATGGTATGCATGAGATCATATCTATGAATGGTATTCCAATATATGTAAAATGTTCTTTCCATAAGACATAGATAAAGAAGCATATAGAAAATATAGATTGATATGAAAAAGCATAAAAGAGTGTGACATGTGTTATGATATCTCTAATGTATTGAGCATAATAAACATGAAATTTGTAAAATAGACAATTAGAGAGAGCAAGTGTGTGTTGATGCAGGACTGCATAAAGAACTTTGGTATTTATTAGAATATGTCGAATGAGCTTAGTATGATAAACTTGCTAAATTTTCCATGTGAGAAACAAAGAACAAAGGATCTAGAACATGAATTTTTGCATAAAGTCATACAAATTTTTGATATGCAATATGACATTTTGAATGCATTTAGCAAGATAAACTTGAAAAAATTTCCATATGAGTGAAAGAGATTACATAAAAAGAATTTTGGAATCTTGTGCATGTTTAGTAGTGAATTCTGTAATACCATCCCTTATTATGAAAATTAAAAATGAAATGCAAATAATGAAACTTTGTACTAACATATGATAGACTTCATCATTCATGTACATGATAGGACCAATAATGGCCTCTTTATTATTTTCCAAAAATGTAAGAAACATGTGTAAATAAGTGAAATCCATTGTTATTTTATGCAAGTTTGAAGCTTATATGTAAGGTGATAGCTCAGGAAGAAATGGGACCTAGTGTATGCAACTAGGGTTTTTAGACAAATAAATTTTCTAGAATTTACTATGTGTTACCTTTGGAGTAGGCGTTATTCAATTTTTCATGATTTTTTCCATAAAAGAAGTTTAACTGCTTATCACATTTTGTGTGTAAATTCTTAAAAGAATTGAACCTTTGAACCCAAACCTTTTTTGGAGTTCAAGAGTTCAATAAGTTCAAATTTTCAATTAGTTCAATGGTTCAATATTTCTCAAAGTGAATTGTTTGTCTCTTTGTGTATTTCAATTTTGATTTTGAATCTTTCGGTTGAACTTGAACCCTTTTTCAAAGTTCAATGGTTCAAAAGTTTAATACTTGATGTTTTGTAAAGAGTCATGTTCACTCAATTCTCTTGTATAAATTAATGTATCATTGAACCTACCAATTGAACCTATCGTTGAACCTACCAATTGAACCTAACATTTGAACCTATGTAGCAGAGTTCAAAAGTTCAACAATTCAAATGTTTCAAAATTCAAAGTTTTTGGAAAGATCATATGACTATTGTTCATTCTGTGTAATTCATCTTGTATCATTGAACTCTGAAGTTGAACCACATTTTCAAAAAGTTCAATGGTTCAATGACTATACTCTCATCTCGCCCTGAGGCTTTCTCTAAAATAAAATTAGTGGGAGATTTAGAGGAGAATATATCTAAGAACTCATTATAAAGTGGAAAATTTTGAATCTTCACGAGGTTAACATCATTAAAGAAAGTGATAAGTTATCAACTAAAGATTTTTCTCATATTTCAAAGGTAGATTCACTACTTTGTCACTTTATCGACACTCTCCCAGAATACATAGAAAAGATGGGGAAATTTTAGAGGGAAGAAAACATTTGGAAAGCAAGGATAAAACATGTCAGCATTCCCAATCTTATGAAAATTCAAGAGTTTCTTACAACATTTCAGGAGTGGAAATCTCAATGTGTCTACCCAACTGAACAGAGCAAATCTGGAGATCCTAACATGTCACTTCAAAAATGACTTTACTTACATAGTTTCTTTTATTTAGTTATTTAGTTACTTTTCTATTAAAAACTAAATCTCATATGGGTTAGAGTTACTTTAACTCTAGTTTAGTTTGACAGGTGGATTAGTTATGGCAACTATATATATTTTTAATTGTAAACAGATGGGGGATAGAGAAAAAAAACTAAGGAGTTAGAAAATTAGAGAACTTAACCACTATTGTTAGTAATATATGTGATGTTTGTCTAAAATATTTTCATCTGTGAATGAAAAAGATAATTAATTACTGCATACTTGGATCTGTGTGTTTGAGTATTTGAAGTTGGGTTTTCTATGTGAAACCTTCTTTCATATAGTGATTACTCTTCCATTAGACAATTCATTATGTGTTTTATAATACATTTATCTATTTAATTATTATTAAATATAGAATCTATGTATTTTGTTACCTATTGCTATTATAAAATCTCATATTCATAACATAATGATGTATGGATATTAGTCTGCCTTTAAACACTTTCTGGTTGAAAGTGTATCTAAATATTCAAATTCATTGAAAATATTAAAGGGAGTTGTACCTTAATTTAGAGGGGAACTAATCTTGATAGTTCACCCATTTGTTGTTTAACTTATTTATTCTTGAGAGAAGGGTATGGAGTTAAAATAAAATATCTTTATATAAGGACAAATCTATTAGCCAATAGTTTTTTGGCGACTCCACTGGGGAAGGAAATTGATTTGGTTGCCTTAATATGAGGCAACAATGGTGCTTCCTCATGAAAATATAATTCCTATTTTACAACCTAATCTTGGTTTTCAAGATGAACAGGAAGATATAATTAGCTAGTTAAATACTCTTGTTTGGCATTCTCGTCAAAATATTGATGATTATAGATTGGCAAGTAGAATATTAGAAAAAGAAGAAGAATTGGCTGATAATATAAGATTGTTGTTACTCAAGCAAAGAAGAACACAAGAAAAAAACACAATAAGGAATTAAACCCCCTAAAGTGTGAAAATATTAAGAGCAGCATCAAAGTTAATAATTATTATATCATAAGCTAGATTCCAGAAGGTACACAAAGTCTTTGAGAAGAGAAAGAATTGAAGATTCTACTTTTCAAACATTGCAAAGCCTAAATTTTCCTTATATTTCCACCCATGTTAGAAAATCTATAAGTAGACCTCCTAGCCCTCCAAAACCCTCTACATCCTCTGTCTTTCAAACCTTAACTCTTTTTGGTACTATCTTTCCTTCTACCATAAGTTTTCTTCCAATGGCCCAACCTTGGGGCACAGCCATAGGACCTCTAAATTTAAGTCCAAACTGAATCCTTTGCCTAAAAATGCAAGGGAAAATTTATCCATATTTAATGGAGATGGAAGACAATCACCAGAGGAACATATGAGTGACTTTGTAGTGGCATGTGGTGTGTTAGGTGTACAACATCAAGATGTAGCCATAAGGCTTTTTGTGCAAACTCTAACTGATATTGCAGCATAATGATTTTATCATCTAACTGATTTCTCAATCATAAGTTAGAATGATATGAAAACTATGTTTAAAAATAGGTTCAAAAGTACAGAAGATGAACATTCCCTTCTTGCTCAATTGACTCAGCTCAAGAAGGAGATACATGAATCCATGAGGTAATTTATAGCCAAATTCAATAGAATTGTGCACAAGATTCCTACTGCTAAAAGACCGACTGCTGAGAACCAAAAATGTTTCTTTATTAATTCTATGCCTCTTGATATAAGTTTTCATCTCAAAAGAAGTATAATTGTCAATTTAACAGATGCACAATCACAGGCAGTTGAGTTGGAAGATGATCTTACTATGGCAGGAAAATGGAAGAAAGAAGTTCAAGTACCTAATGCTAATCCTTCATCCTC
Source organism: Torreya grandis (assembly GCA_037957365.1). Taxonomy (NCBI): domain Eukaryota; kingdom Viridiplantae; phylum Streptophyta; class Pinopsida; order Cupressales; family Taxaceae; genus Torreya; species Torreya grandis. The sequence continues at coordinate 1,458,099 of JARHVA010002763.1, read as the reverse complement.
TACAGATCATGTAGTTCAAAGATTATTCAATGATATGATTACTCTTAAAAGACAATTACCAAAAGTTAGTACTTCATTCCATTAACCATATCAAGACATTGGCAAGAGAAATTAACAAGCAAATGTTGGTAAGACATTACCACTCGCATCAACACAACCAAGATTGGCTATTGAAGCTCCTCTTGGAAGAAATAGCATGTGTATTTTTCATTTGACTACTGATCATGATGTAAATTCTTGTCCAGAAATGCTTAGATATACTCAAATGACTACTACTAAATATGTCTTAAGGGAGATTACTGAAGAAAAAAGAAGCTTTGAGAGACCTGGCGACTCTGTAATACACTTCCTAGAGTATGATTCAGATTCACAAAGAGGAGGTGAAATATTAGTTATTCTTGAAGATCATTCATGTGTTGTACTTACTAGAAGTCAAAAGAATCTGAGATTTTCTAATACTCAAGAAGTGTTCGTTAAAGGTAAGGAACCTTTTACTAAAATTTCTGATGCTAAGACATAAGAAAGCAAATTGTTACACAAAAATGATTGTGAGACTTCTTTTGATATTTTAGAATTTTGTAAGTCTGCAAAAATTCAAATATCCCCTACTGAATACCTCAAGTTGAAACCCAAAGAACTTGATAAATTGGTTAAATATGTCAAAAATGGTCCTACACAAGTTGAAACTGAAAGTCAATTAAATGTTAATACTGAGTCTCCCATTGCCCAATTATTTACTTCTCCACCTGAATCACCCATTCATACTTCTAGAATGACCCTCAAATCATTTGATGATATGCCTTATATGGCTGATATGAAACCCAACCCATTTTATGTTTCTTTGTTCATAAATGGTCATAAACTCAGCAATTGTATCATAGACTCAGGTGCTTCTGATAATATAATGCCTTCTTCTATAGCCAAAGCCTTAGGCTTAACCCTTACAAAAACATTTGGTAGATGTTACTCCATGGATGGAAAATAGATCTATTTGCTCAGACAAATTAAAGATGCACGAGTTACACTTGCAGTGTATTCTAATAAAAAGATAAAGTTGACTATCTTGGTAGCAGATATCCCTGCTAGTTATGGAATGTTGTTGAGCAGGACTTTTTGCAAAGATTTGGGAGGATAGATTAAATTGGATTAGTCAAAATCTATAATTCTAGTGGGAAAGTAGAAAATTAAACTAGAACCTGAACCTAAATGCAAGTTTACAGTTTATCCTTTTGATGATCCTAAGTCTCAAATTCTATTTGAAGAATGTTGTTTGGTAACTATTTTCTCTCCTCTAAAGATTCAAAGGAAGAATTTGTCCCAAAATCTCTTCAATTAAATGATCTATGGACCATGGAATTTGATGGCAGTTGTGTTGCCACTAGTTTAGGAGTAGGAGTTGTGTTGATCTCACCTAAAGGTGAAACTTTTCCTTACTCTTTCAAGCTAGAGTTTTAAAGCACTAATAATACTACAGAATATGAAGCTTTATTGCTTGGGTTAAATGAAGTTAAAGGAAAGGGTATAAAAATACTCAAGGCAAAAGGAGATGTTGAATTAATTATTAAACAAGTGAGAGGCATTTTCTCAGTTAAAAATGATAGATTAAGACATTATAGAAACAGAGTTTCGGATGAGATAGAATGTTTTGATGCCTTTTCTATTGAGGCAATTCCTAGAGACCAAAACACTCGAGCATATTCTCTAGTAGTATCAGCTTATCTTCTTCTCCCACACCCTAATTTTGAAAAGGATTCATATAGAATAGAACTAATCTATCATCCTAATGTCCCAGAAAATGCTGAAAATTGGCAAGTTTTTGAGAATAATAAACAGATCAAAAAAAATTGGAGACTGTTGATATGTTCTTGGGGACTTATTTTGAAGGTTCAAAAATAGAATGTAAAGAATTCACTCCTGATCCAGGAATCAATCCAATAGATGATGTAATTAATTAAAAGGAAACAAAATCCCTAAAGGACTAGTCTCTCTTGAACATTTGTTCACTAGACAAGATGAATATACTAAAGGCAAACTTGTCCAAAATGCTAAAAAAATAGAGGATTATGAGAAAATCAACATTACAAGTGAAACTGACCTGAAATGGATCTCCATTGGTAAGTGTTGTTCACTAGAGGAAAAAAATAAATTAATTAATCTACTAATTAAGTATAAAGATGTCTTTGCTTGGGGTTATGATGACCTCAAAGATTTTAGACGTGGATAGTTTCAGCATCATATTCCTTTGAAAGCAAATGCAACTCCTTTTAGGCAAAAGTTGAGAAATTATAACCCAAAATTTGTTAAAAGTTGTCTTTAAAGAGATTGACAAGATGTTAAAGGATAGGATTATTTATCTAATTCATCACTCCACCTGGGTAGCGAACATTGTTCCAGTGCACAAAAATAATGGAGAAATAAGAATTTGTGTTGACTTTAGGAATTTGAATCAAGCTAGTTTAAAAGATAATTATCCCTTGCCTATGATGGATCACATCTTGCAAACTATTGTTGGGTCAGAAATGATGTCCATGTTAGATGGGTTTTTAGGTTATAATCAGATAAGTGTAGTTGCAATTGACCAACATAAAACTACTTTCACTACACCTTGAGGAACTTTTGCTTATAACCATATGCCCTTTGGTCTGATTAATTGCTGGTGCAACTTTTCAACAGATGATGGATTCATCCTTAAAGATTTGAAAGATAGAATTATTGTTATCTATCTTGATGATTTGACTATTTTCTCTAGAAAAAAATAAGATCATCTAAAGGATCTGGAGACCATCTTACAAAAATGCCTGAGTTATGGGATATCTCTTAATCCTAAGAAGTCAGTTTTCTATGTTACAGAAGGGAAATTATTAGGACACCTAGTTTCAAAAGGTGAAATCAAAATTGACCCAGAAAGAGTTAGAGCAATACAATAGTTAAGTCTTCCTTCTAATAGGACTGAAGTTAAGTCTTTCTTTGGTCATATTAATTTTCTTATAAGGTTCATTCCTAATTTTGCTGAAATTATGAAACATATTGTGGGATGATGAGCAAAAAAAAAGCATTCAAATGAAATGAAGCTACTAAAAAAGCATTTAAAGATATTAAGGAAGTAATTACACAAACACCTACTTTGGTAAATCCTGATTTCCAAAAAGATTTTGTTATTTACTGATATGCTTTAAAACATACCATGTCTGGTATCTTGTTACAGAAAAATGGAGTAAATTTAGAAGCCCCAATAGCCTTTATGAGTGTTTCTCTCAAGAAACATGAACTTAAATATTCTTTGGCTTAGAAACAAGCTTTTGCTATAGTGAAGGTTGTTAAATAATTTAGATATTATATACTTCATTCTCATTCAGTTGTATTTGTTCCTAGTTTGGCTGTGAAAAGCATTATGACTCAGCAAGAGGTTGGGATGAACAATAGAGCAACATGGGTTGCTATAATTCAAGAATATGACCTAGAGATTAGGCCAACCAAATTAGTTAGAGGTCAAGGTTTATGTAAATTGATATCTAGAAGTAAAGAAGAAGAAGAACTTCTTACTATTCTATTGGTGAGTTTACAAGATCCATGGTTCCTAAACATAACACACTATCTTACTTATGGAGACTATCCCAGTCATTTATCCCTAAAGGAGAAAAGAAACCTGAAGTTAAAATTAGAAAAATATGTGATTTGGGGTGATGTCCTGTACAAAAAAGGATTAGATGGAACCTTTCTAACATGTGTAGATAAGGAACAAAAATCTAAACTGTTGGAAGTTTTTCATAATGAAGCCTATGGTAGACATTTCTCTTCTTCAGTCACAGCATTCAAAATCCTTATAAATTATTATTATTGGCTAGGTATGTTCAAAGATGCATATAAATGGGTGGCTAACTATGAAAAATGCAAATTGTTTTTAGGAAGACCACAACTTGTAGCATTACCTCTGAGACCTGTCATTATTGAAGAACCTTTCAAATAGTGGTGATTAGACTTCATTGGGCCTCTTTCACCTCCTTCAAGTGTCAATCATACGCATATTTTTATAGTAATTGATTATTTTATGAAATGGGTTGAAGCAATCCCTGTCAAGAGAACCACTTCAGAAGTGGTATGTGATTTTCTCAAAGAAAATATATTGGTATGTTTTGGTGTTCCTCAAAAGATTGTGGAAGATAATGCTACCCATTTTTCTTCAATGGAGCTTACTTCATTCTACTATGAACATAGTATCTCTCTTTCTCACTCATCAGATTATTACCCTTAAGGGAATGGACAAGTAGAGTCTAGTAATAAAAATCTGATATCCATCATGAAGAAATTGGTGAATGATAACCCCAGAGATTGGCATAAGAGACTAAACAAAGCACTTTGGGCTGATAGGGTAACCCCAAAAAGAGCAATAGGAATGGCACTGTTTGAGCTAGTTTATGGAATAGGAGCACAATTATCATTACCTCTAGAATTATCTACAACTAGATTACAAAATGTTATTGAAGATCAGTATTTTCAAGATTCTTTAGAAAAAAGAGTTATATATTTAACTAAGATTGAAGAAGAGAGGAATGAACTAGTTGATCGTATTACTGCTCATCAAACTAGAGTTAAAAATATTTTTGATCAGAAAACTAGACCCAAAAAGTTCATAGAAGGAGATGAAGTATTGATATGGGATAGAAGGAGAGGACCTAAAGGAGCACATGGTAAATTTTATTCACTTTGGAAAGGGCCTTTCAAAATTCATCAGGTACTTGGTCCTAATTCTTTTAAATTGGAATATCTGGATGGAACTATTTTACCCCTATCCTATAATGGACAAGATCTCAAATTGTATCGACTGTGAAATAGGTGTCCCCTATTTTTTATATAGCCTTTTCCTTTGTTGTTGCATTTTGTGTTTTCCTTTCCCATTTTTGGTTTGTCTTTCTCCTTGTCTTTTATTTCTATGTTTCAGTTTGTGTAACCAGAGTTTCTAAGTTCTCTATATTTTGTCATAAAATACAGTCCCCAGTCAGAGCCAATGTTACCTTTAGAGACGCCCTTATTCAATTTTTCATGAATTTTACCATAAAAGAAGTTCAACCGCTTATCGCCTTTTGTGTGTAAATTTTTAAAAGAATTAAACCTTTGAACCTGAACCTTTTTCAGAGTTTAAGAGTTCAATAAGTTCAAAAGTTCAATTAGTTCAATGGTTTAATATTTCTCAAAGTGAATTATTTGTCCCTTTGTGTATTTCAATTTTGATTTTGAATTTTTTGGTTGAACTTGAACCCTTTTTCAAAGTTCAATAAGTTCAATGGTTTAAAATTTGAATACTCGATGTTTTTTAAAGAGTCGTGTTCACTCAATTCCCTTGTATAAATTAATGTATCTTTGAACCTACCAATTGAACCTAATGTTTGAACCTATGTAGCAGAGTTCAAAATTTTAACGATTCAAATGTTTCAAAATTCAAAGTTTTTGGAAAGATCATATGACTATTGGTCAGTCTTTGTAGTTCATCTCATATCATTGAACCCCAAAGCTAAACCACATTTTCAAAAAGTTTAATGGTTCAATGGTTCAATGACTATACTCTCATCTCATCGTGAGGCTTTCTCTAAGTTCAAATTAGCAAGAGATTTAGAGGAGAATATATCTAAAAACTCATTATAAAGTGGAAAATTTTGAATTTTTATGAGGTTAACATCATTAAATAAAGTGACAAGTTATCAACTGAAGATTTTTTTCAAATTTCAAAGGTAGATTCACTACTTTGTCACTACATCAGCACTCTCCCAAAACACATAAAAAAGATGGGGAAAATTCATAGGGAAGAAAACATCTGGAAAACAAGGATAAAACACGTCAGCATTCCTAATCTTAAAAAAATTCAAGAGTTTGTTACGGCATTTTATGAGTGGAAAGCTCAACGTGTCTACCCAATTGAACAAATCAAATTTGGAGATCCTAACCCATCACTTCAACAATGACTTTACTTACATAGTTTCTTTTATTCAGTTATTCAGTTACTTTTATATTAAAAACTAAATCCTGTATGGGTCAAATTTACTTTAACTCCGGTTTAGTTTGACAGGTGGATTAGTTATGGAAACTATATATTTTTTTAATTTTAAAAAGACGGGGGATAGAGAAAAAAATCAAGGAGTTAGAAAATTAGAGAACTGAACCACTGTTACTAGTGATATATGTGATGTTTGTCTGAAACATTTTTATCTGTGAATGAAAAGGATAATTAATTACTGCATACTTGGATCTGTGTGTTTGATTATTTGAAGTTGGGTTTTCTATGTGAAACCTTCTTTCAAATAGTGATAACTCGTCCATTAGACAATTCATTATATGTGTTTTATTCTTTACTGGCTTAGTAATAAATAAGTTTATCTATTTAATTGTTATTGAAAATAGAATCTGTGTATTCTTTTACCTATTACTATTATAAAATATCATATTCATAACATAATGATGTATGGATATTAGTCTACCTTTAAACACTTTCTGGTTAAAAGTGTATCTGAATATTCAAAGTCATTCAAAATCTTAAAGGGAGTTGTACCTTTATTCAGAGGGGAACTAATCTTGATAATTCACCCATTTGTTTAACTTATTTGTTCTTGAGAGAAGGGTGCGAAGTTAAAATAAAATATCTTTATATAAGGACAAATTTGATAGCCAACACTATGAATTTTTGAAATTTGAAGTAATTTTTTTATTTTAATATTTAGTCAAAATTTGCAGAAAATAAATGGAATGTTACTTGAAAATTACTAGGATTTAGTCAATGCAACTAGGGCTTTGAAATGATTTTTTTCAAAATTAATGTCATAATTTGAAAAATCTACTATAAATTTGTAGAATTGAGCTTGAAAATTTTAAGAAAAAACTGAAAATATTTCTAAAATTAGTAATATATTTTTTCCTAGTGGTTTGGAAGTATTTGTGTGCAAATAGGACCTAGTATGTGCAAACCAGGGTTTTAGTGAATTATTGAAAATATCTAAATTAATTTGTAGTTTTATAATTTTTAAATTTAGTAAAAATTAGGAAAATATTTCAAAAAATCAAAAATAATTAGCCCTAGGGTTTTAGGTTTTTGTGCAAAAATTCAAAGTAAGTTAGGTTCACCAAATGTTTTACTAAATTTGGGAAACTATAGGTTTAATTTCCTAAATAGTAAAGGGTTCTAGATTAAGGGGAAATTTAGTAAATAAAATGTGCCTTAATTAACCTACTGATTTATTGAATCTATAAGTTCTTAATTGATTTCTAAAAATAGCATAACAAGGGGATAGAGAGTAAAACTTAGCTAATTTTAGGCTGAGACAGAGGAGATAGAGGTTGTAAATTATTAATCTGGTTGGGAAAACTATCAAAAACAAGACCCAAAAGTCTATTTTCTACCTAGATAGGAGTGCCAAAAATGGGACACCTAAAGGTCTAGTGTTGTAGTCCAAGTTTTGGAGCTATAGTCCTTAGTGTCTAGGTTTTTTGAGCTTTCTAGGTTATATTCATCTACTCTTAGAGATCTTGTGCCTAAAATATCGAGTCTTGATTATTTTTGAAGCTCCATGTATAATTTATTTTTTATTAAAGGATATTAGTTCTTTTTCATGCTTGATAGGTGATCTTGAATCCAACTAGAAAAATGGGTTAGTGTGTAATATGCACTAAACATGCGATCACACCCCATGTGTGGGCTTACTACTTACATACCAATACTATGAAGAGGGATCAAGGCCAATGTAGTTATCCCAATTTGAATGTGTATTGTGTAATCCTATGTATGCAATGTAATTTTATGTAAATTTGGACAAGCTTGAGATGACTCATGACTAGTGTAGGAGCTTGGATAGGCTGGAAATAATAGTGGTTGGTTGTACGTAGAGAATATGAAGATTTGCTTGAGTGTGCTTTAGTGCATTTATAGCTTGTGCCTTTTGCATGATTTCAAACCCTTATAAATGACCTTTTAATGGGATTTTATAGGGAAGCTAGCAATCTTGGGTTAGATGAACTTGCATTAGGCCGACAAGGTAAAATATAAAGATTTAAACAAATCTGACTGTTTGAGGCTATTGTGGACTTAGATAATAGCACCAAAAAGTGGACACCCTAGGTCTTGATGTTGTAGTCCATATTAAGATATTGTTGTCAAGGGGTAAGGGACCTTGGGGGATAGATCTGTGTCTAGGAGAGGAGTCTGGGACATTAGGGGTTGAGACTAAAAGGCTTTGAATGACTAAGAAATAGTGAAAACATGCCTAAGTGGGCTATGTAAGTGAGAAGAAGAGACCTATGGTTTAGGTGTCACAATTCATGCTCAAGTTGTTCAAATTGCATTTTAGTATGACTATAGGAACCTTGGTGAGTCTGAAGATGTAGATAAATGAGACTGTTTCCAAAGAACCTTGATAAATACATGCAAATACTACTAATAGGGTTGACTAGGTCGATTTAGCTTTAAATAAGCCTATTGTTGAGTGCCTAAAATGTATTGGGTTGACCTAGTAGTCTAAATTCTATGTCTAAAATTCTAAAACTTTGTATTATGTTGATTGGGTCGATCCAGTAGCCTGTACCTAAAAAATAACTTGCACATAAAGAATAGAGTCATTTGGATGTGACTGTGTTAAACCTATGCACAGAAGTTAGAACTGTGTCGATGCAGTCGACCCATTATGGAAAATATATGATAAAAATAATGATAAAATAATGAAAAATAAGTGAACAAATCCATAAAAATGTATGCAATCGAAAATTCATCATGTTTATAAATCAATCCTAACTCAGAGAAGATAGAGCATACTTACACTTTTGATTGGGAATACATTTGTTGAGTGGGAGCATGACCAATATCAAGATCTAGTAGACCTGATTAGGGGATAATTTATCAATATACACCATGCTAAGGAGGGTTATAAATCCTCCAATATAACACAATCACCCAATAACCCTAAGGGGGTCTTAGGTTTTGATATTTCACCTAAACTAATAACAAATAAAGTAAATCTAATATAGTGCTCACCAAAGCTTATAGCACACTATGAGGGGTTAGAAATAATAAAAACTAGTATAATATAATATTAATTAAGCTTAGTATGAGTAAAACCCTAATACATAGAATATGAAGAGTAATATTATTCGAAACCAATACTTATGTTACTTCTATCTACTAAATAGAGGAGCAAAGTTAGAGAATACTTACCTAAATGTGAAACTGGCAAGACTCAATCTCTCCCTTGGCCAATAGGGATTCATAAGTTGTTATGATTTGTAAGGATCACTAAGAAAATCCAAATCATCTTAAGACTTATCCACAAGACTAGGTTCTCCAAGTAGAAACCTTAAGTTAAGACTCCTCAAGTAGAATGGTGGAAGAGCAGATGATAAAGAAGTGCAAGCAAATAATAACTCTTAATTGCATATTAAAATAATGATGAAATTATCTTATATTTATAGGTAAATTTGACCCTAATCCCTTCTAAAAAATTTGGTGATAGGGTCAACCCAATTGACCTAGCACAATTTTGGTCAATAATTCACAAGGTCATGAGTTAGGTCAGCCAAAGGTCAACTAGCTCCTAAGTGAAAAATACCTTGAAACTATATACGGTCAACCTAATCAACCATGTATATCCAATTAACAAAAAGGACTTAAGGTGAGGAAAAGAGGGATGCAAAGAGGAAAAATATTAGAGGAGTGTGCAAAGGAGGAGTAATAGCTTAGGGAATGGTTTTCAGGAGCTGGTTGGATTCGTAATGATGTGGAAATAAGGGATAAAAATCATGTGAAGCACCAATGGTCTTCCCACCCCTTTCTTGGTGTATCCTTTAAGGCATGCACTTAGAGAGATTGAGTCTATATGGGTTCTTGCAAGATGTAAAGCATTAGTATTTGATAAAATTTTGAAAATATTATAGAGTAATTTCCTACTCTATGTCGTATTTAATTATTTTTGATTCAAGCACTACAATTTTGGTTCTTTGAGTGAAGCGATAGAATTTTGAAGCAGAGGGCTGGTTCATTTTGCCCAAGTGTTGAGATGCAATGGAAGCTGCCAAGTGTCACCCTCCGAGCAGGTTTTTTTTCCCCTTCTTGTTTCCTTCATCTCATTTTTGCCTAAGTATTAGTTGAAGTGGATGCTGCCAAGCATCACTTTCTGGGAGACAAAGCCGACAGTTGGCATCCCCCGAGTCACCTTTTTGTAACCTTTGATAACCATGGATTGTGACACATACCTAGTAGCAGTTAAGTGGAACACACCACGTATCAGCATCCACGTCTCATATCAACGTCTACACTTCATTCAGAGACTTTCACCATAAGGCAGCAGAGAAGACAGAAAGCACCAAGTGGTAGTTCCGGAGGCCCAGAAAGACCTTTTTGGAGAAAAATCACAAGCCACCACATGTCAGCATTTGGGAAGCCATGAGTCCAATGCTTTCCATTCAATGCACAAAGGCATCATTTTATTTTGCTCAAGCGCCATAAAGCAGCGGATGCTGCCAAGTGTCACTCTCTGGGTCCCCCTCTACTCCATCCATAGAAGAAGTGGAAGATGCCACTTATCTTCCTCAAAGCCATGGAAGTTTCCAAATGTCACCATCCATAGGAGTCTGATATATGCCCCTAATAATACCATGGCACAGCTAAAGGGGAGCGGAAAGAGTCGCGTGTCTTTGATGAATCAGGTGGAAGGCACCAAGTGTCATTTTTTGGTGTATTCTAGGTGATCAAGGGGATTTTTAGAAAATTGACTAAGTGTCCTCTCCTATTTCAAACATAGCAGAATGTTCCGTGTATCGGTTGCCAAAAGTGAAATGGAGGGAAAATTGGCTGGAGTTAATTCGAGTAGATGAAACAATTCATCGGGTAGATTTTTGGAGCCACCCACAGCATTGAAGGTGCCATCTGTTTGTCCCCTATGAGTGAAGGACAGAGAAGATTGCGTGGGAAATAAAGTATAGGGAGACATCCAGGGATATAAAAGAAGAAGAATTGTAAAATCTAAAAGAAAGGAGGGGGGAATTCTCATAGTTTTAGACTTTTAGAGTTTTTGACCAATAATATCATTTGCTTTTGTTACATTTTCCTAAGTTGAAAGGTTTATATGACTGTGTGTGTTTCTGCATCTTTTGTATGACTGAAAGATTCAATAAGAAAATTGAACACTATGCCCTTGTTGATGTCATCTGTGTCATTTACAAAGTAGTCTATGCTGTAGATTTTCTAGTGTTGTGATTGGAAATGTTATTTGCTTCTGTCCCATTTTCTAGAGTCTAAAGTTCTACATAACTGTGTGTGACTTCTACGCCTCTAATGTGATTGGAAGATTCTATTAAGAATATTGAACACTATGCCTTTGTTGACAATTCTTGTATCTCAGCAAAAGACTCCCCTATTGCGAGCCTCTATTTCTATTATTCCAATCTTTTACATTGATCATGCACTTGTATGCTCTTAAATGTAATAGAATCACATAATAGTTTCATTGTGCTCAGGTTAGGATTAGGATTACTCTCAGGTGCATTACCATAGTTAGGTTTCAATTCCTGCATTTTGTGTTTCTATTTAGTCTCCTATCCCTTTTCCCTAACACCCAATACAAAAGAAGAGACCAGCTTCTTTAAAATCTGGAGGTTGTTTTCAAGCCACATTGTCCCACAGCTTGAAACTTCCCATTGTTGTTGATTAAGATCTAGCACCATTTTAAGACATCAACAGTTTTTGGCATGCCCGGTGGGACCAATCTTTCAAGGAGTTGAAGAATTTTGGTGTATTCTTCAGCCAATCTATCTTTGGAGGTTTTTATCGACACCAACAATGACTCTGCATCACTAGCCAATCAAGCAGTATCATCAAGAAATCCCTTTGGTATGTATAACTTTGTAACTCATAGCTATGAGTCTTATTCTCCTTCAAATATGTTTTATCAAGAACAAGCTTATCCTAGAATCATGTCGAGTAATGAGGATGCATATTGTTATGAGCCACATCAGTCTTATGCCCAGTCCCCCCAATATGTCTCATCCCATGTTGAACCTAACCTTATTTTCATTTTCAAAAAATCATTGCTGGGATTTAAAAAAATGTATTAGAGCTTGATAATAGAAGGGGATGTGGTCAAGAAATTCCTTGTCAGGTCATCTATCAAGTGAGGGAGGCAATAAACCTGATCAAAAGTGAGTGGGATCCCATTGAAAGGGCATATTGGCAAGAGCTTACATACGAAATGTTAGATGTGTGTGAATTGATTGCATTTATAGAAGAGAGGCTAGGCATTCATGAGAACCAGCCTTATCAAATCTACCAAACTTCATATCCACCACCACAAATTCCAGATCAGGCATATGCCACCCCTATTCATGGGCAAGGTCAAAATTGTCAAGGTCAATTCCCTAATAATGCAGAACCCATGTCAGTAACAAGTCAGGATGACCCCGGACCCTCACTTCTTCCTCAACTCTCCCCCACCATTCCTCAAAAGGCTCCTCACTTCCATGAAAATTCCTATGAGCCCACTTCAGAAGAAACTTCTTATACCACTCCCCAGATCTTTTAGCATGATGACGAGTCTCTAAGTTGGACCAAAGAGGATGATGAAGCAGTTGAAAAATTTGCAGAGGAGTGTGTTTAATTCATGGCTAGTCAAGAGGATTTCATCAGTACAGAGGAGGAGGAGATCACCATAGACTCTCCTTTTGATGAGAAAGAGGATAAGCCACAAGCTTTTTCTTTAACTTTTGATGAGGAGGAGATCAATTCTGATTTTTTCCTCACTCCGCAAGAGGATATGGAGGAACATGGACACTCCCTTGACCAAGTCATTGAGATAGGAGGCACTGAGCTGGTTTCAGATGAAGAAGAAAGCCCTGAGATTCAAATGAGTATGCAGAAGAGATGTCAGCCTTTTAATTCATCCTTGCAAGAGGATGAAGTCATCAAAGAGCACGATGATGAAATAAAGCTAGAATATGAAGAAGATGTGCCAAAAGATAATGGATATCAAAAGGCACAGCATGAAGAACCAATAGCCCATGATTTCTTGATGACACCTGAAAACATGAAGATCCAATATTTGATAGGCATTCAAGGACAAGAAGAGTTCATAGGTGTCGAATACACATTTTGCTCAGACTCATTCGAGTGCAGGTAGATTTGTGTGGTTGGTGCAGAGAACATTCCATCAACGACATATCCATTGCAATCACTGGTATGGAAACACAAGTTGGTTTCTCATAAAGAGGATGTGGGAAAGTTCATTTTTGATCCCAGAGGAAAATAAGGATTTTAAATCAATGTAGTTAGGTAGTTTCCATTCCCGCATTGCTTTGTTTTGTTTTTGCTTTCCCGCTTTTCCTTTAAAATAAGCATTTTAAACGTAGAGTCGGCGTCTTAGAAATTCTTTAATTCTTTATTTTTTGCCGCAATATATGCTTCCCCAAATCTTTTTAAATCTCCAAGGTACCTTGCACTGCATAATGTGTCTGCCTTGCTATTTCCTGAAGATTGAGTAGGATTTGCTAATGGTCGCCTTAATTTAATGTTATTTGGGACTTGATAGGCCCATAAAAATCCCTTATCAAATTTTAAAGTTTACAAACTCTCAAGCATTCTTGTGAAAATATCTTTCTCATTGTGATTGTGGCACCTAGTGAAATTTGTTGCAGCAAGCGTGTTTTTATCTTGCGAAAGGTTCATACCAGGTTCTTATACAAGAGATTTAGAGATGGCAGGAACGTCAAAAACACCCAGGAAGAAAGGCAAGAGTCGGGTTATTTTTGAGCAAGTTCAAAAGCCCTGATGGTCACTAATAATTGTATAGTAATTTCCTACTCTACGTCGTATTTAATTATTTTTTATTCGAGCACTGCAATTTTGGCTCTTCGGGCGAAGCGGCAAAATTTTGAAGCAGAGGGCCGGTTCGTTTTGCCCAAGTGTTGAGATGCAGTGGAATCTGCCAAGTGTTGCCGTCTGAGCAAGTTTTTTTTCCCCTTCTTGTTTCCTTCATCTCATTTTTGCTTGAGTACTAGTTCAAGCAGATGCTGCCAAGCGTCACTTTTTGGGAGACAAAGCTGATAGTTGGCATCCCCTGAGTCACCTTTTTGTAACCTTTGAGAACCATAGATCCTGCCACATACCCAATAGTAGTTAAGTAGAATGCACCACATGTCAGCATCTACGTCTCATATCGGCATCCGCACTTCATTCAGAGACTTTCACCATAAGGCAGCAGAGAAGACGGAAAGTGCCAAGTGGCAGTTGTGGAGGCCCTAAAAGACCTTTTTGGAGAAAAATCACAAGCCACCACGTGTTGGCATTCAAGAAGCCATGAGTCTAATGCTTTCCATTTAACACACAAAGGCATCATTTTATTTTTCTCAAGTGCCATAAAGCAGTGGATGCTGCCAAGTGTCACTCTTCGGGTCCCCCTCTACTCCATCCATAGAAGAAGTGAAAGATGCCACTTATCTTCCTTGAAGCCACAGAAGCTGCCAAATGTCACCATCTATAGGAGTTCTATATATGCCCCTAATGATACCACGGCATAGCCAAAGGGGAGCAAAAAGAGCCATGTGTCTTCGATGAATCAGGCAAAAGGTGTCAAGTGTCATTTTTTGGTGTATTCTAGGTGATCAAGGGGATTTTCAAAAAATTGACTAAGTCTCCTCTCCTATTTCAAACATATCAGAGTGCTCTGTGTATCAGTTGCCAAAAGTGAAATGGAGGGAAAATCAGCTGGAGTTAATTCGAGTAGATGAAATAGTTCATCGGTTAGTTTTTTGGAGCCACCCACAACATTGAAGGTGCCGTCTGTTTGTCCCCTATGAGTGAAGGATGGAGAAGATTGCACAGGAAAGAAAGTATAGGGAGACATCTGGGGATATAAAAGAAGAAGAATTGTAAAATCTAAAAGAAAGGAGGGGGGAATTCTCATAGTTTTAGACTTTTAGAGTTTTTTACCAATAATATCATTTGCTTTTGTTACATTTTCCTGAGTTGAAAGGTTTATATGACTGTGTGTGTTTCTACATCTTTTGTATGACTAAAAGATTCAATAATAAAATTGAACACTATGCCCTTGTTGATGTCATCTGTGTCATTTACAAAGTAGTCTATGTTGTAAATTTTCTAGTGTTGTGATTGGAAATGTTATTTGCTTCTGTCCCATTTTCTGTAGTCTGAAGTTCTACATAACTGTGCATGACTTATGTGCCTCTAATGTGATTGGAAGATGCTATTAAGAAGATTGAACACTACGCCTTTATTGACAATTCCTGTATCTCAGCAAAAGACTCCCCTATTGTGAGCCTCTATTTCTATTATTCCAATCTTTTACATTGATCATGCACTTGTCTGCTCTTAAATGTAATAGAATCACATAATAGTTTCACTGTGCTCAGGTTAGGACTAGGATTACTCTTAGGTGCATTGCCATAGTTAGGTTTCAATTCCTGCATTTTGTGTTTCTGTTTAGTCTCCTATCCCTTTTCCCCAACACCCAATACAAAAGAAGAGACCAGCTTCTTTAAAATCTAGAGGTTGTTTTCAAGCCGCATTGTCCCACAGCTTGAAACTTCCCATTGTTGTTGATTAAGATCTAGCACCATTTTAAGACATCAACAAATATTATGTGTATACATGTACCACCAACCCTTATCATTGTTTCCTAATTATAACTTCCTTTGGTAAAATTAGGAACAAACCCTTTTCCATGCATTATCACATCATATTTCCATCACTATGCCATTACTTACCATTTGCCTATTCTTGAACTTGTTTTTACTTAGTCAAATGCCTACTAAAGGTGAAACTACATTGACTTGAGGTCCTTCAGGACTATGTAGACAATAGTTAATTTACATTAAGGTGAGATTAATCACCCCTTATCCATGCTCTTGTCATTTTATGAGTAATTTTAAGCCAAGTTCTCACCATTTTGTGAGTTAGGTTATTTGGTATCTCTTAATCCTCGACTAAGTTGAGATACTAAAAAACCCCAAAACATTGGAAGATTTTCCAACCATTTATCCATTATAGGGGGAAATACAGTGGATTAAGGTCTATTTGGATTATGTAATTAGTTTTCAATGTTTTCTAAGGTCAAAATGGCCACCCTTATTTGAAAACTCTTTCCATTTTCTGATTAATTTAAGTTTGAACACTCATCATTTTTCAAGCACCCTAAGCCATACTCT
Organism: Torreya grandis; assembly: GCA_037957365.1. Classification (NCBI taxonomy): domain Eukaryota; kingdom Viridiplantae; phylum Streptophyta; class Pinopsida; order Cupressales; family Taxaceae; genus Torreya; species Torreya grandis. The sequence goes on along the minus strand of JARHVA010002763.1, from coordinate 1,441,914 downwards.
TACCATTTTATAAGTTGGACCATTCTATATCTCATAATTCTACATTGAGTTTATATGCCTTACAAATTTCCAAACAACATTCAAAACATTTATAAACCCTTAAATATTTGAAAAAACCTAGGAAAATCCTAAAAATCACAAAATTATGAAAATTGGCTTAGAATTTCCATGCAAGATATAAAGCCTTCAAAAAAATTATGGGATGCACTCTTTTACCTATCCATATTCATTTCTAGACCACTTTTCCATTTTCCTTCCATTTTTGGGACAACTACATTACCCTGAGGTCCACACAGACTATGTAATCAACACTTGGATACATGGGGCATCTTAGGTTAGCTAGACCACTATCACTTTCTTTCATGTCCTTTACCCTAAACATTGTGGGTCATATCTATTTCACAAGTAATCGCTTATGATTTAGTTTCCCCATCCTTATTGGTCTTTTTCACTCTCGATGTTTTGCAAACAACCTCAACCAATGTTCTCACCATTTTTGTGAGTAACCTCAACTGCTACTCTTACCATTTTATGAGATCATTATTATTCCAGGTCGTAGATGTAGTAAACACTATGAATTACCAATTAATTTCATTATTAGATACGCATATCTTGTTTTTTAGTGTGTTTTTAGCCTAAAGCATGTTCTCATAGTGTCATGAGTTTCTTTTGCCTGACACTTTCATAATTATGAACATCACTCCCATCTTTTCCTATGCACTCATCATTTTATAATACTACTCCTTTATTCCTCTATAATCATCCTCTTTTCATTATTATCATTTTATTCTATCCCATATCCTAGGAGAATTACATTTGGCTTGGAGTTCACATTAGACCTATTGTCCATGGGACTATATAGATAGAGTTCATGTTGGACCTAGTTTCCATGGGACTATATAGACATCATCAAGTTGCCTAGTGCATCTAGAGTTATCTTGACCACCCCTTCATATTTATTCTATTACCCCTATCTATTTTTGTGTCATTTTCCCTTATAACCTAGGGGAAACATTTGTCATCTTTTTTGTTTCATTATCCCCAATAACCTAGGGGCAACCATTTACCATTGCTCCCTATATCCTAGGGGAAACCTTGTACCATTTGTTCTTGTGTTGTTTTATTTATGTCATTACTACCTAGCATAGGGGTGACCCTATCGCCAAATGTAACACCTCTATTATACATATACAAAAAAATTATTTCTTGTATTTTGTTTGTTATTAACATTTTAACTAACTTGTTTGTATAATATTATTTGTTTTAGCTTAGTTTTTTGTTTGCCTTTGTGTGTTTAAAATATTTTTTTTATTAAATTCTTATTTGTCTTGGTTTTGTTTTTTTATTTGTTTAATTGTTTAGTTTGTTTGTTTATTGTGCTTTGTTTGATTTTTTGTCTGTTTGTTTTCTTTGTTTGTTTTTTTATTATTTGTTTGTTTGTTTTAGTTGATTGTTACTTTTTTTGCCTTTTTATGCCTTTCTTAGTTGTTTTATGTCTATTATATTTTATTTACACTTGAGTATTGATTATCCATATCTTGTACATAGGTTGTGAATATTTGTATATAGTCCTACACTTGGTTTATTTGTCTTATATTTACACTTGGAATTCGATTGTTCATATCTTATTCCTAGGTTTTTTATGCTTAGAATACATATTATTATTATATTTTTTCATAAATATGATGCATAATATCACAAGATATAAAAAAATGTCAAGCCAATAGAGATTATCGATCAATGCATTGGGTAGTACTTCTCTGAGATCATCAAACCAGCCAAATCCCAAACATAGCTGAAAGTAATGAGTAAACAGATCAATATGATTTATTATGTGCTAGTATAGATGTGCATCTTTAAATAATCATATACATAAATGATACAACATAAGCAAATAACAATAAAGGATCATCTCATATACATGGCAATATAATAAATAAAAAAGTATATATGTCTAAATGAACTAAAACATCCATAATACTAAACATGAGATAAATAATGACATTAACATGAACATAAACAAAGAATCTCATATATAAAAATAATAACGGTCCATATTCATAGGCCTATAAGGACCCAATATGAATGTCAATGTGTCTCACAATATTATCATATATGTTGAGGATATATACATATCATCATGGTGTCAAAAGTAAAATAATATGCCAAAATTCCAAAGAGTTATCAACAATTAGCTCTGACTCTGACTATCCATAAGACTTGTATCAAGAGGTGGACCTGATGGTGTAGGTGGTCATAGCTACTACATAGATTACCTTGAGGTTGTTTTATTATGGGTCCTTATCCTATATTGACCTAATATACTTCCAACACTCTAAGCATCCCATACCTCAAATTTATCAATCTCATATGATCTATGATAGTATGAGTCCTCATCTTTATCTTGAAGGCTTTCAAGTATCATCTAGGAGAACCCTACCTAAGTATTCACTCACTAAGCCTCATCACACTCACACCAAAGCCTCTAAACATTTGACAAGATTGATCTTTATCTAGTATTTCTTGATCATGCTTTATCATAATCTAAGCCTATATTTGAACCATCCTAGACACCTCTTCCTTTGGCCAAGTAATCTCTAACTAAATTCAAGACATGTCCTCATCTCAAATGTCTAGTGTGGTCTATAAATTTGCCACCTGATACTACATACCTAGAATCTCCCATACCATAGAATTGATCTCCTCCTCTAGCATAATGATGTCCCTACCTATCCTATCTATATTATATGTCCCTACATAGTTTGGATCAAAAAAAGTACCTGTTAAACCTATTGTGTTGAGATCTAGCACCATCATGGCATGGGTGTCATCTATTTCATCATCCCCTCACCATCTCCTCCATCATCCCCTCTACTATCCCCTTCATCAAAACCATCATCATCATAATCCTCACCACCTCTCCTACTATGTTATCTACTGCCACTATCACTGCTTATGTTTCTAGTCTCAACCTCTACCTCATCAATATCCATCGACACCTGACCACCTACCTATCCCCCTACCTATCTAGGAATAATGAGTATTAAATCTCACACTTGTACCCACCATTTTATATACTATAGAGTAACCCATACATCTACTATCCCCCTTACATATTCCCATGTTATCCATGGATTAATTAGATAATTATCCATGGCTGCACTCCTCTAAATGACCAAGGTGTTATGGCTTATCTCTCTCACAGTATATGTGAACCACCTCACATCCTCTATCACATCATGCATCATGCCAAACTAGAGAATTACATGATTAATCTAGTACTCCTATGATAATGTGTGACTTCCTCCCTATGATAAAACATTTGGATGTAATATACATAGTATTCCAAGCATCCCTAGGACATTAGAGTTGACATGCATTAGTAGAATAATTTCTCTCTATGGTATCCTTATTGACCTACTCTAGTGTGTGCCCAACCATAAGAAAATGTCTCTTGTGGATCCCAGATCCATCTATGGCCCACTAAGTGCTCTATAGAGATGTCTCCCATCCTTAGACCATCAATAGTGTGGATACTCAAATGTTATGGCCTCCTCAATATACCACCATATGTAGGTCCCTATACAATTAATCCACTACAACTTCCCCCATGAAAACCATGTGATCTCATCCATCGTATATTGGATCACTCCACCTAAGCCCATATGGAAAAACTAGCCACTCTTATTAAGCAACAAGATGCCACTAATTATATCCATCAATAACATGACCTCCCTATCAATCAATGCTAGTGGTGAAGGATCCCTAGGGGCTAGGTTTTTATGTCTCAAATTTGTGTAAGACTCTATTATGTCAATATCAACCTTCCCATGCACCATGGGAATATCTTGATAACAAAACAAATCATCTAACACAACCTATTGTCATGTTGAATCTATCTAGAATAGCTTGCATCCTCTTATTTATATCTTGAGGATCTGCCAAATATCCTCAAGAATAATGGTGGCCTTTCTAATCAGTAGATGAAAAGTCAAAGTCTCACTATATCATTACTATGACAAAGCACTTAGATATGCTTGATCTATTTGAATCACTGACACCATGCCATGTCATAAAAATTTAGATCCTATAATAATCTAGTCATCTCAACCATCTAAATCAATGATGTGTGTACTCAATGGGAACGTCACTTTGTGTTATCAAAAATGTGATCCACTCCTACAAGCACAAATATATTAACATCAGGCTATATCTATGTTATTATCTAGCCTATGCCTACCCTATAAAACTTATTTCCCCTTTATCCTATAGGTTAGAGCCCTATTTGGTCCACTAATCTAGTTGTTTTTACTTCTAGGGCAAAGTCACCATTTTGGAGTTTTTAACTATTTTTAGGCAAAATCATCATTTTAATTTTTCACAAAATTGGGGACTTCACATAAAATTGTGTGAAATCACTGATTTAGTGATTTTCTAGTGTTTTCAGTGTTATCACCATTTTTAAAAATATTAACTTCATATGAAGTCTCAATTTTCATTGCAAAGTTATCATTTACCCTAAAATGTAAATGGTGAATTTATAACTTTTTACCCTAAACCTGGTAATAAATGCATATTAAATGCCATAAATGACTAAGGTGAGGATACATATTGATGTCCCATTATGTGGATGTCACATGTGCTCCCTCATCTGATTGTTAACTTGTCATCATCCTCCTCCACATGTCATTTCTCTCAGACAACTCATGAAAACTAGAGCTCAAATTTTCAAAAGACTAGGGTGAAAATAAATCCATTTTTACCCCGGGGGTGAATATATAGCCTAAATTTTTGAATTTTTCGCTTATTTAGGGTATTACCTTGTATGAACCAATAACATAGTTTGGATTCAGCCCTAGTCAAATTGTAACCTAACAAATTGACATTTTTGGTCTAAGGATCTATTAATGCAAAACATTTAAAATAATTCATAAAATCCAAAATCCATAAGCAATATTAATTAAAATAAAAATTCAATTATATTACTTAAGTACAAATTCCAAGTTGAATTAGAGAATTACATTTATATAAAAAATAATTTTTCATTAAACATGAGGTCAAAGTCAAGGGAGCTAATAAAATGTGTTATTAATTCCTAAAATTCAAATATAAGGTGAGTCACAACCTCGTAAATATCTTCTATGAGTTGCAATGGCTCATAAATATCTAAAATGAGTTATCAAGCCTTTATAATTACTTTTATCCAACCTAGGGTTAACCTAACTCAACCTAGGTTATTTTAGACTCAATCAAGGTTAAAACTAAACCTAACCACCCTAGATTTTGAATTAGTTTTAAGACTGATAAATATAAGTACCCTCACTCTACCCAAATAAAATTTTGTGTGTAAGGTTATTTTGTAGGAATTCCTTCCATAATCCCTTAAAGTAATGTTATAATTCCAAATTGATATCAAGAAGATTCACACCAAGCTAATCCAACCAAATCAAAGCCACATGTGCTCTTTGAGAAGTGTTTCCAAGATAGATTATGCATTGATAAAAATATCTAATTCTATAAGCCAAGTAAGAACATATTTTATTCCAACAATTGAACACTAATTTTGACAAGGGAGGTAACATTGTTGTATGTTTTTATCTCTTATTTTTAATTTTGTTCATTATGTTAAGTTTCCCCTAGTACTTAGGCAATATTGGTTTAGTTTCCATTGCATTGTTATACTGAAATTCTCTTGAGATTCACCAACAAGGAATTAATGATGATATTGTTTCTCTTAGGATTCCTAATGTTATAATAAATGATGTTATATTCATCTAGGTTAGTGGCATCGACCTTTGCACCAAAGATCTCATGTATTCTATTTAAGTTCCTTTCCATGTACTTGGTCATAATCCTATACAAACACTTGAGAAACCCAGTCATCTTGTCCCCATCCTTCGTATTCATGATCATGATACCATGTTGGATCAAAACACATAACTCTTCAAATGCTTTGTATGCTTCATGAATAACCTTGGGGTTACATCATTAATCAACTATCAATATCTTCAAGTCTATGTTGAGGAATTATTTCTCACATGGGTGATTAGGCCTTCTAGATTAGATTATTAGTTAATTAGGGTGTGTGGTAAAATAATAAGTGGATCAAATAATGAAAGTGACTATTACATGAGTAATAATAACATTAATATATGAATTTTTAGAAGATAGGTTTGTTATAGATTTAGGGCATAGAATGAGAGATTTTGGGAGTTAAGATGTTGATATTTGAATCCATAATATAGGAGATCACTTATCTATATATTGTACATTATCTCATGAATAAAATTAATTGAAGTTGATTAACCCCATTTTTGTGTTGTACAAATCTAAGCCTTTGGATCTTTCACAACAAATAAATTCTCTAATACAGAGTAATTTCTACATCTAGTATCATATCAAGTTCCCTGGGGAACTATCTATTTCCTGTCCATTCATCTATTTTTGAAACAAAATAATTTAGTGGATATATAGTTCATACCACGTGAAAATGTCATTTTTTACATCCATCCTACTTACATGTTGTCAAAAAATTTCAATGAAAACCATGTGCACATTACTAACATCCACTATCCACCTACATTCTCTCCTCAAGCTTCCATGTTATCCACTCTATTTGTAGTTTTCACTTAATTATGTCCACTATTTGCATTCCCAAAAAAATATATATATATATTTTTTATTTTATTTTAAAGGTTCATTAAGAGAATAATTTCTTTAAAAATATTGAATTAAAATCATAATTTGAAAGTGTTTTGGAAATCTTATAAAGAAAAGAACAAAACCTAAAAATTATTTGAAGAAATTCTACAAATTCATAGAGATGTTTACAACAAAAAATGAGGGACGTGAAGGTTTCCAAGTATAAACATATTTCTAGATGTTTTTTAGGATTGTATCAAATTAAAAGAGTTGTATAATAAAAATAACCAGTATTCAAAGCTCAACCATATGCTCTACCTAGGCACATTCCCCTGTAATAGATCTTAGAGGTTTGAATTATTTTGTGAAGCTCATCATACTAGGTTTTAACTATCTTATAAAGGGTTTAAATGTGAATTTTTGTATTGTTTTGGCTCAAAATTTTGATTAGATTACATCTTCCGCTCCCCAACAATGCATAAAACATCAACCACATTTCATAACTTGCCTTCACGTATCTACGTCAACACCATTATAATTCTCCACATGACTTTTAAACCTCAACATAACCACATACATGTCCTCATATCTTGTCATCCTATAGCTGGCTTGACTCATTTATTTACTTTGTGAAGAATGATATCCAAAGAAGAGATTGATATGTAATAGTTCTAAGAAGAGTTTGTAAAAAAGGCAAATCCACAATGAAAACATTGGTAAAACCAAACTGAAAAGTCTTATGGTATATGTTTTAATTGTACCAATTTTATTTTTTAGGCCGACATAAATGATGTTGAAATAAGGATCTACAACATATTCATCCTTTACTTATTCAAATCTAATATCCTCATTGCTCATGGTAACAATAAAATGGCATCCCCAACTCAATGCATCCATATTATATTTTACACTCTTATGTTTCACTAAAATATGTATAAATTTGTAGAAGTGATAAAAACTTACAATAAAACCTAGGAAAAGCCATTAAATAAACCTACAAAAATATAAGAATAAAACCCTATAAAAACCCCAAAAAACCTCTAAAACCCCTACACACACCCTTGATAGTCCCCTCAGTTTAGTTTTCAAAATATGGTACTATGTAAAATTTTATATGGGTTTTTGAGACTTCAGTTAGATTTGATGATGCACATGGGTGAGTATTGGTGGGAAAGAAAAAATTCTATATGTAGATTATTAAAATATTAAAATTAAACTGGGTTTGTATGATTTACATGTAACTCATACATAGAACATATATCTTTCCTAAATAATCTCTTTATTCATATATCAATACTCTGTTATAATGTTGTGTATACTCTTTGTCTCTATACCTATACTTTTTCTATTATATTAAGTCTCTTTATGCCTTATTATCTCATACTCATATATTCACTATTTGCTATATTCTCATAACATATTATTCTCTTAGTTGATTAAGGATTATTAACACTTATCTTACATGTTATAATAGTGCAATATATAGATTAAGTTAATACCTCTATTTAACTAATGAACATGTTATTAGGACATGTCCCCTCTACAATTATTCCATATAGATGCATTGCAAAGTGACATATGATGTCGCATAGAATAAAAAGGTAGATTCATTTGCTCCATTAATTTAACAACACCTTTATTATTGCGGCATGTCTATAGCCTTTGTGGTATATCTTCATACTCATATTATGTTGTTGAATCATCCTATCAACATTTAATTAACTTTTATAACATTATCTTATCCTAGAAAATTTTCTAATGAATCTTAGAAAGATCAACCCAAAACAATTTACATACCTTATAATGCCAAATATCTTCAAATTTTCTTAATGATGTATAATACAAATAAAAACTATAAACTTTCATTTTTGGTACATGATACTATAGTGTACCTCCACAACTCACTTAGTTGGGTTTTATAGGGTAGTGATATACTACTTGATGCATAAGTAATTTGGTGTTATGTCCAAGATAAGGGATAGTAATGTCACCTTGTCCACATGGCTACCAAATCAAATATAAAAGTATGCAGCATTTTGAAAGGCTTAAGTCTCTATGATGTATATGATCTATCCATGTGTCCTTATATAAATGAAACAAAATCACAAAGTGAAAAAATTCCACTATAGTTCCTCAGTAAAGTCTATGGTACATAACCACTAGATGATCAGCATGTGGCCAAATTATAGACTCCTAAAGTGGCATAAGTCCAAATGATCAATGTGTAACTCCAAAATGTGGCAAGGTCATGGAGAGGGGCCCCAATTCAATAAAAAGCATAAGTTTCAAAATATAAGGTTGAATAATATATTAACATAATGAGTCCAAGATTAAGTGTGATCCCTCTGTTGCTTCGTGGCCATAAGATTTCCAAGTGGCATGATCCTGGGATTGTGAATCATAAAGACCATTTACATGAAACACTAAGATTATAATAACATATAATCTTATTTAGTATATATTCAACACTTATGTAATATTATAATTTAAATACATATATTTGGTGTTCCCAACTTAATGTCATGACAAATCAAATGCCTCACTATGAACTAGATATGAGCCAATTTTTAACTAGAGCTAACAAACTAGTCTGAGATCCAAACAAGAGGCCCAAATCCCCATAACAAGACACATACAAACATCACTATAAATATTAACATCAAATATAGTGACATTCACCTAACATGTCTAGTGAGATTTGAACCTAGGTGGCATTGGACACAACCAAGCCTCTTAGCCAATACACCCACATCTCATCGGTCATACTATATAATTTTTATTTTTAACATAATATCCATATGCTAATATTTATAATATATGTGCATGTGATCTAAGATGTACTTATCACATTTATTGAAAAGTATCAAAGCACATCCTACTATTATTAACTTAAAATTTTAAATAAATAAGTGTACAAAGTTAAATATTTTAACTGACCTTTAAAGTACATGTTATCTTTTTAATAATATTGAATATATAAAAATTTCATAGTCAAATTTAGAACACAGCTTTTATAATTAGAAAATATATGTCTTATATATTATAATAATTATAATACACATAGGAGTAAATAATGAGGAGTGGTGGAGCAATAGTCTATAATTTTTTAATCATATTTATATAGTATATATAGTTTTCAAAGTTAAAATTAAAATTTAGTTTCTATAATTCTAGGATATTTACATCTTATGTGTAAGAGGGGAAGTGTGTACAATTTTGGAATTTAATCAGTTGGAGTTTTATTCCTTATTCCTTCTCCTTGTGATTTGTTGATATATATATATATATATATATATATATATATATATATATATATATATATATATATTTGAGTGATTAATATGGTAGGAAGAAGGGGAAAAAAGGAGAATGAGAATCAGTAGGATAATCCTCCTTATAAGAACAAGAATAAGAATAGATTGACTACTGAGGAGGGGATGACATTCATAGAATATATGGGGGTGAGGATTCATAATAATAAGGATCCTAATAATAAGAATCCTAATAGTCAATCAAATCACATGCTCCATTTATCAATAAGTTCATATTATCCAATGAATTGATATCAACTACTATGTCCATAGTGGTGACATCAATGACACCAATCATGTCCTATAGTATGGTCAATTTCCCCTATTTCATCTAATGAATTATATACCCTCATATGGGAATCCAAAGTATATGCCACACATATTCTGAAGTCATAGTTGCCTCTCCCATAGGTAGATAGAATCTGCTAATATTCAAGTGTCAATGTTAATCTAGCCCTAATAAAAGGGCTCTATCTACCTAGATTAGGGGTATCTACATGATATATCTCAATCTGACTACCTATAGAAATGCCAACATCTCCTTTGTCTATATGTTAGACCTTTGTAGGATGTGTGAACACCACTTATGAGTGATCAACACATAAACCTATTCTTGCCAATCACACACATGTTAGCACATTATGTCAACAAGATCTATCTAAACAAACTAATCATAATTTGCTATCCAAAATTGTAATCATTCTACCTATCTAAATCAAGTATTCATCATTGACATTCATACCAACTTCTTTTTCTAATTTTAGTCTACTTTTCCACCCTAGGTGTTTTGTATCTTTTGGTGATCCCTTCATTTGGTAGGGCATTATAACCATTTATTGGGGGATCTTGTCTTTGTGTAGGGCATTATTACTATTCCTTAATTTTTCACCATTCCTATGATCTCACCATACCTCAAGGAAATTTGATTGTTTACATGGGTGATTCTATCATTTGACAAGGTGTTTTTGCCATCTTGAGCCTCCCTGACCACTTTTGTGATCTCGCTAATTATCAGAGCAATATCATCACTTAATAGGGTGATATCATCATTTTCCTCATGTTATTACCATTTTGGCATTTCTAATTGATTAAGAATTCTCTTTTTTTGGTGTTTTTGACCCTTTTTAGTGACATCACTAATTTTATCATGATATCATTATTTTTAACCATGATATCATCATTTTATTGGCGATATCATTATTTACAAGCACAATATCATCATTCAATATCCTAATTATAACTTATAAGGCATAATAAATGCATTAAATTCATATTTACATAAAAAATAAAGATACCTACTGATGTTGTGCTCTGTGTGGAATATGCACCATTTCACTCTAAAGTCTCTGGTCTAAATCTAGAGTAATTTTTTAATAAGGGAGGGTTAAAATTACTCATTTTCACTACCAAGGGTAAATATATATCTCCAAATTTGAATTTTTTTACCACCCCTAGCCTACCATTACATTATTTTTCTTCCCAAGTGGCTTGTAGATGGATCGTGGTCTAGTTTTCCTCTCATTTTTCGACATCTTTGGTTGTAAAGTGTCCCTTTTTCTTATTTTTGAGGCCTATTCATCAAAAATATTTTTATACCAATCCCTTGAGGGGGCATCCTGGGTGTCCCAAACAATGTTTGGGGCATTGGTGCAAGCTCATTTTCATGAAACTAAACAAAAATCAATGAAAATGTGAACACATCATTGTTCAATGATTATCTGATAATTTTTAAATGATTTTTTATTTCTTTGAAAATTCTTTGATTCACTTGTGTCTCATAATTACTTCTCAAATAGGAGGAAAATGTAGAAACTCAATTCTCATCATTTTCATGTCAAAATTGTAATCAAAATCAATTCTTTGTAATAACACACAAATTATTGAAACACCCAAATTCACCTACACAACTGACATGCATACTCTAAAACACATTAAGGCATCCCTTATTAGTAAATTTCACTATAAAAATTATCAACTTCATCTAATTCATTCTGAGCCAAATTATTATTTTGTAAGCAATGTTTTGTGGAAATCAACTAGAATAAATATTCAAATTATGATATTACATAAATCATATGGAAGCTAATCTATATCAATGAGCCTACCTAATCAAATAAAATGGATAAACATAAAATCCATATAAATTGGTCAATTTATAATTATTTAATATTCATATATTCAAAAAATCATAATTTTGACATCATCGTGACATCACTCAAAAAGTTGGCAAGCATTAACATGAATGTAAGAAATATCAACATAAATTCATAATTTGGAAGTTATGCCTCATTAATGTAACCTATTTTAAAAATATTTATGACATTAATGACTCTAAATTGAATTAAATTATATCCACACATATTTTTATTGATCAAATGGATACAATCGATCTGATCAAGATATAAATAGAGGGTGACCCCTCTAGGCATAGCAAGATTTTTAGTTTAGACTTATAATGTAAAAATATTAAAAGAACTTAAACAATACTTCACTTTGATAAAAACCACATCTAGACAAGGGGAGATGTCATTGAAATGTAGAATCAACATTTATAGAAATTCCTAACTCTACAAATCAAGCACAAACAAACCTAAATCAGGCTTGGAGAAAGAATCTGTGGGAATGGTATATGATTTGCTTGTGATTTTATATTTGTTTTCATTCTCGTATACCTTGCCCAATATAAGGGGTTATGCTTGAAGTATTGTGTTTTTCAATTTGTATTTTTGAATGAACTAATAATGAACTAAACCCTCTTGTAATCATAATTTATGTTTATGTATATGTATATATGTGTATCAATACATAATGTATATATGTACATATGTGTGTGTGTACATATATATATATATATAGACACACATATATATACATACATTATACACACATATATACACACATATATATGTACATATATGTATATGTATATGTATATGTATATATATATATAGACACACATATAAATATACATATACATATGTATGTATGTATGTGTATGTGTGTGTGTGTGTGTGTGTGTGTGTGTGTGTGTGTGTGTGTGTGTGTAGATATATTTATTTATGTATGTATGTATTGTGTTTTTCAATTTATTATTTTTAATGAACTAAACCCTCTTTTAATCTTATTATATGTATATGTATATGTATATGTATATGTATATGTATATGTATATGTATATGTATATTTATATATGTGTGTATTAATATAAAATATTCTTACACACACACACACACACACATACATGTACATATATATATATATATATATATATATATATATATATATATATATATACATGTATGTGTGTGTGTGTGTATGTAGACACACACACACATATACATATATATAGACGTGTGTGTGTGTGTGTGTGTGTGTGCATATACATATCTATGTATAAATATATTATGTATGTATAAATGTACATATATACATAAAAAACACACACACATTGCCATAAACCCATTCAAATATACATTTTAGGTATATCACTAGTTACAATATACAAGGAAAATTCATAATGATGTGATAATTTATCAACTTGGCTAGGAACTTCATTCCCATAGTTATGCTCTATATGTATGTATGTATGTATGTATTTATGTACATGTATGTGTGTGTGTGTATGTATGTAGACACACACACACATATACATATATATAGACGTGTGTGTGTGTGTGTGTGTGTGTGTGTGTGTGTGTGTGTGTGTGTGTGTGCATATACATATGTATGTATAAATATATTATGTATGTATAAATGTACATATATGCATAAAAAACACACACACATTGCCATACACCCATTCAAATATACATTTTAGGTATATCACTAGTTACAATATACAAGGAAAATTCATAATGATGTGATAATTTATCAACTTGGCTAGGAACTTCATTCCCATAGTTATGCTCTAAATGTACTAGACCAGTTTTTATTCACATTTGGTATAACCTATAACTTGACTAAAAATACATTCAATTACACATTTTACACCTTAAGAAGATTTTATATACTTCCTATAATATTTCCTAAATATAAATAATTTTACCCCAGATTATTTATAGTTTACTATTATAAATTCCAAATCACAATCATCTACTAAATTGTAGGTTCCAAGTCACAATAGTCTTAGTACTTTTCTATATCCATTCGAATAGTTTATAAACTTAGTTCATGGTAATAAAATCATTGAATGACCATAGTGTAGAACATTTTTGTCAACGCCATAAACCACTCTTTTATACCTTGGGTATTAAACCCAGCTTATATTCATATTTTGGGATCTACTGTTGAGAGCAAGCTCTAACCCCCAGATCCATAAGTATGAATACATTTATTTATTTTTAACAATGACAAGAAATTTAGAACCAAAATTCCACCAACAACATTATAATCTTTAATTTAAAAATGTTGAATGATGGCCATATGAGAAATGAGGTAAAGACTTCCATTTTCTATAATCTATAATTTGCATGCATTTAACCAAGAAAAAATGGGGTTTTCAAATCTTGAAACTATTTTAACAAATCCACATGCTAAGATGGTAGTAAATAAAACTATAGCCTACTACCCTTTTCAAATAACAAGAACATAAAAAATCCATACTTTTAAAATTTAAAACATTACTTGCCTTGTATTATAAAAAGTGGCAGTTAATTCTCTGTTTCTGAAACTAATTTCCTTAGTCCATATTTTTTATGTTCCTTCCTTCTCTCCAATTTTTTGTGAACCCTTATATTTTTCCATTTCTCCTCTTTATTACCTTCCTCATTACTTTCCTCACTCTCACATTTTTGCATGGCTATATATTCTCTCTGATAATTTTGCCATTATCTTGTAGCTACTTTACACCCCTACTACAAACATTAACCTCAATCGAAGTTGGATTTCAGTCCTTCAAGAACCAATAGAATCATGACAACACGTGTGGTTTCATCCCAAAACTTCATTCATTTTCTCATCCAAAAGAGTGAAGTCAACAAACCTAATCATAACATAATCGTTTATGTTTTTCCATAAGCCTGTGATGATTTCATGCATCATAAAAATAGGAATTACCAATCACCAAATTAATTTTTGCCTTAAGACATTAAAAAATATTTTAATGTTACCAAAGCCTAAGTTTTAATACACCTTTGCAATGTATGCCACTTTGGTGGTCTTATGTTCCATGGTTCCTAGGGCCACCAAAAAGGAGTTTATTTGTTATTAACCCACTTTATTATGATAAGGTCCTTCTAGTTTAAATTCAAAAAAAAATGCTACACCTCAACCCTTTTCCCATTTGAGAATAATTAAACAATCAATTCCCAATATGACTCAACAAGTACAAAAAAAATGTAATCATCATAATGATACACTTTACCAGCATGAATGATATAATTATGTAAGTAATATAGAATAAATACTTTAAATCAAAACTAGTTTTCAAGTGATGTAAAATCATACTCAGTTGTAAATAATAATTTTAATTAGTTCAATGTTAGGACTTGCAAGACATCCAAAAATAAAATTATAACCACATTGGTAGACTACTGAACATAATCACATAATATATTATTATGAAAATCAACCATCATAGGTAAAAAAATAAAATACCATAAATAATTATCATTCAACAATAACGTGTGTGTGTGTGTGTGTGTGTGTAATTGTTCTAAGTTTTCTCTATCTGTCTGTGGATGTCACAATCTAAGGCCCTATCCCATATGATGCTCTCCCTGTATACCACTCAATGAGGGTGAGACAATCCTACATCCATCGTAGACAATTAAATAATAGGTAGTCCATTGTTATTATTGTAACTATAAAAATAACTAACAATAATTGATACCAATACCATTTTATCATTTACATCTAAATATATAAGAGTAAATCACATTCATATGTTTCTAAATGAACAATAATACTAAAAATTAAGATATAACTTGAAAAATACAATAGTTTAATAACCAAAATAATACATATATCTGATTTCACACACCAACAACTAACAAATCAGTAATCATAATATATTATTTTTAAAAATATTGTTTGTTAAGGCTAAGTTAGGATGTAACATCCTTCCCTCTTAAATAGGTCATCATCTTAATGAATTTATTATAAATAGACATGTCTAATAAAATAAAATTAGTTCAACAAAAAAATATCACTCAAATAAATGAGGAAACAACCTATGAAATTCCTCATAATCCTACCATGCATCACTATCTTCATAATATTAGTCCCACTAGACCTTACATTGAGACACTTCTCTATTACACAAGCTGAGCTTGCATGTTTAAATAAAATAAATTGGTTTTATTATTACCATCTTGGATCCAGAACCTATAATACATTCCAATCAAGTACATGTGAAGGATCAACCACATATTTCTCCAAATAAGATACATGAAAAACATCATGAATTTGAGCTAATGCTAATGTGGTAAAGCAAGTTTGTGAACAACATAATTTATCACTTCCACAACCTTGAAAGGTCCTACATATTTAGGTGCTAATTTGGTTGATTTACCAAATTTGATAGAGCTCTTTTGTGGTTTAATTCACAAAACTACATTGTCTCCAACCAAAAACTACCTTACTATTCTTTTTTAGTTCAGCATAGTTTTGTTTTCCTATCATTGGTTTAAATGAATATTTGTCTAATTAATTTCATCTATTCTTACATTTCAACAAGCATATTAGGGATAAAAACTGCTCTACCTTCTAATCTATCCCAACTCATAGGTGTTCTGCATTTTATATCATATAAAGCCTAAAAATATGTCATTTTCAAAGCTAGATGGAAAGAATTATTATAGGCAAATTAAATTAATAGAAATTATTCTTCCCATTAGTATTTTTAATCCATGCAATATATTCTCAAGAGGTCCTCCAAAACCTAATTTACCCTTTCATATGTGAACTTTTTCTTAATTTTGCATGATATTCCTCTCATTTTGTCATCTTTTGGATGGATATGAAATTTCATTGTATTCCTTTCATTACCTTGGCATACAGATTATATTCCCTTTTTGAAAAATCTCCTTGGATATACATGAACACACTATGAATTGAGATTTAAAACTTTATCATGTCCACAAGATGAACCTTCCATATAATTATTGAATCTATGGCCATGAAATACTTATTAAGGGATAACATATAATTAGCTTACTTCTATGGTGATGGAGAGGCTACTATGGGTGTAATACCTAGCACAAATTTTTATTTTAAAATTACGTGAATAATATTCTCATGTCTATCACTAAGAAAAGACCTTGGAATAATGATGCAATGGAGACATGAATTTCATGAAATGTTATGGGTATTATTCTCACATATAGATAAGGATTATGACCTTTTTTTTTTTTTGTGCTTCATTTTTATACATTTAGTGCACAATTTAGTCTAAACATAACCCCTGGCACCATTTCAACTAGTGTGAGTTGTATCATGACTTTGTCATCTTTTGAGTCCTCATCTTTGGTGGATATCTCTTTTATGAGATATTTAAATTGTAAACTCATAAATATATTCATTTAATCTAGTTTAGAAGCATCAACCTTTGCATAAAATATCTCATTTATTCTATTTAAGTCCCTTTCCATGTACTTGATCATAATCCTATACAAAAACTTGAGAAACCTAGTCATCTTGTACCCATCCTTATTCTTCATGATCATGAGACCATGTTGAATCAAAACACATAACTCTTCAAATCTTTTGCATGCTTTAAGAATAACCTTGGGGTTACATCATTAATCACCCATCAATGTCTTCAAGTCTCTATTGAGGAATTAGTCCTCACATGGGTGCTTAGGTCTTCTACATTAGATTATTAGTTTATTAGGGTGTGTGTAAAAATAATAAGTTCATCAAATAATGAAAGTGACTATTACATGAGTAATAATCACATTAGTATAGGATTTTGTAGAAGATAGATTTGTTAGATATTTAGGGGATAGAATGAGATATTGTGGGAGATAATAATATGACATTTGACCCCCTAAATTTAGGATATCGATTATCTATATATTGTACATTATTTCATGAATAAAATTAATTGTAGTTGATTAATCCCCTTTTTGTAGTGTACATATTTGAGCCTTTGTCTCTTTTGCAATAAATAAAATCTCTAATATAGATTAATGTGGACCTCTTCGTTTTCCCTCCATTTTTCCATTTTTACAACAAAATGGTTTAGTGGTTTTATAGTGAAACCCACATGAAAATGTCATTTTTGTTCAACCACACTGCTTGCATGTTGTCAAGAAATTGTAGTGAACACCACATGCACATTACTAAAATCCACCATCCACCTCCAATCTCTCCTCAAGATTCTATGTTATCCACTCTATCTACAATTTTCAATTTATTTTATCCACTATATACATACCCAAAAAAAGGAGAAGCATTTTTTATTTTTAAGGTTCATTAAAATAACAATTTATTTCACAATGTTGAATTAAAATCAGAATTCTGAAGTGTTTTGAAAATATGAAAAATAAGAGAATAAAACCCAAAAACTATTGAATAAATTCTATAAATTCAGATAGTTGTTCAAATCAAAAAATGAGGGACGTGAATCAAAGTATTTTGGATAGTTTTCCACCATATGATAGGAGTGCCCTAATACTCTCCACCCTGGTAGAACTCATAGAGCTACAAATTTATATAAATAATCCCAATCCCAAAGGGGATCACCAATTGGATGCATACTAGTAATATGATCATATTAGCATTCATGTAGTAACATATTAGTACCAAGGCCACTTCCATAAACCTTTAAGGTAAATATTCACATCTCTTGATACAAATGAGCAAACATATTGTGCCCCATGAATATTTGTTGTGACTCTCTTCAATAGATATAACAGTGTGATATATGTGATAAGAGATGTACAAAGATACACCATCCATAAATATGAATGGTGATATTATACAACATATAAATTTTAATAATCATAGATCATTTAATTATACACTTTGATCTAACATAGTACCACCTCGATCGGCATCCTCTATTCTAACTATCACTATGGGTCTCTCTCTAATAATGGTAAGTCACAAGATACACCACACATGTTTTAAGATGATGCTCATCTCACCTATCAATAACCAAAAAGTATAATTATCAAGATTACATCTCTCAGTTAAAGTAGTGATCAAGTGCATATTATTTAGAATTTGGCCTAGTTGGCCAAACTAGCCTCTTTCAATATCTACCAATTGACATCATCCAAACCCAAATCCAATAAATTATTCATGTCTACTAGAATGAAACTCCCTTTAATGTAATTCATGTTACAAGAATTCAAACACACAAAGTTCAATCAGTCTCATATCTCAACAATTTTAGTAAACACATTCAAAATAAGTTAAAATGTAAGAGAGAGAATATCACTCAACCCAACCTAGATGTTAATGTAGATAAGAAATTCCAACATAATATAGTATCATCCAAAACTATAAAATACTATCCAAAAGTAAAAAATGCCATATTATAATATCCTGAGACAAAAATCTCAAAAACAATCAAAATTCTAAAATTTCAAAACTCTATCAAAAATTAATTACTAAACATCATTAGTACATTAAAAAAGAATAATAAAAAACTTACCAGTTCATTAGTCATATCTATCTCAATTATAGTTTTCAAATGCTCAAATTGTAATGGAAATGTAGGTCATCGGCTTAGCATAATGAAACACTCATATCTCAAATATCAATAAAGGGTAAGTGCACGGAGATGGGGGGCCAAAAAAATGGAGAAGCATTGATGGAAAGAATTTCATGTACATAGTTTTTAAGAACTATGTATGTGGTTTTGTGACATAGGTTTGGTATTCACCAAGCCAAAACCACGTATGTATTTTAATTCTTTAAAACCATGTACGTGGTTATAAATCAATAGAACCACATACACAGTTAGGTTACTTTACAACCAAAAAAAGTGTCGATGTCATTCATTTAGAATCAACACAAATCACGAGTAGGAGATAGGAAGAGAAAATCCATGGTTAAAAATGAGACCCACTCCATCAAAAAACACTCTAGCTTTCTAAATTTGATAGGTATACAAACATCTTTTAGTGCATTTAGAAACAAAATTAGTTAGTTTTTTTGCATTTTTATGAAATTATTTATTTTTTTATTTTTCAACATATGTAGAGGTTAATTCCCAAGTGAAATTGAATAACCACCTGACCCTCCTATCCATCTTAACCCACAAAACCCCCCTATCCCTCCTCACCCATAAAACCCTCTTATCCCTCATCACTCACAAAACCCTCCTAGCCCTCTTGTAGTTCCTTAATCCACCCAAGTTAGTCAAGAGGAGTTAGCAGCTCATATCATAAAAAAAATTATTTTGAACTTTATTATTTGATTAGGATAATGAGGGAACCCCATGCAAACAACCCCCACCAAATTTATTTAGAAAACACATTATAGACATTATTATGTAAAATTGACTCGTTAATGGGTCAAATTGATAGGTGGGTTGAGTATAGAAATAGATGTAAGGCATATTATTCCAATAAATTATCTACAACCACTGTGAAAGATAAACACATAATCAAATCCCTAATTGTGCCCTATTCAATGATGGGAAAACTAGTGTGCCATTAGATGTGATGGCCAAATAGATTCCAATCCAATGGTGCACTCACAATTTGATCAAAAAACATTTTTGGGACTGATGGTGGATGGTATTTGATCACCTGCCTTACAATAATAATGAGGTCCCTTTGTATTTTTTAAGAAAATTGTATTGTGATTTTGTGTTTAATGAAGTTCTAAACTAATTTGATTTCTCAAAATTCTTTGGTAGAGGAAAGGGATCTGTGAAGGATAGGCCAGGTGTACATCATGCACATAATCAACCTACAAGAGTATGTATTGACAAACCAAATCCTCCTAAGACCCTACCCTCTATAGTAAAGGATACTATATATATTGATACTTTATATGCACTTAAGGTTCTTACTGACACCCTCATTCAGCATATGATCTGATTTATCATACTCATACTGGTGAGGGTGGACATGGTGAGGCTTCATTTGGCACTACTATCTGGCGAGCTCACTATTACAAATCATGTAGTGTTATATGCACTAGACCTGAGGAGGAGGAGAATATCATGTATCGCACTCATGGTGGCATTTTTATGGGCCTAGATCATATTGACCTCACTATATTTCAACCATCTACATTTTATCTGAACACCTTGGCTATAACTTTCTAGGTAGCTTTAACATTTTAATTATTGTAAAAAAATTGTCAAACTTGTTAAATTTCAAATATTTGTACAATTTAAAAGGTAATAATTATTTTTAGTATAGAAAGTTTAATAATGTATATGGATTTTTTATGTTTCAATAGGATTTTGGATGCCACACAAGCATGTGTGTTACTACTATTACACCTGTATATACCTATACATAGGTGATTTTTAAGGATTAATTAATTTTATGGTTCGTCATACATGTATGTTGTTGTATACATATGCTAAAGTGACTAACAATAATATTTTGTTTGTTTAGTTTATGACCATACTAGACACTACCATCTATTCAAGAGGGAGTAAATATAGGTGTTGTTACTATGATTTCATCTGCATGGTAACTCATCGAGGTACATGAGAGTTATTGTAATGATCAATGTAAATATAGATGTGTGTTTTTTAATTTTCCTTTGTACTTTTGAAAATATATGACACACAAACTAATTATCTACATAAACTCCTCCGGTGATGTCTTCTGGGCTTGTTAAAATGATTAGCAGGCATGACGTGGTATAGTTGACATTTTTTTGTTAAATTTATCTACTATATGTCAATTATTTAGTTAGTTAGATTAAATTTTTATGAGCTAATTTTGAATTTTTATTTTGTATATATATATATATATATACAAAATAAAAAAATAAAATTAGCTCATAAACATTGAAGTCAACTGACTAAATCATGAGCATGTCGATAATGTGGTATAATTGACATTTTTTTTTTAATTTTTCTATTATATTTCAATGATTTAGTCATTTAGCTTAAATTTTTATGAGTTAATTTTGAATTTTGATTATATATATATAGGGACCCAACCCTTTTATTATCATGAGCATGTCATCGACTCATATTGGTGATCTATTTCACTCTCTCATTCACCATGTGAACCTATCATTAACCCCATTAAGTGCTAGTCTCAAATTAACCGTGATTTTCAGTTTACGATAAGTACACCTATGAAAAAAAATTATCATTTTTAAAACTTAACTTGTTAATTTTTTAAATATCTTGTTCTAGTACATGTAAAGTTTCTGACAATATTTGCATATGAATAGTTGGATCTACAGGTGAATTTTGCATGGAGGACTCGTAGTCATTCAGATCCAACACCTCCATTTGTGAGCAAGACATCTAAGGGAGAGACTTATATAAGCAAGGATAATAAAGATATACATTTTGATGATTAGGACAATGTCTTATGACATTTTATTATATGTCTATATGGCTTGATGTATAGTTTTTTGGCATTATATGCCAATACGACATTGATCGAGGATATCGTATCAAGTATTCACATTTTATACACCTTCATATATACATTTATTATTCAAATTTTCACTTTTTAAATATTCTTGTTGATTTTATCTTTTGGATTTTGTTGTAATTTATTACATATTCTATTACATGTTCACATTATTGTATGCCTTAAACTTTTGTTGGTCTTTAAAATCTTCCTTGCAGTATATTGAATGTTGTTAAAATATATGGGAAATTTATGTATAATTATTTTACAAAATTATTAAAAAAGGTGTGGTAAATGATCATAGAATATATGTTTTGAAGTTGAAATAATTTTATACCAAATAATCATTCCCTTTGTTTTTATAATTTACTTTACAATTTTTATAGTGTATAATTTGTTTGAGAAAAAATTATTTGGGAATGAAAAGGATAAGACTTTGTGATTTAGGGGTTCTAATAGGTCTCCTACTAGGCTAGTATTGTTTTAAGATAGTAGCCTACTCAACTAGAGTCTTAAACCAACTATAACAGGTCTTTACCAAAATACTTTATTAGTTCTGGTGCAATGGAGTCTTTAAGGTCTACAACTTGACTTTAGAATGGTTTATCCTTGGTAAAATTTTATCCTTTATTTTAGGATTAATAATGGTTATTAACCTAATTTTTTACTTAGATGGTCTTAGGATCATTCAAAAACATCCCTTCTAGGTAGGCAGATACTCAATCACCTGTATCTAAACTTCTAAGAAACTATAAAACTTTAAACCACTTTGATCCTCCTAAGAATAGTCTATATAAATTTTATATCATATTTTAAAGGATTTGATTTTATATTTTAATATTTATTCAAGTTTACAATCCTTATACCCTCTTTTTAAGGTCTAAAAGGTCTGCAAAATAAAAAAAACTTGATCAAAAATAACTTCCCTCTTAAGGCCTTCTAATGTAGAAGCATAATCAAGACAACACATGGTTTGGCTAAATATATGTTTGAAATATTTTAATGGTAATGTAAGAGTGTAGGAGATCTGGCAAGGATAATAATGAGGTATTTTGATCTTTAGTTTATTGTAAAAAGTAGTCTTTTGAGTTTGGTTGGTTTTCCCACCAAAACTATAATTTTAAATTTTAAATTAGTTTTGGGTGTTTTTGAAGGTCCTAGGTTACTTGTATAGGTCATTAACCTTGTGTGAAGAAAATGTAATAAATGCTATTATATATCCATGTCATGTAATTTCATCTCAAGACCTATATAGAATATGGTTTAACATAGGAGGAGTCTAATCATAGTATATTTTTGAAGGGTGAGAGATTGTTGGTCTTCAAAAAATACCAAACCAAGTATAGTTATGTTGTTCCAAGGTTAAAATACTCACATCCATGAGAGGAGGAGTCAAGATAACTATAAAAACAAAAAGAAAGGTCTAAATTAGTAGGTTAGAGAGAATAAGTTACAGGTTTGTGTGTAAAACTAAGGTGTGGCAAGGGTCTAAATGTAATTTTCAAGTATAAATAAAGAGAAGAATACATGTTTTGATATTTGGTATGGATATTTATTTTCATCTTGTTTTTTGATGATATTTCATTTTGATATGATGATCTAAAAGCTTTAAATATTGATAAACAATGTTTTGAATAGTATAGTCTATGAAAGAAATGTTTTCATTTATTATTTGTGAATATTAGGGTTAATAAATAGTTGATTAAGTAATAATAATATATGTAGGCATTTATCATTGAAAAATTAAACCTTGAAATTCAATATATCTTAATCCATTTTTACTAAAACTTTCTCTATTTGGAGTTTTAAGGACTGTGTTGACAGTTAAAGAAAGAAAGTGAGTCTTTTAGAATTATTTTGATTGACTAAGATCAAGAAATGGTTATATTATTTATTAGAAGTGTATGAGAGTCTAAAACAGTATAATAAAACCTTTTTCAATCTTTGAAATCTCAATGTTTTATATTTTATATGTTCTTAGGCTTGCAAATACAGTCATGTTTGTGATAGTCAACAACAATAGTGAATGTCTTTAGAAATATTTTATTGTTCATGAATAATTAATAATAAATAATATCAAGGGAAGGTTATAGATATCATATTCCAATTTTAAATAAGTAATCTCCATTCATCAGTATTTGAATTATCCTATTCAGTGTGCTCTTGGGTCTAAGAAACCCTAAACCAGGGTTTGGAGGATAAAAACACTTTTAATTTAAAATCTAACCCTAAAAATTTAACTAAACCTTTTATTATGGTATATTGTGTTATATGATATGTTTTATAAAATATTTTAGTAGTCTATGGCCTATGTAAATAAAAATATTTGAATTTTAGTGTCAGATGCTTGTATATAACCAAAAAATAGGGGTTTTTAGAGATCAAAAAAAAGCTTGTAAGTCAATGACTAGTCAATCAGATATCATGAAATTTTGTATATAGTTGATATAGGACTTATACCACATAATCATGATTATTTTAAACTTTTGAATATTTTAAAAACTTGAATTTTGAAATTTGAGTTTATGCAAGTCCAAAAAAAAGTCAAGGAAACCAAGGATGGAAGCATGGAAACTCACTTATCTCCTAAATAGTTGATCTAAATCCTTCCAAAATTTATATGAATATACTGGAAACTAAATTATATCCTAAATATTTTATCAAAATCACTATCTCATAGTCAATAAAATGATGTGCTCTATCTATTGATAAGGTTAGATCCTCCAATGAATTGATATCAATGACTCTGTCCACAGTGGTGACATTAGTGATGCCAATCAAGTCCTCTAATATGGAAATCACCCCTACTACATCCCATAAATTATATTCTCATATATTTAAATCCTAAGTATATGCCACACATCCTCTGAAGTCATAGTCAACCCTCCTATAGGCAAGTGGAATGTGCTAGTCTATGAGTGCCAGCTCTTTGCTAGTGTTGACAAAAGGGCCCTAACTACCTATATTAGGGGTATTTACATGATACATCTAAATATTAATGCCTCTATAGATTCCAAAATCTCCTCTATCCATATACTAGCCCTACATAGGATGTATGAATGCCACTTTTGAGTGATCAACACATAAACCCATTCCTGCCAATCACACATGTCAGCACATTATGTCAATAAGATCTATATAGATAAACTAATCATAATTTCCTATCCAAATTTTCAATAATTATACCTATATAAACTAGGAATTCATCATTAACATTTAAACCAACCACTTTTTCTATTATTAGTCTATTTTTCCACCCAAAGTATTTTTTTAACTTTTTGGTGATCTCGTCATTTGGCAGGGCATTATCACCATTTACAAGGGGGATATTTTCATTGCATAGGGCATTCTTACTATTTCTCAATTTTTCACCATTCTCATGATCTCACCATTCCTCAAAGAAATCTCATTATTTACCAGGGTGATAGTACCATTTGATAGGACATTTTTGCCATCTTGAACCTACCATGCCATTTTTTTATCTCTCTAATTATCAGGGTGATATCACTGCTTGATAGGGTGATATCATCATTTTCCTCACATTCTTTCCATTTTAACATTTCTAACCAATTAAGCATTCTCTATATTTTGGCATTTCTGACCCTTTTAAGTGATAACATTGATTTTGTCATGATATCATCACTTCTAATCATGATATTATCATTATATTAGTGAGATCAC
Organism: Torreya grandis; assembly: GCA_037957365.1. NCBI lineage: Eukaryota > Viridiplantae > Streptophyta > Pinopsida > Cupressales > Taxaceae > Torreya > Torreya grandis. The sequence goes on along the minus strand of JARHVA010002763.1, from coordinate 1,415,771 downwards.
CATGTGTGGGTGAGATATTGTCATTTTGAAGATAGTGATATCATTCAATATCTTTCTTCTAACACATAATAATTCAAAAAAATTACGCTTTCACAATCCATAACATTACATAGCTATATTTGGAAAAACTATGTGAATTTTTTATGCTCTCAGTGTTTCAGATCTTTTTCTGTGATCTTTTATCAGGAGAAAAGAATAATGTGGAACATCAGGACCCAATAGTTCTTAAAATCTTAAGGAAAATAGTCATTACAAAAAGTTTCTAAATTAAAATAAAATAGTCGTTGCTAAAAAATTCTAAAATTGAAAAACATACTAATTAAAAAATAATAATTTCAATTTTAGAATTTTAATAAAAAATTTCTTTATTAATATATTTTTTAATTTGAGAATTTTTTAGCAACGACCATTTTATTTTAATTTAGAAACTTTTTGTAACAACTATTTTCCTTAAGATTTTAAGAACTGTAGGGTACTGTTGTTCCACATTATTCTTTTCTCTTGATGAAGGATCACAGAAGAAGATTCAAAACATTGAGAGCATCAAAAATTCACATAGTTTTTCTATAAATAGCTATGTAGCATAAAAAATTCATTAAATGTAAAATTTCACAAAAAATAAAGGTACCTACTAATGTTCCACTCTACTTTGGTCATTTGCACTCTCGTACTCACTCACAAAGATGCCTCTGGTGTGGAATATGCACCATTTCACTCAAAAGTCTCTTATCCAATTCCAAACAAATTTTTAATATGAGAGGGTTAAAATGACTCATTTTCACCCCCTAGGGGTAAATATATAACTCTATATTTTTTTTTACCTCCGTAGCCTACCATTACAATATTTTTCTTCTTTGGAGGCCTATAGATGTCTATGTGGTCTATTTTTCATCTTGTTTTCTTCTAAATAATATGTTTCTCAGTGCCTTTCATTGTAGAGTGTTCATTTATCTTATTTTCAAGGGCTCATTCATCAAAATTAATTTTAGACCAATCCCTTGAGAGGGCATCTTGGGTGTCCCAAATAGCATTTGGGGAATTGGTGTAAACTCATTTTCATGAAATTGAACAAGAATCAACAAAAATGTGAACACGTCATTCTTCAATAATTATCTGATCATTTTTTTAAAAAATCATTCTTTGAAATTTGTTTGCTTCATTTATGTCTCATAATGACTTCTCAACAGGGGAAAATATATACACTCAATTCTCATCACTTTCATGTCAAAATTATAATCAAAATCATTTTTTGTAATAACACACAAATTACTAAAACACCCAAATTCACCTACACAATTGACATGCATACTCTAAAACACATTGGGGCATCCCCGATTAGGGAAATACATTGTAAACAATTATTAACTTCATCTAATTCACTTTGAGCCAAATTTATATTTTGTAAGCAATGTTATGGGATAATTAACTACAATAAATATTCAAATTCACAAATTACATAAATCACATGGAAGCTAATCTAGATTAATGAGCCTACCTAATCAAATCAAATGGCTAAACATAAAATCCATAAAAACTGGTTAATTTATAATTATTCAATATTTAAATATTCAATAAATATCATATTTTTGACATCATCAAAAAGTTGGCAAGCATTAACATGAATGCAAGAAATATCAACATAAATTTAGAATTTGGAAGATATGAATCATTAATGCAACCTATTTTCAAAATATTTATGACATTTATGACTCTAAATTTAATTGAATTATAGCCACACATCTCATTCTTTATCCAACAACTACAATCAATCTGATCAAGCTATAAATAAAGGGTGACCACTCTAGGCATAATAAGATTTTTGGTGTAGAGTTATAATGAAAAAATATTTCAAGAGCTTCAACAATAATTCACTTTGATTGATCAAAACCACTAATAGACAATAGGAGATGTCACTAAAATGCACAAGCAATATTGCCAGAGAGTTTTAACTCTACAATCCTGGCACAAACAAACCTAAATTAGGATTGGATAAATAATCCATGGGAAAGGTATAGGATTTGCTTGTGTTTTTATATTTGTTTGAATTCTCTTAGATCTTTCCCTATCAAGGGATTATGCCTGAGATGTTTTGTTTTTTCATTTTTTATTTTGAATGAACTAATAATGAACTAAGCCCTCTTGTAATTGTAATGTGTATGTGTATGTGTATGTGTATGTGTATGTGTATGTGTATGTGTATGTGTATGTGTATGTGTATGTGTATGTGTATGTGTATGTGTATGTGTATGTGTATGTGTATGTGTATGTGTATGTGTATGTGTATGTGTATGTGTATGTTTATATTTATGTGTATGTGTATGTATATGTGTATGTGTATGTGTATGTATATATTTATATATGTGTGTATATATGTGTGTGTGTGTGTGTGTGTGTGTGTGTGTGTGTAAATATATTATATATGCATAAACACACACACACATCACCATACACCAATTCCAATATACATTTTAGGTATATCAATAGTTACAAGATACAATGAAAATTCATAACGATGTGATAATTTATTCAACCTAGCTAGGAACTTCATTTCCACAATTGTGTGCTAAAGGTACTAGACCAAATTTTATTCATATTTGGTATAACCTACAACTCAACTAAAAATACATCCAGCTACACATTTTATACCTTGAGAAGAGTTCATATACTTCCTAAAATATTTCATAAACATAAATAATTATACCCCAAATTATTTATAGTCTACTATTATAGTTTCCAAATCATAATCATTTACTCAGTTATAGGTTCCAAGTTACAATAGTCTCAGTACCTTTCTATATCCATTTGAATAGTTTAAAAAACTTAGTTCATGGTAATACAAACATAAAATGACCATGGTGTAGTATAGTTTCATCAACAAAATAAACCACTATTGTGTACCTTGGGTATTAAACACAAATGGTATTCATCTTTGGGGATCTACTGGTGAGAGCAAACTCTTACGCCAAGATCCATAAAAATGAATACAATACTTTTTTTAACATTGACATGAAATTTAGAACAAACATGCCACCAAAAAAATTATAATCCCTAATTTAAAAATGGAAAATGATGGCCATATGAGAAATGAGGCAAAGACTTCCATTTTCTACAACCTAGAATTTACATGCATTTAACCCAGGCAAAAATGGGGTTTTCAAATAGTGAAACTATTTTAATAAATCCACATGCTAAGTTGGTGGTAAAGAAAACTAAAACCTTCTACCCTTTTCAAATAACAATAAAACCGTAAAATACATACATATATAATTTTAAACATTACTTTCCTGGTACTATAGAAATTGACATTTAGTTCTTTATTTCCAAAACTAATTTCTCCAATCCATATTTTTGGCATTCCTTCTTTCTCTCCAATTTTTCATGAATCCTTCTCTTTTTCCATTTATCCTCTTTATTACCTTCCTCATTACTTTCCTCATGCCCACATTTTTACATGATTATATATTCTCTCTAATAATTTTACCACTAACTCCTAGCTACTTTACAACCCTACTCTGAGCATTTACCTTAATTGAAGTTATATTTCAGTCCTTTGAGAACCAATAGAGTCATGACAAAATGTATGGTTTCATTTCCAAACTTCATGCATTTTCTCATCCAAAAGAGTGAAGTCAACAAACCTAATCATAACATAATCTTTTATTTTTTTACACAAGCCCATGAAAACCCTAAATCAATAATACATTCATGCATCATCATAATAATAAGTATTACCAATCACCAAATTTTTTTTGCCTTAAGACATTAAAAATTATTTTTATGTTACCAAAGCCTAAGGTTTAAGACACCTTTACAATGTATGCTATTTTGGTGGTCTATTGTTCCATGGTTCCTAGGGCCACCAAAAAAGAGTTTATTTGTTATTAATCCACTTTATTACAACAAGGTACTTTTATTTTAAATTCACAAAAAAATTCTACACCTCGATCCTTTTCCCATTTGAGAATAATTAAACAATTAGTTAACAATATGACTCAATAAGTACAAGAAATAAGCAATCATCATAATGATACACTTTGCAAGCATGAATGATAGAATTATGTAAGCAAAACATAATAATGACTCTGAATCAAAATTAGTTTTTAAGCGATGCAAAATCATACTCAGTTGGAAATACTAATTTAAATCAGTTTAAGGTTAAGACCCTCAAGCAATCCAAAAAATGTAATTATAACCACATTGACAGGCTACTGAAAATAACCACATAGTTGATTATTACAAAAAATCAATGGTCATAGGTAAATAAAAGAAAACCATAAATAATTATCATTCAAAAATAAAGTGTGTCTATGTGTGTGTGTTCTAGGTTTTATATATTTTCTCCTAACTATCATGGTTTGATGCCCTGTCTCATATGATGCTCTTCCTCTGTGTCACTTAGTTAGGGTGAGATAATCATACATTTAGGGTAAATTTTAAGAGTCCATATTCGAAACCCTCTTAGATTAATTTAGGTGAATCTGATTTGCAAACCTGGTGAATCGGTAGGTTCAATTTTATTTTATTTTTTTATATTTTTTGTGCAACCTTCTGGCTCCACCAAAGGCATCCACCAAAAGGATCTACCAAATGGCTCGACTAAACAACTCAGCCAAAAGGTTGTGTTAAATGGTTGTGCCAAAGGGCTTTGCCAAACTTCCTATTTCTATATGATAGCCAAGCAAATGTAAAGGTGCACATGCAGTGATTTATTTGTACATTTCATTTAAATTCACTTTGGTATCCTTAAATAATTGAGGTACATTTAATGGTTCTATCTTTTAAGGTTTTAAATTCTAGTTTCTTTATTCTTTTCCACCTTATCTTGGTAGGGTTTGGGAATACAGTCCTTGATTTTTTTGTTTTCCTTTCTTCTTCCCATGCCCTTAAAGTTTAACCTTAGTGAATGTTCTTGTAGTTCCATTCAGGACTGTCATTTGGTCTACCGTTCAGCAGTGTCATTCAACACTACTGTTTGGCACTTCCATTCTGTAATATCAAGATTCGAAGGTGTTATCATTCGGCACTATCATTTGGCTCCTCTAATTGGCACTATTGGCATTCACTATTTGGTGTTTTCATCTGATTCTTTGGTTTGGGTTTTGTTGGTTGCCTTGTTTGATATTGATGATGTAGGGTATATTGTGTGTGTGTGTGTGTGGGGGGGAGGGGGGGGGCGGGGGGGGGGGGCGACGGGCAGGGGGGGGCAAATTAAAATGTTTTCTAAGATAATATTGTAAATAGTTGGTGAGACAACCCCAAAACTAATTTATATCCTCAAAATTTTAGCGCTCTGGTCCCATTTATTGACCCTAAAAAATCACCAAAACCAAAATTTGTAAATTGAAATATTCATGAATTAACAAATATTCATCACTAAAATTTACTCTGCATACATCTACCTTAAACAAGTAAATAATAGTTAGTTCATTATTAGCACTGTAATTATGAAAAATAACTAATAATAAATGATATCAATACCATTGTATCATTCACATTAGAATATGTAAAAGTAAATCACATTTATATGTTTTCATATCAATAATACTAAATATTAAGATATAAATCAGAAAATACAATAGCTTAATAACCAAAACAATACACATATATTTAATTTTACAAACCATCAACTAACAAATCAATAATCATAATATTTGATTTTTTTTTTAAAGTTTGTTAATGCTACGTTAGGATGTAACATCCTTCCCCCCTTAAAAATGTCATCTTCCTAATGAATTTATTATATAAAAACATGCCTGATAAAATAAAATGAGTTCAACAAAAATATCAGTTAAATAAATAAGGAAACAACTATGAAACTTCTCATAATCCTCTCATGTGGCACTATCTTCATAATATTGGTCTCAGTAGACCTTGCATTGAAACACTTTTTTATTGTGCAAGTTGAGCTTCAATATTTCAATAATTTTGATTGGTTCTATTATTACCACCCTTAAATATAGAACTTGTAATACATTCTAGTCAAGTACATGTGAAGGATCAGTCACATATTTCTTCAAATAAGATACATGAAAAACATTATGACTTTAAGCTAATGTTGATGTGGTAAAACAAGTTTGTGAGTAACATGGTTTACCACTTCTAGAACCTCGAAAGGTCTTATATATCTAGATGCTAATTTGGTTGATTTACCAAATTCAATAGAGATCTTTTGTAGTTTAATTTATAGAAAAACCTTGTCTCCAACAAAGAACCACCTCGTTATATTTTTCAAGTTACCATAGTTTTTTTTCTTATCATTGATTTCAGCCAACTATTATCTAATTAATTCTAATTGTTATTCCATTTTAACAAGCATATCAGATCTAAAAACTACTCTAGCTTCTAATCTATCCCAATTTATAAGTTTTGTACATTTTCTATCATATAAAACTTTAAAAATGTCATTTTCAAAATAAAATGAAAAAAATTATTATAAACAAATTAAATTAATATAAAAACTATTTTTTCTCTTTTAAATTTTTAATCCATGCAATACATTTTCAAGAGGTCCTTTTTCATCAATTCACTGGATGTTCTTCTCATTTTATCTTCTTTTAGATGAATATGAAGCTTCATTGTATTCCTTTGATCACCTTGTTATACGGATCATATTCCCTTTTTGAAAAATCTCCTTGGACATACATGAACAACCTATGAATTGAGATTTAAAACTTCATTATGTCCACGACATGAACTTTCCATATAATTATTGAATATATGGCCATGAGATACTTATTTGGGGATAATATATAATTAACTTACTTATATGGTGATGGAGAGGCTATTATGGGTGTAAGACCTAGCATAGTTTTTTTCTTTTAAAACTACACAAATAATCTTCTCATGTCTATCATTAAGAAAAGACCTTGAAATTAAGATGCAATGGAGACATGAATTTTATAAAACACTATATATTATTCGTACATCTAGATAAGGATTATGACCTAGGTTGGTTTTTTTTTAAGAAGATTCAATTTTACAAGATTTAGTGCATAATTTAGATTAAATTAAATCATTTGCATTATTTTAATTAATGTGAGTTGTATCATTATTATGATCTAGTTTTTTTTTGGTGATTCATTTTTATGGGATTTTGTGTATAATTTAGACTAAATTAAATTATTTTCACTATTTTAATTAGTGTGAGTTGTATCATTACTTTGTTGTCTTTAGATTCCTCGTATTTAAAGGTTATCTTATTTATGAGATATTTGAAATGTAACCTCATAATTACGTTGTCTTCATCTAGTTTAGCAACATCAACCTTTGTCAAAAAATTCATGTATTCTATTTAAAGCCCTTTCCATATATTTGGTCATAATTCAATGTAAAAACTTGAGAAACATAATCATCTTGTTCTCATCTTTCTTCTTTATGATCATGATATTATGTTGAATCCAATTACATGACTCCTCAAATTTTTTGTATGTTTTGGGTATATACTTGAGGTTACATCATTCATCTCTTATCAATGTTTTCAATGTTAAAGAATTAATCCTCACATAAATGCTTAGGTATTCCACATTAGATTATTATTTTATTAGGATGTGTGAGAAAATAATAAGTGGATTAAATAGTAAAAGTGACTATCATATGAGTAATAATCATATTAATATAAGAGTTTGTAGAAGATAGGTTTGTTAGAGATTTAGGAAATAGAATGAAAAATTGTGGGAGATAAGATGATGAGATTTGACTCCCTAAATCTAAGAGATTACTTCTCTATATATTGTACATTGTCTCATGAATGAAATTGTTTGCAGTTGATAAACTTCTTTTTGTGTTGTGCATATTCAAACCTTTAACTTTTTTAAAGCAAATAAAATCTCTGACTGAATCATTTCTACATCTAATATCATTTTAAGTTTACTATGGATTTTGTTTGCCTTCCATTCATTTATTTTTACAATAAAATGGTTTAGTGGTTGTATAGTGCCATCCACCTGCAAATGTAATTTTTGTCCATCCAAATGTAAAAGATCATGGAGGATTTGAATTGTTTTGTGAAGCTGGCCATACCAGGCTATAAATCTATGCTAGAGGGTTTGAATGTGATTTTTTGTATTGTCTTGGCTCAAAAATTGGAGTACATTACATCTTCTGCTCCCCAACGGTGCATCCAACATCTGCCACATTTCATAACTTTCCCTCACCTATCCACATCGACACCATTGAAAGTCTCCACATGACTGTTAAACCTCAACACAACCGCAGACCTGTCCTCTCAGCTCGCAGTCCTACAGTTGGCTAGACTCCTTTGCTTGCTTTGTGAAGAATGATATTCGAAGAAGAGATCGATATATAACAGTTCTGAGAATATTCTAGCAAAAAGGCAAATGCACGGTGAAAACAATGGTGAAACCGAATTGACAAGTCCTATGGTATATGTTTTAGTTTTAGTTTCTTTATTTTTTGTTTTAGTTTTTCGAGTATTTTGTGAGCTTGTGGTTTTCTTATTTGTAAGTGGTTTTTAGGTTTTAATTTAAGTTTTTCTCTTGTTTTTAAGTGTCTTAAATTTAATTTTTTAAATCTTGTTTTAAGTTTATTTTAAGTTTATATATATATGATTAGTTTTTCAAAGTTTTGTGTTTTTTAATAATGAAGTATTTAATATTTTATTTAGAATTTTTGTTTTTTTAAGTTTATTTTAGTTTTTTAAGTTGATAATATTTTTTTTTAAGTTTATTTAATATATTTTTAGTTGATAGTTATTAGAGTTCTTGTATAATTGTTATTTTTAGTTTAGTTTTAGTTTATATTTTTAATTTGCAGGTGTCAACTAGTTTTGTATTTTTTTAGTTTTTTATTATTTTTTATAAAAATTATTAAAATAAAGTTTATGTTGCAAGGCAGTTGCATCTTAATAAAATATATGATGTTTTTTCAATATAATAATTTCTCATATTTTATAAGGATATTTTATCGAGTGAACTCAACATCTATGAGTTAAAATTGTGGGATGAATATAAATATGTTTAGTCTATGTGGTTCATTTCCTCATATTCTCACTAGGGGGAATTAATTAATTCTCACATGGGTACTAGATCATTAGTTAATTAGGGGGTGTGACAAAATAATAAGTGAAACAAATAATAAAAGTGATTATTATGTGAATAATAATCACATTAATATAGGAGTTTATAGAAGATAGGTAATTTGTGAGAGATTTAAAGGATAGAATAAGAGATTTTGGGAGATAGAAGATGAGATTTGACTCCCTAAATATAGAAGATCACTTTTTTATATATTATATATTCTCTTATGAATAAAATGAATTGAAGTTGATTGAACTCCTTTTTGTGTTGTTCACATACAAACTTTTAGCTCTTTTCACACCAAACAAATTATCCAATATGGAGTAATTTCTACAATCTCACACCATTTGTACATTTCGTATTTCTAAGACAAATCCACTTAGATAGGGCATGTATGTGATTTGTATTTCTATGTAAGAAAATTGTTCCAAATCAAATAGATGAAGGTTGCCTATGGTGGCTTATATGAAACTCTGATCTCATCACATAACATCAATATAAATATTTCCTTCTATCTGAACACATTTCCATTGAAGTGTGCCTCTTTTATGGCCAAGTTCACTTCCTATGCAATATATTGTGAAAATTTATAACACACTCTTGTTTCCCAATCATGTTGGCAAAGTACACTATTTGTTTTAAAGTTGAGATCCACTAATCCACCATGATCAACTTTTAACTAATCAAATGGGCACCTATATACATACCTTGATCACCCAAAATTTTCAATTACCATAGTACACCCGCCCTAAATTATAACTTAGTTTTTTGACAACTTCATCCACTTGCTTTATAGCCATGGCCAGCTACATGTTTCCTCTTATGTTTTTCATAATGGTTGACTTTGTAATGCACTTAAGTGTAATAGCCATTCTTATTTTTAGAAAAACTATATAACATGCAGTCCTACCAAAAGTATAATATTTATATCAATTGTTACTTTTTATTTATTCTATAAGTAATACCATTGACTATGTTAGTGAGTTTTTAATTCTAACACCTAAATCCCCTATTCATGAACAAGAAAGTATTGTCTTGAGAAGGCTATACATTTAATGTTTCACTAATTAACCGTTGGCATATGATTACATCATCTTCCCTTAACTCTAATAATTCTTAACTTCCTAATTCATAGCTACTGGAAAATCTTGGTTTTCTAAATTTTACCAATTCATCTTCTTATTCCATGAATTGTATGAATTTGGTAGGCCCAACCATTTATCCAAATATGAATTGTATATCGTGGATCTTGTGCCAAAAAATTTGGTCTCTATAATTCTCTTGATTTACTCCCTCTTTTTCTTAGGAAAATGTTTGATCCACTCCTTGACCTCTTAAGCCTCTGGGTCATCATTCAAATTTGATTTTTGGGTAAAGTTCAAACACATTAAAAATGGGACTAATGTCTAAATCTTTAGGTAGATAAATCAAGTAAGCATTCTCATTTATTTATTTAAGATTTTCAAGGGCTAAAATTTATAAGTTTTACCTTTTGATAAAATCCTTTATGATACTTCTCTTTGCTAAGTGTTGTAACTTATTATCCCTCCTGAAATACATGTTCCTTCCTACGCAAATATGCCTTTTATTTATATTCCTCATTCATGGTCCCTAATTTATGTTTGACATGTTGCTGTGTATTTATAATATTCTCCACAAAACCCTTTTTGTCATAACTAATTTTCTACTTCAATTAGGTCAATTAAATATAGTACACTCTTAAGATTTCCACCATGAACAATATAAAAAGGAAACTTACTAGTGGATCTATTAATTCTAGAATTGTAAGCAAATTAAGCCTAGGCTAATACTAAATTCTATTGTTTTGGGTTGTCTTCAACTAGGCACCTTTAAAAATTTCCCAAGCTCATATTCATTACCTTGGTTTTCCCATTTGTTTATGGGTGATAGGATGGAATATATTGAAACTTGCTATCAAGATTCTTCCACAATCTTCTCCAAAAATTTTGAATAAATCTCATATCTTGATCACTTGTAATTTTATTGGGTACACCATGGAAGCGTACCTATTTCTTAAAGAACAAATAATAAATTCTACTTGCTTCACTAGTCTTCTTACATGAAATTAAATGGGCCATCATGGAAAATTGATCTACAACCACAAATATAGATTCAATTTGTTTGGGTGTGTGGAATCCCCAAAACAAAGTCCATTAAAATATCAACCAAGACCCATCAAACACTGGTAGAAGCTTGTATAAGCCTATATTTCACTATCCTCCCTTAGCCACTTGGAAAATGATACAAGAAGAGATATTTATTCACATCTCACCTTGAATGTGGACAAAATAATTTCACTTATCAAGCTAAATGTTTTATCCATTAAAGTGTCCTCCTAAACCAGTTGAATGTATTTCCCTAATCAAATTTTCTCTCATAGATCCTATTAAATAAAAATCCATCAACTAGAAAGTAATCATTAAAAGACTCTCTAACCATGTCGACTTTATTTTTTAGGCCAACATAGATGATGTTGAAATAAAGATATATAACACATTCATCCTTCACTTATTCAAATCCAATAGTCTCATTGCTCATGGTAACAAGAAAATGGCATCTCCTACTCAATGCATTGGCCACCACATTATATTTTCCACTCCTATGTTTCACTAAAAAATATGTAAATTTTTATAAGTGATAAAAACCTGCAATAAAACCGATTAAATAAACTTGTAAAAATCTAAGAATAAAACCCTTTAAAAGAATCCCTAAAACCCCTACACACATCCTTGATAGTCTCCTCACTTTTGTTGACAAAATATGGTATTGTGTAAAAATTTATATGGGTTTGTGAGACTTCAGTTAGATTTGATGATGCACGTGGGTGAGTAGTGGTGGGAACAAATTGTTTTATATATATAGAGTATTAAAATATTAAAATTGAAGTGGTTTTATATGTTATACATGTAACTCATACACAAAACATAAATCTTTCTTAAACTATCTCTCTATTCACATATCAATACTCCGTTATAATGTTGCATATAATCTTTGCCTCTATACCTATACTCTTTTTATTATAGTTTATCTCTTTATGCCTCATTATCTCATATTCATATATTCACTATTTACTCTATTCTCATAACATATTATTCTCTTAGTTGACTAAGGATTATTCACACTTATCTTACATATTATAATGGTGCAGTATATGTATTAAGTTAATACCTCTAATTAACATATATTAAGTTAATACCTCTATTTAACTAATGGACATGTTATTAGGGCATGTCCCATCTACAAGAAATCCATCTAGATGCATCACAAAGTGCCATATGATGTTATATAGCACAAAAAAGGTAAATTCATTTGTTCCATCAATTTGTCAACACCATTTTTTTTTTTGCATGTATGTATCCTTTGTGGTATATATTTATACTCATATTATTTTGTTGAATCATCCTAACAATATTTACTCAACTTTTATAACATTATCTTATCCTAAAGAAATTTCTAAAGAATCTTAGAAAGATTAAATCAAAATAATTTATATACCTTATACTAAGAAATATATTCAAATTTTCTTAAGGATGTATAATATGAATAAAAACTAGAAACTTAGATGTTTGGTATATTATATTATAGTGTCCCTCTATGAATCACCTAGCTGGGTTTTATACAGTAGTGATATACTACATAATAGTTAAGGAATTTGATGTTATGTTTGGCATAAGGGACAATGAGTTCACCTTGTTCACATGGTTACCAAATCAAATATTAAAGTATGCAGCATTTTGAGAGGCTTAAGTCTCTATGGATGCATATGATCCATTCATGTGCCTTCATCCAAATGAAACAAAATCATAAAGTGAAAAAATTCCACTATAGTTCCTTAGAAAGTCTATGGTGCATAACCACTAGATGATCGACACATAGCCCAATCATGGACTCCCAGAGTGGCATAAGTCCAAATGATCTCTATGTGACTCTGAGCCTCTAGATTTATGAAATGTGGCAAGGTCATGTAGAGGGATTCCGAGGTGATGAAAAGCCTAAGTTTTAAAATATAAGGTTGGATAATATATTAACATAATGACTATGTCAATTGGCCCTATGACTAAGCCAAAAGGGTTATTCTCTCATTTAACAAATTTAGATACAATCATAGTTCCAGGCATTGTGACCAGTCTGGGACCCATGTGGGAAGGATACCAACTCTAAACTATTAGGATGGTGACACTTGTTACCATTAGGGATTCATGGGGTCACAAACTCCATGGAGCCCAAGGTTAAGTGTGATCCCTTTGTTGCTTCATGGCCACAAGATTTTTGACATGAACCAATTCAAACATGTAACACTAAGATTATAACAAAATATTTATTTAATTTATATTCTACACATATTTGGACCACATCATAATATTTTTACAAATCCCGGAACTATGAACCAAATATGAGCCAAATTTTAACTAGAGCTAACAAGTCACGTACAAATATCACTAGCAATACTAACATCACAAACAACCTCAACCATTTAACATATCTAGCAAGATTTGAACCTATGTGGAACTAGACACAACCAGACCTCTTAACCAATACACCCACATTTCATCGATCATACTATATAATTTTTATATTTAACATAATAACCATATAAAAATATTCATAATCTATGTACATGTGATACAAGACGTACTTATCATATTTATTGAAAAGCATCAAAATATATCCTACCATTCTTAAATTAAAATTTAAAAAAACAAAAATACAAAATTCAACATTTTATATAACCTTTAAAATACAAATATATTATATTTATAATTATCTTTATAATATATAATTGTACTATGTTATATTTATAATTATCTTTATAATATATAAAATGTTTATATTGTTTGTTGAGAATTCGCAGTAATTTGAATTGGCATCCAAATTTGGAGATATTGCGATCAAATCCATTATTCTTGTCAACATTTTGAACCCAAACTTAGGTTCATCATCAGGGCAATACGATGCCATGAAGAATTTGAAAAATAGTGAAAAGCATAAATACAAAGAATAAGAGTAATCCAATTAAAGCCAACCTATCCCTCTTTTTTTAATATGCCACCAACATTGTTAATTATTAAGCCATCATCATGATTAAGACAATTATCATTCTTAATAATTTCAATGGCTTCTTGAACTCTTCTTTTTGACCAATTGTCAAATCTTGCCAACACTTTCGATTCAGAGAGATTAATAAGATGTTTAGTTTTACAATAATGCTTTGCCAATGGTGATTTTTGAATTTTACAAAGCCGTAAGTCTACCTCATGCTCTTTAATCTGAGTGCCAATTGATCTCCCGGTTTCACCAATATAGTATTTTCCACAAGCACAATCAATTTGATACACACCTTTAAGGGAATTTGGGTTAATAGGGTCTTTCACCGAATTGAGGACTTTTTTAATGCTATTTGGCAGGGAGAATATTATGATAATGCTCTTCTTTGCCAAATGTTTAGCTAATCTATCCGTAACCCCTTGAATATAAGGTAAGAACACTTTATGTTTATCATTGTAGTCCTCTTTCCTCATTCTAGTTAGATTCCTTTCCGCTTTGGTAAAAGCCTTATTAATATGTGAAGAAGAATAACCATTATTCTTGAATACTTCCCACAAGTGATCTTTCTCTTGTTCAATGTGCTCTAAATCAAAAAAATATATAGCTCTATTAATAAGAGTATTTAATACTCCCATTTTTTGCCCCAGATGACGATGGCAATTAGCATGAAGATATTGGTTAGTGTGAGTGTTTTTCCTAAACACTTTGAAGGCCATTTGACCATCTTCTTTATTGATTATCCTTACATCCAAAAATGGTATAGATTTATTTTCTTCAACCTCCATCGTGAATTTAATAAACTCGGATTGGTTGTTTAGGTGTTCCACAAATCTATCAAGCTCCTCTAAACCATGGGGCCAAATTACATATGTATCGTCAACAAACCTTAATCATTTCTTCGGTTGTCGAGGGGTTGAGTTAAATGCTTTCCATTCAAAGTTTTCCATGTATAAATGTGCAATAATTGGCGAAATCAGAGAGCCCATTGCAACACCACTTGTTTATTCATATAGGTTCCCTTGAACGCTGAAAAAAGTAAATTTAAGGCATATGCTAACCAACTTGGCAATTTCAAAATCAATTAAGTCTTTAATAATCTCTATGGCCTCATCCAAGGGAATCATTGTGAATAATGAAACAACATCAAGGCTCAACATGGTATCTCCACCTCTTAACTCCACGTTTTTTAACCCATCAATAAAAAACCAGAATTTTGGGTTTGAAACGTTGACAAGAAGAATGGATTTGATCACAGTGTCTCCAAATTTGGATGCCAAAATGTTTATAGTCAAATTTCGAACACAAGTTTTATAATTAGAAGATATCTACGTCTTATATATTATAATAATTATAATACAGACGGGAGTGAATAATGAATGGTGGTGGAGTGGCGGTCTAGAATTTTTTAATTATATTTATACAGTATACATAGTTTTCAAAGTTAAATTTAAAACACAATTTCTGTAATTATAGGAGATCGAGATCTTATATAAGAGGGGAAGTGCGTACAATTTTGCAGTGTAATCATTGGGAGTTTTCTTCCTTATTCCTTCTGCGATCGGCTGATATAATTTTGTTTGAGCGAGTAATATGGGAGGAAGAACGGGAAAGAAGAAGCAGCAGTATGATCCTAACAAGAATAAGAACAAGAACAAGAATAGATTGCCTGCTAAGGAAGAGATGGCATTTCCCCTAATAATCGTAAGGATCCTCATGAAGAGGTGAAGGAGAGGATTGAGATGGTTTTCACTCTCGCTGCTGTTAATGCAAATTTGAACTCGAAGGTCCCCACCAAATTCCCTTGCGTCTGGCGCTTGACGTTCAGTGACGAGTATTTGGGCCTTCCATTTTATACTTTGCTAAACGCCTTCCGCGAAAGGTATGGCGTAAACGACTTGGATGAAGAAAGAGGTGAACTCAAAGAAGATTGGGGGGCCTTAATGTCTGTTGAGTGCATGGAATCTTCACAAACCCTTGATGATAACAGGGGAAGGGGAAGGTAGTAATCCTCGTCTGAATTGTAATATGGTGGAGGAGATCCTGGCCAGGCTTTCTTTGCCCTCTTTGATGAGGGCAAAGAGTGTATGCAAAGAATGGAACACTGCAGTAGAGGCCCTAATTGTCAATGTTGGCACTCCCCATCTTGTCACGCACCACATATCCCACGGCTACCTCGGTATCGTCTCCTTCAGTTAGTCTCTAAATCGCTGGTTTCGAATCCCTCTACAGTGGAGGAGATGGGCGTGGAAGGTTCTATATTGGGTCATTAACCTGTAATCAAGCACACTTCGGTTGGGCTGTGGGAGTTGGATATAAGCTCAAATAATAAGAGTTGGTCTCTGGTTTTCGTGACCCCTCAGGATTTGTTGGAAGACACAGTCAAGTCATCGGATGGAACAGATTTCCAAGTTGCTGCATCAAATGATGCAAATCTATTTTGGCTTATGCTTAGAGGAAGCATGAAAACGCTTAGCTTTAATTTGAGTTCGATGGAGTGGAGTATGTTTCCGGGTTGCTCAGCTGAAGACATGATTGATACCAATTCAAGGAGGGCATTTTCTGCACCCCTCATTGGCAGGAATAACTTCTTGTTTTAGTTTTGGTATTGATTTGTTGACCAAGCAATTCAGATTATTCCACATAGTATTCCATGTTTATGTGATTTTCACATAAACATTATTTATTCTGATTACAATTCTTCATAGCAATATTGCTCTTCAACATTTATCTGCACTCATTTATTGTTGCTTCCCTGATTAGTTCCGGCACCTTCTCCATATTAAGTTATTCCAAACTATTTATTTATATAATTCTGGAACGTCTTCTATATTGAGTTCTTGTGATTTATTTAATAGGTAGGAAAAAAAATCGCTAGTTCACTTATATGCTGACAGTTTCTTTCTAAAAATACCAGCTATGGTGTTATGTGCAAATTAATCATTATAATTTCCTTATTTTCACAGATGCATGCTTCCTTCCTTATTAAGAAATAACTACCAGACAATGCAATATTCAATCTATTCTGTTAAATGAAGACAATACACAAGCTGCATGCATTGTTTTTAGTGTTTTATGTATCTTCTACATTTCCATATTTTTGTGATTTTCAATCTATCTGTTAAATGGTGACAGAATACAAGCTGCAGGTATTGATTTTAGTGTTTTTATATATCTTCTACATTATTAATTTATGTTGATTATTATTTTTTTAAATATTATTTTAAATTTCAAAAAAGATATATAAGGATTCATACCATCTTTATTATTATTTTTCCCGAAACTTGAGATTTAGTTGTTTTAAGTGGCCATCTATTATGGTGGCCATCTTGAAATGGCTCACCACATCAATCATTAAAGCTGGATAAAATTTCTTCCAATCATTAAATAGTAAAGAGGTGTAAAATCACATCTAATTATTTGATGTTGTGTTAATTATAATTTAATTATATTTTAAATTTTATCAACATATATTATTATATTCTTTTACAAAAATTTATAATAAAAATAAATTAATCTAGAACTCCTTTACCTTTTTACTTAAGTTTAGATATTGTTTTGCATTTTAAAAGGGAGTTATAAGGATTCATATCATCTTTATTAATTTTCTTTAAACAACTTGAAATTGGCTTTTTAAATACTTATGAATCGACCATCTATGGGTAGCCATCTTCAAATAGAAGCTATGATGAGAGTTAGATGTTGTTTATAAAAATTTGATGGAAATTTTATATGATGGTGCACGTCTTTAAGAATAAGATTATTTGTGCTCACCACATTATCAAAGTTGAATATAATTTCATTCAATCATTTGACATTAAGAAGGTAGGAAAATCATATTCTATGTTTTGTTAGCCATCACTAACCATATAACACTTAATCCTTATCAAAATATTTCACCATAGTGTTTTACAATTTAAACTTATAAGAAAATTAATATGACCTATAACTCCTTAATCTCGTCACTTAATTTTATAGATGTGATTGAGATACTAACCATACAAACTATAATAGATACTTGTTTCTTTGGTATCAGAAAATGGGATCCGAGATGATCATTGTAAAGTAGAAGAGTGAGCACAATGCATTCTATATCTTCACTCCATTGAAATAATGCTATGACAACAATAATGTATTTTTGACTATAAGATTGTTGAGAGGAATCACATGCATCACACACAAGTTGTTCCCTTTATCCTAAGCAAAGAGAGTTTCATTTTTATAGGCAAAGAAAAATTTGGTCTAAGGTAGTCCTACAGGTCAGTGAATGCTTCATGAAACACATTATACTGAACTAGAGGTTTTCCATTTGTATCTTTTCTTAGGCAGTGTGTTAATTTGACTATGAGAGGACTCTCCAAACATATTGTTTCATTCATGACATGAATGAAAAAGGTATAACAGGAAGAGCAATTGTTTTGACATATTATACCTATAAAGAGGGGCCATCCAAGTAGGGGGGTCACGAGTCTCTCCAATTTCACCATGTCTTCTCAGGAATTCAACCAACAAAATTTCATTTTATAACAACCATATGTTATAACTTCCATAAGTTATAACTTTATCCTACTTATTTTCTCAATTGTTCCATGCATTTTTTTAACAGTTGGTTTACAATTATACTCATTGAAATTGGTCAAATTTAACCACCATTTATCATTCCCTATAGGTTACGACCTTGGTGTACAAAAACAACCATCAAATTTCTAAGGATCAAATCATTTCAAAAAATAACTAATCTTCTTTCAGATTCTTCAGAAGCACACTCTACAGCAGCCTATGGATAAATCTGACCTTTGCATACAAATTGTTAACCATAATATATGTGTGTGGTTATCTCAACTAGGCAAATTTTACTTCTACATGCAAATTACTAACCATAATATAGGCATGTACTTCTCTCAACTTAGCAAAAACAAGACCACTTTATTGAATTTTATTTAAACACAAGTTGCATTAAGGATATGATGTTTTAGAAAAAACCATTGGCCTTCAAAGGGAACCATCCTATTAAAATTGTAGAGACAGATGGATTAGTTTAGTATATTCCTCAAATACACTTTGATATGCATTTTAATAGTTTAAAACAAGGTCCAATGAAATGTTGTTGATCTCGTAGCAAATGTGGACTTTATAATCATTTGATCTATGAGTCACTTTTAGCTTGGTTACAAGCCCATAGTTATTAGTCAATTCCATTTACTAAAAATACTTCATCATACATTTTTACAAGAAATTTTAAGAAAAATAGTATGACTTATAACTCCTCAATCTATTCACTGAAATATACATATGTGATGGAGATACTAACCATACTATTGGGAAATACGGAAGCACACAATTGATTACCAAATACAAGCAACTTAAGATGCAGAATTAACCAGAAGTAACAAGTAACTAGAAACCAGAAACAACACAGAATATGAGAGACAATACACAATTGTATTAATACTCTTCCAGAAGGAAATACAACAAAGAAGATTGCCACAGTTCTTCTTCCTTACACACCTCTAGGGCTCCCACACCTCTAGGGCATAAATAGTAAATCTTCCCTCAAAGCTCTCTCTCTTACAGTCCCAACACACAACTCAAATACAGAGTTGGTGTTCACCTCCAACCAGTCAGTATCCACTACTACCAGTACACCAGTGTTCCATGCACTCCACAAGTGCTCCATGCACTCCAAGTACTCAATGTACTTCAAGTAGATCTCCTCTGAACTGCAACAACCTGCAACCCAAATGATCTCACTTATGGAAGGATCTTCCTTGCCTTCCTCTTTGCTCTCATTTTGAGTACACACTGTACTCCAAGTAGATCTTGCCTGATCCTGCTCTTTGTTGTGTTATTGTCCTCCCTGATCTTGCACACCTGTAAATCAATCTGGTTCTGCACACCTGCAAACCTAGATCATGCACACACATACACTTGCAGATCAATGATCTTACTTACCATGTAGATCTCCTAACGTAGCCATGCACACCTACTGACCAAGATCATACATACATGAAGTGTTGGGGATCAACCAACAATAGATTACACTTATGAAAGTAATAAACACGGAATTAAATCAGATAGACAAGTAACTAGAATGATAAATGGAAATGAACAAGAGATACAAGAAACCACCCTGAAAACTTGTATTAAAACTCTTTACAAAAGGAATACAATTGAAGAAACTTCTTTCTTCCACACCTCTCTCAGATGCACAAGATCTCTCTCTAGATCTCTATCCCTTAAGAGCTCTTTCTCTCAAGTACAATCAATTCCAACAACCTGGATTGATACAACTCTGTACTATTCTTCAACATACCAATACTACTACTACAACAATAAGCTAAGAAGATCTAATTCTACATATAGAAATAGGAAACTTGAGCATGCACTTACAACAAACAGTTAAGCCTCTTGAACAAGGGCTCTAAAAATAATATTACTAATAATAGAGACGCGAGCTTAAGACTACAACTTAAACTCATCATGCAAACACTCGCTTCTATCCTCGAAAATAGCATTCTAGACGCACAAGTAACCGACGCCGGTTCTTGCTGCTTGCCTGTGACCGCCGTCGGCCGACCCGCTACCGACGTTGGCGTCTCTGCAACTACACCTGACCAACGTCGATCGCTCCTGACCGACGTCGGTGACTGTGTAGACCCGAACCTGTTAAAGTGTGCTTCTTGGTGAAGCTTTTAGCTCCACACCCTAACAATCTCCCACTTGGAGATAAATAGCTGCACCAGTACCTGTACAGCAATATCTTCTAGCTCCTCCAACTTCAACTCAATCATGAAGACCAACAGAAGTTGAATGAAGATTCAACTTCTCCTTTGTAACTGGCTTGGTTAACATATCAGCAGGATTCCTATCTGTATGGATCTTCTCCAGCTTCAACTCACCATCTTCCAATACATGTCGTATGAAATGGTACCTTAGTTGTATGTGCTTTGTTCTTGAATGAAACGCTGAAGTCTTAGCCAAATGGATTGCACTCTGACTGTCACTATACAATCTACAACTCTCATGCTCCCTACCAAGCTCATCCATGAACCGTGTCATCCATATCATCTCCTTGCTAGCCTCTGTGGCTGCAATATACTATGCTTCTGTAGTTGACAAGGCAACAACCTTCTGCAACTTAGATATCTAGCTAACCGTTGTTCCACCTACAGTGAAAACATACCTGTAGTGCTCCTCCTGCCATCCAGATCACCTGCCATATCTGAATCTACATAACCATGTAGAGAAGTATCTGAACCTCCATAGCACAAGTGCCTACTGTTGATTCCTCTCAAATATCTAAGGATCCACTGAACTGCTTTCCAATGTTCCTTACCTGTATTGGCCATATACTTACTTACCACTCCCACTACTTGGGTAATATCCGGTCTAGTACACACCATTGCATACATCAAACTCCCTACTGCGGAAGAATATGGAACCTTACTCATGTACTCTACCTCATCATATGAATTAGGACATTGTTCTTTACTCAACTTAAAATGTCCAGCCAAAGGTGTGCTTACCGGTTTAGCATCCTGCATATTGAACCGTTTCAACACCTTGTCCACATAATCTTCTTGAGACAATATCAACCTATGATTTTTCCTGTCTCTCTTAATGCTCATGCCAAGGATTTTCTTTGCTACTCCCAAATCCTTCATAGCAAACGTTTGAGCTAATTTCACCTTAAGCTCAGAGATATCCTGCATGTGTGATCCTGCAACCAGCATATCATCTACATACAACAATAGAATAATATATCTACCGTTACCAAATCTCTTGAAATACATGCAATGGTCAGATTGACACCTACTATAGCCATGCTCAGTCATAAACCTATCAAATTTTAAGTACCATTGCCTAGGAGCTTGCTTCAGGCCATACAAGCTTTTCTTCAATCTGCACACTAACTTCTCCTTACCCTTGACCTCAAACCCTTCCGGTTGTTCCATATAAATTTCCTCATCCAAATCTCCATGAAGAAATGTTGTCTTAACATCTAGCTGCTCAAGATGCAAATCCTCAAAAGCAACCAAAGACAATACAACCCTTATAGAAGTCATTTTAACAACAGGAGAAAAAATCTCACCAAAGTCAATACCTGGCTTTTGTGCAAATCCTTTTACCACCAATCTGGCCTTATATCTCATCTTTCCATTCTCACCTTCTTTCAACCTGTAGGTCCATCTGTTCTTCAGTGTCCTTTTACCTGTTGGCAACTCAACCAAATCCCATGTTTGGTTCTCTCTTAAGGACTCCATCTCCTCAACCATGCCACGCTCCCACTGACTCTTGGACTCCACCTGTATTGCTTCTTCAAAACTCTCTGGTTCTCCACCATCAGTTAGCAATAAATAAAATAAAGAAAGAGAATATCTAATTGGAGGCTTGCTTACCCTTTTTGACCTCCTGATGGGTGTCTGAGACTCGTTCACAACACGCTGTCCACCCAAATTCTCTGACAGTGACCGACCTCGGTCACCTCCAGACCTGTTACTGGCCGACGTCGGTTCTGCCTTACCAACGTCGGTGCCTGTCCTACCGACATCGGTCTCTGTATGGCCGATGTCGGTCTCTATCTTGCCGACGCCGGTTCCTACCCTGTCGACGTCGGTCTCTGTGTTTTCCTGTAAGTGATTTTTTTTTCCCGCGAGCTCATATTGGACCTTCACCTCGTCCAATTCACCATTGCTCTGCTCAGATTGATTCAGCTTCCTTAACTGATCACAATACATCACTCTTTCATTGAAAACAACATCACAGCTCCTAATTACCTTGTTAGTTTCTAGATTCCACAATCTGTAACCAAAATCATCTGAGTCATAGCCAATAAATGTGCACCTCATAGACTTAGCATCAAGCTTCTTTCTATTTTCTTTATCTATGTACACAAAGGCTTCACAACCAAAAACTTTGAGATATGAGAGATCTACCTTTTTACCTGTCCATGCCTCTTCTGTAATACCACCATCCAGAGCTGTAGAGGGTCCTCTGTTAATCAGGTATACTGTAGTGTCAACAGCTTGTGCCTAAAATTGTAAGGGCAAATTGACATGCAATCTCATACATCTTGCACGCTCCATTATTGTCCTGTTCATCCTTTCAGCAATTCCATTCTGTTGAGGTGTCCTTGGAACCATCCTTTGCCTACGGATTCCATGCATATAACAATAATCTCTGAACTTATAATTGCATAACTCACCGCCATTGTCAGATCTCAGGCACTTCAATCTTTTACCTGTTTCATTCTCAACCATGGCTTTCCAAATCTTAAAAGTCTCAAATACATCAGATTTTCTCCTAATACAATAGATCCATACCTTCCTTGTAGCATTATCTATGAAAGATACATAATACTGTGATCCTCCAATGGAAGCAACCTGAGTCGGTCCCCACACGTCTGTGTGAACAAGCTGCAACTTATGCCTCTTCTTAGTAGACCCAGTCTTGAGAAAACTAACCCTTTTCTATTTTCCAAATACATAGTGCTCACAAAACTTTAGATCTATGCCTTTTAAATCTGAAAGCATACCTTTGGACTTAAGAATTGACATCCCCTTCTCACTCATGTGGCCAAGCCTTGAGTGCCACAATTTAGCATCCACATCTGAAGTAGATAATATAGAAGGAGATTTGTTAGTAACACAATTACACAAATAGAGAGTACCTTCTCTCTTACCTCTGGCCATAACAAGTGCACCCTTGGTCACCTTCCAAGATTCTGTTGTGAGAGTTACTATACAACCCTCATCCCCTAACTTTCTTGCAAAAATCAAATTTCTCTTCAAGCTAGGAACATGCATCACATCTCTCAACACCCATGTGTTGCCATTCTGCATCTCCAGCTGCACTTTACCTTTGCCAATTATTTTACAGGGCTCATCATCCCCTAGATACACTATTCCAAAATCTCCATGGATATAGTCACTAAAATATTCCCTATTAGGGGTAGCATGAAAAGATGCACCGAAATCTAACACCCAAGATTCTATATTATTATGCAGAGAGAAAATTAAAGCATCTTGTGCAATACCTGCAACCTTGGCTTCTTCCTTTCCTTTGTGTTGATTGTCCTCCTTAGGCTTTGACTAGCAATCTCTGCTTATGTGCCCAATCTTTCCACAATTCCAGCATTGTGGCTTCCTGCCATTCCTGGATTTGGATCTTCCTCTCACCTTAGACTTAGATCTTGATCTCCTCTTGCTCTTATCTTTCTGCCTCCCCCTGCTCTCAAAACTTAAAGCATTCCCAGATGTCTCTTCTGTGTTTTTCTTGCGTATTTCCTCATTCAAGATAACACTAACAACATCCTCTACTTTCAAAATATTTGATGCAGATGCAGTATTACTTACTGTCATTACTAAGCCATGCCAGCTTTCAGGCAAAGAACATAATATTAAAAGAGCTTTTATTTCATCATCAAACACTATATTGACTGAACTTAATTGATTCACAATTCCATTGAAATCATTCAAATGAGTAGAAATAGATCCACCTTCATTCATATGCAAATTAAATAACTGCTTCATAAGATATACCTTATTAGAAGCTGAGGGTTTTTCATACAAATTTTCTAATGTAGTCATCAACTCTACTGTAGACTTTGCCTGTGATAAATTAGATATCACAGTGGATGCTAGACTCAGTCTTATAGACCCCAGAGCCTTTTTGTCAAGAACTTCCCATTCTTCATCCTCCATGTCTTTGGGCTTCTTTGCAACCCCACCTCATGGTAAGTAGAGATCTTTCTAATACAGATAATCCTCTATCTGCATTCTCCAATGTTGGTAATTTTTGCCATTGAACTTTTCCATTATCAGTTTACTTTCATCTGCCATTGCTTCTCCCACTCAAATAGAAATCCCTGCAGAAACCCCTGTGAGAACTTGTAATCAATACACACTACACAGATCTGAACCACCTGTTAGTGAACCTGAGCTTTGATACCAATTACTGGATATCAAACTCTGAACCTACAACCAAGGCTTTGATACCACTTGTTGGGGATCAACCAACAATAGATTACACTTATGAAAGCAATAAACGCGGAATTAAATCAGATAGACAAGTAACTAGAATGATAAATGGCAACGAACAAGAGATACAAGAAACCACCTTGAAAACATGTATTAAAACTCTTTACAAAAGGAATACAATTGAAGAAACTTCTTTCTTCCACACCTCTCTCAGATGCACAAGATCTCTCTCTAGATCTCTATCCCTTAAGAGCTCTTTCTCTCAAGTACAATCAATTCCAACAACCTGGATTGATACAACTCTGTACTATTCTTCAACATACCAATACTACTACTACAACAATAAGCTAAGAAGATCTAATTCTACATATAGAATTAGGAGACTTGAGCATGCACTTACAACAAACAGTTAAGCCTCTTGAACAAGGGCTCTAAAAATAATATTACTAATAATAGAGACGCGAGCTTAAGACTACAACTTAAACTCATCATGCAAACACTCGCTTCTGTTCTCAGAAATAGCATTCTGGACGCACAGGTAACCGATGCCAGTTCCTGCTACTTGCCTGTGACCGCCGTTGGCCGACCCGCTGCCGACGTCAGTGTCTCTGCAACTGCACCTGACCGACGTCGGTCGCTCCTGACCGACGCCAGCGACTGTGTAGACCTGAACCTGTTAAAGTGTGCTCCTTGGTGAAGCTTTTAGCTCCACACCCTAACATGAAGAACCCTTCTGATTCTCCAAAACCAGCACCCACACTTGGCACTATTATGGAACTAGGAGGAACACTCTTGCTCACCTCACACACAAAAGGAGCTAACTTTGCTCAACTCAAACTAGAACACCTTTACAATACAACCCATGAGTCTATTATATAGATCTCATGCAAACAATAATTAGACACCTAATTACAATAATTAGATCCGCAGCTTCAAGTCTAAAATTGGCTCTTGACATGCAAACACTTAGTTTGTTAACTAACTGCCCGTAAAACTTATAGTTCTGAACTACACAGGCAACTGACATCGGTCCCTGTCTGCCTAGAGGTGACCGACGCTGGCTGACATCTGACCGACGTCAGTTGCTCTTCTGTCTGTACCCTGCCGACGTCGATTGCCCTGACCGATGCTAGTGTCTGTGACACTCAGTAACCTCCTCCAATGACCTCCTCCATGTCTGCATTAGTGAAGCTTTTAGCTCCATAACCTAAAAACACCTGCATTGTACCTGTACCTATACCCCATCTAATATATTTCCTGGCTTGTATCCCTCTTCAAGATCAATCTTGAAGACCACCCACCACACAACCTGTGGTGCACCTCCTATCATCCGAGTACCCTGCCACATCCAAACCTACAAACCCATGTAGTGAAGTCCTGACCTTGCGTAACATGAATCCCTGCTGCTGGTCCCTCTCAAATACCTAAGAACCTGCTTCCCTGAATTGGCTCCTAACTCTCTGACAGCACCCACTGCTTGGGCAAACTCAAGTCTATACCAAACCTCATGTGATTTCAAACACTAAACTGTTCAGCCCTTGGTGTGCTCTGGTTCTGCATCCTGCATATTGAACCTCGCCAACACCTGATCCACATCAGCTCCCACTGGAAACAAAATCACCCTGTGATCTTCCATGTCTCTCATGCCAAGGAATTTTGCTGCTCCAAATTCCTCATGACATGCCACTAAACTAACCTTACCCTTAGCTCAGCAAAACCCTATATGTACAAACCTGCTAGCTAGCATACCATCCACATATAGTAATAGGATAATGTCGCGACTCATCATCCACCTAGTAAGACAAACACAATGGTTACACTAACATTGACTAAAGCCTTGCTTTGGCATCCACCTGTCAAAACCTATACCACTATCCTGCAGCTTCCTCAAGACCATATGACCTGGTCTTCCATCTCACGTGTCCGTTCTCTCTATTCTTTAACTAAGGAATCCATTCATCTCTCAGTGATTTCTTTCGACTGGCAACCCTACCAAATCTCCCACTTAGTTCTACATAATATCCTGCCATGCTTCCACTATTTCCTGGATCCTTCCTGCTCTACAGTCAACAACGAGTATAAAGAAGAGGAACAATGAATTTGAGACTTACTTACCACTTTTAGTCCTCTATATGGGCATTTGAGACTCTTTGACAGCTTGATGTCTGTCCAAAATCCATTACAGTGATCGACCTTGGTCACCACATAGTCTGCATCCAATCGACATCAGTTTCCATGCACCTATCCTGACTACCAACTCTATCAACGTCAGTGTCCCTATTGCCGACGTCGGTCCTCCTGACTGACGTCGGTCTTACCTATTATCGACATCGGTCCTCTTGATCGACGTCAGTCTTACCCTGCCTGACATCACCAGCTTTGGTCTGCACATGACCGACATCGGCACCTGTCTATTCGATGTTGGTTCCTCCTGACTGATGTCGATACCTGTGTTTTCCTGTGAGTGATGACTTTTTACCTACGAGCTTTTTTTGAATCAAATCCCTGTCTAAACTGCTCTGCTCAGAGTTACTCAACCTTCTCCATTGATCTTTGTCTGCCATCTCCTCCATAAACACCAAGGCTTTCCAGTTCTTAAGCCTATCAAACACATCTAACTTCCTCTTAAGAACATGCATCTCCTTCTTGCTCATGTGACCAAGCCTACAAAGCCACGTCTCCGTAACAGAAGAAGAATCAGTAATATAAGCAAGTAGATAAAGAGTACCTGCTTTCTTACCACCAGCTAATTCAAGTGCATCTCTCATCACCCAACTTTTCTAAAGAAATTAGCCATATCTCCAACACTGGAACTTGCATGACCTCTTTTAACACCTATGTGTTGGCTGCCTGCAATTTTAGCTTCACTTCCCCTTTGCCAATTCTTTGGCAAGGCTCACTAGCCCCTAAATAAATTTTTCCAAAGTCTCCAAAGACCTTAACATGGAAAAATACTCTATTTCAGACTGCATGGAAAGAGGCAACAGAATCTATAAAACAAGATTCTACTTTATCCAAGAAACCTCCCAGAGCATCTTGTGCAACAACACCTGCAACATCTGCATCTTCAGTTCCTTCATGTTATTCTACTACCAACCAGCAATTTTTTTTCCCTGCTCTTTCTTTCCATAGGACCATAATTGACCATCTGTGCTTTTCAGTTCCTCCATCTTTAGCTTACTTTCTTCTGCCATTGCTCTACTCCCACTCAATCAGAAACCCCTAAGCGTGACATGTAACCAAACACAAAACCTGCTCCCTGTAACCTTAGCTCTGATACCACTTTGTTGGGAAATATGGAAGCACACAATTGATTACCAAATACAAGCAACTTAAGATGTGAAATTAATCAAAAGTAACAAGTAACTAGAAACCAAAAACAACACAGAATATGAGAGACAATACACAATTGTATTAATACTCTTTCAGAAGAAAATACAACAAAGAAGATTGCCACAGTTCTTCTTCCTTACACACCTCTAGGGCTCCCACACCTCTAGGGCATAAACAGTAAATCTTCCCTCAAAGCTCTCTCTCTCACGGTCCCAACACACAACTCAAACACAAAGTTGGTGTTCACCTCCAACCAGTCAGTATCCACTACTGCCAGTACACCAGTGCTCCACGCACTCCACAAGTGCTCCACGCACTCCAAGTACTCAATGTACTTCAAGTAGATCTCCCCTGAACTGCAACCTGCAACCCAAATGATCTCACTTATGGAAGGATCTTCCTTGCCTTCCTCTTTGCTCTCTTTCTGAGTACACACTGTACTCTAAGTAGATCCTGCCTGATCCTGCTCCCTGTTGTGTTGTTGTCCTCCCTAATCTTGCACACCTACAAATTTGGATCATGCACACACATACACCTGTAGATCAATGATCTTACTTACCATGTATATCTCCTAACGTAGCCATGCACACCTGCTGACCAAGATCATACATACATGAAGAACCCTTTTGATTCTCCAAAACTAGCACCCACACTTGGCACTGCTGTGGAACTAGGAGGAACACTCTTGCTCATCTCACACACAGAAGGAGCTAACTTTGCTCAACTCAAACTAGAACACCTTTACAATACAACCCATGAGTCTATTATATAGATCTCATGCAAACAATAATTAAACACCTAATTAAAATAATTAGATCCGCAGCTTTAAGTCTAAAATTGGCTCTTAACATGCAAACACTTGGTTCGTTAACTAAATGCCCGTAAAACTTGCAGTTTTGAACCACACAAGCGACCGACGTCGGTCTCTGTCTGCCTGGAGGTGACCGACACCGGTCGACTTCTGACCCACGTAAGTTGCTCTTCTGTCTGTACCCTATCGACGTCGGTTGGCCTGACCGACACCGGTGTCTGTGACACTCAGCAACCTCCTCTAATGACCTCCTCCATGTCTGCATCAGTGAAGCTTTTAGCTCCACAACCTAACACATACAACTTACTATATATACTTGTTACCTTGATATTAAAAAATGGGCAACCAGAAAATGGGACGTGAGATGATCATTGTGGAGTTGAAGGATGAGCACTATGCATTCTTTCTCTTCATTCCATTCTCCTTTTATTTGATTTGAAACAAAGTTATGATAATGATAACATGTTTTTGGCCATAATACCGTTGAGAGGAATCACATGAAATTCACATAACTTGTTTCCTTTGTCCTAATTAATGTGACTTATCATTTTTAAAGGTGAAATAAAAAATGGTTTTGATGATTCATAAAGATTGGTGAACCCTTGATGCAACACATTATATTGAACTAGAGGTTTTCCATTTGTATGTTTTCTCAAGTGGTGTGTTCATCTATTTTTGAGAGGAATCAAATCTTATATTGTGATAGTTATGACACGAAGAAAAATGACTTGAAAAGAAGGGAAAATATTTTTATTTATTATACTTATTGATTTGGGTTTCAAATTTATTGATGGCTATATCCATTTCAATAATTATTTCTACATCAAAATTATTCAAGTTGAGTTGGATAATTAAGAGTGTCTTAGTACTTACATACCATATGTGATCTGACAGTTTCTCTCAATAGAGACTGATGTAAAAATTTATCATAGTAAATTCTTTATTTTCACAAGCACGTGCTTCCTTTATTACTAAAAAATGGATGATATACAATTTAATGTTTAATCTATTCTATTAAATGTGAACATCACAAAACCATGCAAACATAATACTTTTGATTTTAATGTTTTATATAACATGTGCTAATTTATATTGTTTTCATGATTTATAATTTTTATTTTAATATTATATTTCATTTTAAAGATGAAATATAAAAATTCATACAATCTTTTATTATTATTTTTTTCCAATCTCATTATTTCTTCTCAATCATTCATCCTTCGAAAATTCATTTTACAACAACCACAAGTTATAATTTCCATATACTTATCTTTCCCAATTGTCTCATTCTTTCCCTTAACAATTGGTTCACGCTTATACTCATTTGACTCAGTAAAATTTGACCACTATGTCTCGTTCCCTACAAGCCATGGCATTGGTCACAAAAAGAACAATTGAATTTCCCAAGGATCAACTCGTTGTAGAAAATAATCGATCTGATTTTCAAACTCTTGAAAAGCACACTTTGCAGTAACTTATGGATAAATTTAACCTCTACATGCAAATTCTTGATCATAATATGGATATAGTACTTTTATGAACTCAAAAAAATAAGACCAACTTTCTAAATTATATTTAAATATTCTACATAAAGGATATGATGGTTCAGAAATAAGTATTGACCTTATAAGAAAAGCATCTTATTAAGACTATAGATACTCCTCAAATACACTTGATATGCATCCTAATACTTTAAAACATCCAATGAAATGTTTTTTATTTCATATAAAATATGGAAGGTTATAAAATTTTGGTCTACGGGTCACCTTTAGCTCTGTTACAGCCCATCAAAGCCATATTTTTCAAATAAGTACGTTTTTTTCAAATTTGCACTTATTTTTGGCCTTGGTGTTAAAATGAATTATCTTTATATCATTAGATATTGTCTATTAATAAATACAAACCCATGTAAGTAATTTTACATAAGAAATGATTATATTGTAGTTTTTAGCTAGATGGCCTAAGTCATGGATAATTTTGATTGTAAAAATTAGAAAATGTTGAATTATTTTAATGTTTTAGAATTATAGTATTTGTAAGAAAATTTATGCAATGAATTAGGTTTCACCTTTATTGTTACCACGTGATTACTCCATCCATATCAATAATTTATTATGCATGAAAATCCTTAACTCATGTTGGGGTTATGGTCTTTTTTAGGATACTTGTCTCTCACTCAAGAGTCTTGGGTTCAAGCCTCGATGGTGAAACCAAAATGTTGGGGTTATTCTTTCACACTCCTAAACCAATTTGTTCCATTTGTGCTAGCCAAAAAATAATAGATTTGTTATGCTAACATATCACTTAGTTTATCCTTTAAGAATTCACCTAAGGTGAAAATAGAGCTTAATAGACTTCTTATGCTGAAATTTTACTTAAGTGCTCACTCGAGGTGAAAAGAGAGATTATTGAGCCCTTGTTAGGATTGTGATAGAGAAATAATTATATTGTGCATAACAAAATGAGAACACAAATCTACATTAGAACTTAATGAAACATTGCATGCATCTAATGTCATTCAAATCTATACAATATTTTCCATAGGTTAAATTATATTCATTCACACTCATGTGAACATACATCAACATGCATATATTGCAACATTTTAGTGTATTTATAACAATGGCGTATTTTTGAGATTACATATATATTATTTAGTGATGATGGGATAATACCAAAGTTTAGTTAAATGAATCCTTATTATAATGGCAAGGCAGGTATATATAGTAAAAATCTCACCTTGTTCCCCATGCTAGTGCATCAAACCTAAAGGCCAATTTATCTTATTGTAATGACCTTTCCATGATCCTTGCTTAATACCCTTTTTGTCTTCCCTTGTGATCTTCTCTCAATATGTTGATTCATTACTGCTAAGAAATATCCATCTTTCATACACTATATGTGCATATATATTTTGTTGAGGCTCTTCTTTTACACAATTGTTTCTTTTTTGTGCACACATTACTTTACTCAAAACCCAAATTGTCTAATCAACTATTTTTACATGTAGTTTTAGACACCCAAATTTGTCACATGACTTATTTTGAATATATTTTTAATTACTTTATTTAAATCTGTCTTAGCTTATAAATAAACACTTAATGATGCACATTTCTTACATTTCCCTCTTTTCACTTTATCACTTTTCTTATATTCTTCACCTTTTTCTTTCATTATATTTACCCTTTTTATTTATGAACCTTTATGACTTGACTAACCCCTCCTTGAGTATTTTAAGTTTCTTAACTCCTCCTTAAGTATTTTAAATTTATTAACCCATCCTCATATATTTTTAGTTCCTTTTGATTCAACCCCTTATGTGAACCACTAAGTTTTAATTCAAATTATAAGAACCCCTATATAAAGAAAGCTATTGGAAGGCATGTCATAACAAGCACTCTCATGTTGCGACAAATATTCTCACATTCTTAAGAGCGTATTCAAATTTACATACTTATATTAATTGATAGAGTTATATTTTGAAGTACTATTTCATTTGCATGCTCATGCCAAGGGTAAATTAGGATAAAACACATTTATATTTGGATGATACATACATCCCTAGAAGGGATAACTACATCATCCTAAGGAAATTTTAGCTATGTAGGCAACACTCAAATCACACGAGATTTTTTTAGGATAGTTTGGCCATTCTTATCCCTTTTTTAAATTGGTGTCTATTTAGTACATGTGTAGGAAACTAGGGTTTAGCTATTGTAGGTATGTGCATGCAAAAAATAGAGATTTTAAAAGTGGAAATGAATAATATTGATTCATTCACACCTCTCAGGCAAGTTTTAGAACTTCATAGTCAAAGGATAGAATCAACCAATAGGACAAGATCAACCACTATACTTGTTTGAGATTGGAAATCCTATCCTAAGCTCAAAGTAGTCACTTGTTCTAAAACAAGTAGATTACAGTCGGTTCACATAGTCTTCACTCAACTTTTCAACCTAAAAAAATCAGGGAAGTATATCAAAACAAGATAAGTCTATCTCTATCCCTTTGGTTTCCTTAGTATTCTTGTCAAACTTTCTTATCAAGAAATGTGCTTGTTGAAGCTATATTATATTGATTATTTCAATCAATCCACATTTCAATCATCATTCTATTAATTTTTCTAATTTAGGAGTAATCACCACGTTAATTACCATTTTAGATAAAATATTTTGTGAACCTTTATTTTGTTTGAATATTGTCAAGCGCTAGGGTTCACTTAGGATTTAAACCTTTTTTCATATTTCTAAATTTTTCCTTGAGATTTTAGATTTTATCTTTGATTTCCCCTCCTTGGTGTAAAATCATAATTCCTTTACCTTTTTCCCTAGGTTTCACCCTCATCTTGTTGTTAGGGTTCCTCTTCTTACACTTGCAACTCATTATACATTGATTGGTTTATATTGTATTCATAATAGCTCTATTTTCAAAATTATCAGATTATTTTATACTCACATTGATATCATCATAAACCTATTTATTTATTTACAAAAAAAATCTATAGAATTTGAGAAATTTTTAATTTACTATTCTTAGTACATGTTTGCTTAAAGGGTGAAAGGTGTATTTATTTTCGATTTAATTTATGGGTTCATTAATTTTATAACCTATTTTATATTTGAAAATGACTTAGTGTATCCATTTTAATTTGTAAATCTTTATTGTGCACATTATATAGTTCACATGTGGGAGGGTGTCTTAGGATTATGTCTAATCCTATTATTTGTTTCCATTCTATTCTTTGGATATTTTAAAATGAAACCATATATTAATACTACCCATCCCTTGGAATTTATAGAGATGATATGCCATATGATCATTCTAATGCATCTATTTCACAAACTCATAGTTCACACCCTTTAGATTTTGTATTTTATAACCATGTTGTACAACATGATTATTTTAAGGAATGGAATAATAATGATTATTATATGATTAACAATTATAAAGATGTATATGATCAAAATTACTATGAATGAAATGATTATGATTATAATTATAATGACTGTGAAGAGGTGGAACGATATCTTATGTTTGAAATAAGAAGGTAATACTCCATTGCATCTTCTACACAATCATCTTTTGATTATATTTCAAATCAAGAGGAAAATAATTCTAAGGTGCACATTCCTTTTACTCATGAATTGCATTATTTATACTCGAAGGATGTCTTATTTAAATATTCACCCAATTTTTATTTTCCATTTGCTATTTCACTTCATCACATTCAATGTTATAAAATAAAAATGCATGAGCATAAGAAATAATGCATAATTAAAAATTTTGATAATACTATTCCTACATGCCTAGATATCTCTCATTGTCATACGACAAAAGAAGAATGCATTAATTTTATAGATGATACACATATGTTAAACTTGAATGTACTTTTTCTTTATAAAATGATGCAAATGTGCCAAAATATGAATTTGTTTCCCCTTTACTAAATGATGCACATGTTGAAAATATTTACCTTTATGTCTCCTTAGATGATGCCAATGTGAAAAAACTTGAATGTGATTCTCATTTGGATACAAATGTTACAAAATTTGTAATTCACTCTTCTCTACCTTCTCATGATCATGAAAAAATTAAATTGAATTTTTCCATTCCTCTCTAGAAACACAACTATATGCACATATGAAAAATGCTTCTTCTAAAAAGTCAATGAAATAGTTATACAACTATTCATGACATTAAATATGATATAATTTATTCCTTAAAAACATCATGTGATATGAATGTTCCTTCATTAGATGACTCTAAATTTTTCAATGGGCCTTTATGCAATGTTTCAAAATCATGGAATGATATCAACTGAAAACACAATGTTAGTTGTAATGAGTCCACTATCCTTAAGTTTCAAATAGATGGTAAATGACAACTCATAAGTGCATCTTCTCAAAATTAAACAATTCCTACTAGTCATATTGTATCTATGATTAATGTTATATGAGTTCTTCAAAATCAAGTGTTAATTCTCAAGTTACAATCATTTTCATGTAATGTTAATATTAATGATAACATTATAGAATATTAACCTCTTACATGAGTGTATTTGACTATCCCTATCCAACCAATTTTGTCATGCCTATGTTACCTTTATTTGATGGTCAATGAGACCTTTCCATAAATTTGACATAATATGTACATTATTTTGGTCATTAGGATAAATATGGACGTTTAGTATTAAAATCCTTTCATATAAGTTTAAAAAGAGAAGTTTGGGATTGGTTATAGAGTATTCCTAAAGGTCACTTACCTACTTTTAGGAAGTTATAGGACATATTTTTATAATATTTTAATAAACATGAAATTAATTAGTTAACATTGTGATTCAGGGCTATTGACGAAGTCATCTTCACATTCACTCATGTCTTTAGTTTCATAATTGATCTCATTCTTTGGCTATCCTTGTTCTTGATTGTCCTTATCTTCAATCTAGTTTTCCTCTTTTGGAAGAGATATCAATGGTCAATTTGTATATGTACCTATGTCTTAAAATCTTCAAATAACTTATAAAATTCCATAACCTCTCTCAAATGACTCACCATTCATATTATATCTTATCAATTCATATTCTTCTTAAAATGCCCTACTCACTCTTACTAGTTTCCACTAGGTAACCTTCCATTAGTTATCAAGAGTCAAATATTGTTTTTATGATTTAAGACTCTAAATTTTGTCCTAAATAGTCTTTATTACTCTCATAACACTTTTCCTATTCCCTTTCAAAGTCTCAAACACTCAAATCTATTCCCTTTTGCATCTCAAGGTCACAAGGCTCATTTAAGGCTTGTAGCCCTTTCTCAAACAAATTTCCTTTATCTGACCAAACTAGGATTTATTTTGAATATATATTCACATATCCAAGCTTCATGTATCTCTTATAAAATATTTATAAATTTTCATAACCCAATTCTTCTCTTATATAGCACTTCCTTTGAAAAACCACCCTCTTTAGGCCTAATTAGGCCTAGTTGAAGCTCATATGTTCAAATCCATACTTGTACAATCAGTACAACCCTGAAACATTTTCCATCAGTTTTAGAACATATAATTATGCTATATTTCAAAAAAATTAGAAATATTAGAGGGTTAAATCTCTTTATATTAACCAAACCCTAACTATAGGGTTTCTTCCCCACTATATACATTGAGAGCCTATAAAATTCAATATCTTGAGCTTGATAGTGAATCAAAGAACCAAATAATTTGTATTAGGTTTATGTTAATATAATCTATCCTTAAAATTAGGTTAGACTCATTTTTTATCCATTACTTGCATAAAATAATAGAAACTCAGACGATTAGGTATGTCTTCCTTGGTTGTGTAATGCTCCCTGAAGTTTATCTCTTTCCAAACCATATAAACTCTCATGTAATCTTTATAAAGGTTACGAAAACATATTAAAACTTAAATATCACTCTATGTGATATCCATTCACCTTATTTGATCAGTTATACTTCACTTTCCCTACAGACTATGCAAGCAGGGTTTCTTTTACTGTGTGTGTAGGGTTAGTTTCAGTGTGCTAGGTCTGAGGTTATTTTCTTTGAAATTATAATCTCCACTTGTGCCTAGATCTAAATTAACACCCTTAATGTACACACTAGTGTTCTTCAGACTTAGTTTAATCTTACTTTTGGCCATTTTTGGCCCACATACCAAGGCTTAGAAATGGATCCCACATTTGCAACTAGAGAGGATCCAAGCAAGGTTTTTAAGGATCAAGCATCAGTGTTCAAGGATAAACCAAGAAATCCAAAATCTAAGTTCAAAATCTTTTATTTAGATAAGTCTTTACTTGTTCATTCTTTCAGACTTTATGGGGCCTAAGTGTTTCCTTTTTTTGGGCCTACTTTTAAGCTAAGTTGCAGTTTCCTTTCTGGAAAATTGTCCACACAATTTTTCAAAGAAATATTTTCTTTTTTTGCTAAGTTTTCTTTCTTAAACGTTTTTTGCCTCAGCTTTTTTGTTCAAATATCAAGAAATTATTTCAAACATTTTGTCCGAAACAATTTTTGAAAGGTACTTTTCAGTTCCTCGAAGGAAATAGCACTTAAAAAATTATGAAAGATATCTTTTCTCGAGGAAAAGGTTATTTTCAAAGCCGAAGGGAATTTTCAATTCTTCTAAAGGGCACTTTTCCAAAGCTGAAGGGCATTTTCAATTCTTCTAAAGGGAAATTTTTCAAAGCCAAAGGCCACTTGTATTTTTTTGAAGGGCATTTCCAAAGGCAAAAAGGTTCTTTTCAAAACCCTAAAAGGTATTTTTATAGAGGGAATGACCGAGTTCATTTTTTTTGGAAGGATTTGTTTCTCAAGGAAATGGTCCATTACAAAGTTTTGACGGTCTAAAACGAAAAATTTGAAGGGTTTTTATCAAGCAAACAACCCATTTCAAAGTTTTGAAAGGCATTTCCAAAGGGAAAGGACAAAAAATAAAGTCTAAAATAATTAGGCCAAAGTCAAAAAGGTCAAAGGAATTTTCTAAAGGACACATTTCCTTCAGGAAAATTATCTGAGACAATTTTTTTGAAGGCAGATTTCTTTTAGAACTTTTGTCCTGAAGCAAAAGACCTTTTCAAAAAATCTGAAGAGTCCATTTCAAAAACTCTGAAGGTTTATTTTCAAAAAATCAAAGGGTTATTTTTTTAAAAAATTAAAGGTACCTTCCCTTTAAAAAAGGGCATTTTTAAAAGTTTCAAAGACCTAATAGTTTCGAGAACATTACCTAAAAAAAAGGCTCAAAAGAATTAGGCCAAAGGAAATTGGTTGAAGAAAAAGCTTGCAGGAAAGTGTCTGAAGGAAATGACCCAAAATGATTAATGATTTTCACATCAGTGTCAAAGTTCAAGCTCAACAAATAGCCATTGGGATTCAAATATCCCATGATGGGCCCATAAACATCAAAATATAAACCCCTGTAAGTAGCCATTTGGATTTGAAAAGGCTGAGATGTTTGCATAAACGTCAAAGATGGGTCTCATAAAATAGGCCTTTTAGACCTAATAAAGATCAAAATAAGCCATACAATCTATGAACTTACATTGACATAAATGGATACAAGAAAACTAATGTCTTTAGATTGGTTTTCCATCTATAGGAAAGATTTGGTCTAGGTTTTAAAGCAGGAGTTGGTATATGAAATTAATGGAGAGGCCCTCATCCTTTGATATGGCCATCATCTTCGATAAATAGCCACTCAATGTAGAAGCAACATGGCTCAGTTTAGATTCAAAGATATGGGGTTTTCATCCTTATACATGCAAGACATGCAAAGTGAAGGAGCATGCTAAGTTTTTAATGCAAGGATCAAATAATTTACACTTGATGGATACATGCATCTACCTTCAACATGGCTCTCTCAGCTCCAAAAAGGGAGACTTGAATTCACAAGTGGCTCGAGGAGATTTGTGATGATCTTGGATGGTTTATCTCATGATCAGGGTAATTACATGATTTAAATGCAAAAGAGCTAAAGGACAATAGTGGTGGTTATAGCCATTTGTGACCCCCCTCTCCACTCATGCAAGCCCCCTCTTCTCTCATCCATTTATGCTATATATATATATTTTGAGCCTTAAAAGAAATCCCTCAACTGGCGATAGAGTTACTTTGTCAAATCGCCTTGTAACACTCTCTTGAAGCAATAAGATAAACTTTCATGATTCTAGCTTGGAGTGAAGTGTGCATAATTGGGGTTTTAACTTTTAGAATATATGTCTCTTTTCATCATATTTATATCCTCCATGCACCTTTCTTATATTATTTTGGTCCCTTGTAGGTCGTGTGAATTTTTAGATATTGGTACCTTCTTGAGGTGTCATAAGTTTATAGTGTCTCATACAGAACTATTTCTTTCTATCCTTCAAATTACAGGGTTTCCCCTCGACCTACATGCAAATACTTATGCTTTTGGTCTTAATATAGGATAAGATTAGTCTATGTCTTGATTAAATTCATTAGTAGTCATTAAGGCTTCTAGGCTAAAAGTAGATCATTCCATATTTGGTGCATCACCATACTTAGCTTAGATTTGCCTTTCATGTTATCTTTCTCTCCCTTTTCCTTAGTCAATGATAGATTCTAGTGTGGGAAACAATCCAAAGTGAAACATTTGAGGATCTAGCCTCTTTAAAAAGCCTAGATGTTCAACCTCACTACAGGATACCCACAGCCTGAGGTTGTTCCAATATTGTAGCTGGGAGTGAGAAATCCTGAAAAACTCTCCCACAAGGGTGCAATTCTAGGCTATAGTAGTTTTTGGCATGCTTGGTGTAACCACTTTCAATGAATATTGGTTAAGTTTGATGCTAGTTTGATCAATTTGCAGTGGTTATAGTTTTCATCTTTTAGTATTTGGTGACTTCAAATAACACTCAGCAATCTAGTGGTAAAACAGTAACTATTGTTCATGCCAAAGGTGAATACAAGATCAGCTTTTAGAGGTATTCCTTTTGAGTTTGTTGAACTCCCCTTAAATTTAGCCAAAAGGTTAAGGTTCATCAATACTCTACCATACGTAAGGAAACCTTTTCCTACCCAGTCTCAATGCCTACCCTTGCAAGCAACCTCTTGATAGTTCCCCCTGTTACCATGATTCCCTAAAGATATTTTTAGGATTCAGTGACAAAAGTCCTTTGAATCTACCATAATATGATCCTATGCCAGTAGCAGCTCTCAAAATCATCCCATATTTTAAAAGAGACCAAGCCATAACCCCTACTAAACACATCAATGACATAGCCAATTTTTGCAATAGCCGTAATGTCATTGTATAAAATATAGATATTAGACTATTAGTTGTATCCCTTAAGGGAAAAGGTTTAGATTGGTATAGAGGCTTAGCTCCTAATTATATTCAATCATGGAATCAGCTAGGAGTGGCCTTGTGTAATAGATTTTTAGATAAGAGTGACCATTTGTCACTAGCAAAAAAACTTACCACTATCAAGAGAGCCCCTAATGAAGTAATGCAAGACTTCAACACAAGATTCCAAAAAGCTTGGGAGAAAATTTTAGCTTCTATTAGACCATCCCCTAACTTTTTGTTCCTATACTACTTGAAGGCTCTAAATAGCGATGTATTTGTAATGATCCAATCCATTGGAGGGAG
Source organism: Torreya grandis (assembly GCA_037957365.1). Taxonomy (NCBI): domain Eukaryota; kingdom Viridiplantae; phylum Streptophyta; class Pinopsida; order Cupressales; family Taxaceae; genus Torreya; species Torreya grandis. The sequence goes on along the minus strand of JARHVA010002763.1, from coordinate 1,375,427 downwards.
CATATTGTCAGATGCTTATGAGGTCGCTGTTAAAGCAAAAAATTACCTAGTTTAAACTGGAAAGCTTACTCCTAGATCCCCAATGCTACTTTTCCCTAAAATCAGACCACCCCCTATGATTATTCCCCCACTTGATGTTATCCTTCCAACTCCAACAATTTTTTCTATACCATCACCTAAGCATGAAAAGGCCTCCACTAATGGATCAAGTGATTCCTAAGATCAAAAAAACTACCTAGAACTTAAGAGCATGCTCCAATCCTTGGGAAATGATGTGGTAAATGTTAAAAATTAGCAATCTCAATTCAATAAACCTTATCAAGCTCCATATCAGCCTCAACAATAGTCTTATCAAGAAAATAGGCCACCCTACAAGGGAAGTTTCCAAATCCATAACCATGAGTAAGGGTAAGGACAACCTAGCTATAATGAGTAGAGAAGCTATAACCTAAATGCCACAGGCTCTTCTAACTCCTTAGTTCCTATTCAAAACAATATGGCTCAAGAGGCTAAGGAACCATACCTTGGGATCAATCATTTGGGCAATCCATTGTCCCAACCAATGGTTTTAATCACGATTTCGATGACCAATGGTAGTAGGCTATTGCTTATAGATATAATCAAGCCTTAATGGCTCAAAACATAGATATCCCCATGATGAAAAAATTAGGGTAGTCTCCACAAGACCAAGGATCTGATTAGGTACCAAACCAGCTAGATGTTACAATGATCATCAGTGAGAAAGTAGAGTGATACATGTCTAATCAATAAGCTAGCTCTAGCCAAGCATACTTCTAATGGCAGAAAATATAAGGTTCAAAAGAAGGAAAGTGGATGGTAATCAAGAGGTAATTAAATATCCCCCTACTATTACCCCATTACTATCAAAGCCAAGTGGACCTACTACTGCTCCAAAGGTTCTAATAGCTCTAAAGAATCAGAATCAAAGGACCCATTTTGATCCACAAAACTCACAAATTCAACAAACAATAGTAGTGGCCCCCAAAGCATAGGCGAAGGTTGTTGGTCCACCAATCAACATTATTGAGAAAATAAAGAAATCTAGTGTGAATGTACCAATGTGAGACATGTTTTTTATGCCCGATCAAGTGGCTATCCTTCAAGAAGGTTTATATAGGCAAACAACCAAGCAAAGAAACTAAGGTCCTCATAAATGCAACCCAAGATCCTATGGGAGAAGGATCAAGTAAGGTGGTCAAACCTCCTTCATTCTACATTTCATTAATCATTAATGACTCCTTGGTACATAATTGCATGGTAGATAGTGGAGCAAGTATTTTGGTGATGCCAAAGTCAATAGCAAACCAGCTTAGTTTAAAGTATGAACCTTAATCTAAGTGAGTTTTGTAGCTTGATAGATCTTCCACCAAACCAGTTGGTATTATCAAAGGTCTCAACTTGACCCTACATGCTTATCCTAGTGTTTCAATGGCTCAAGATGTGTTGATTCTAGAGGTACATCCTTGTTTTGCTCTATACTTATCTAGAGAATTCACAGCAAAGATAGGAGGCTATCTCATAGCAAATTGGTCATAGATGGAATTCAGAACAAGGTATGGGACTAAGGTATCAATCAAGGTTGAGCCCATGGCACAATTTCACATTGACACTCATCAGCCAGATAACATAAACATCAATTTTAATATCCTTGATGAGGACGAATTTACAATTGGTCAAGAATTGAATACTTGTCCTAAGGAGATTCTAGACTTATTCTTGGATGAGTTATGGGGTGATAATCAATTTTTCAACCCTTTGGAAGGTGTTGAAGAAAGAGACATGGTTACCTATTTGCTACATGAAGAAAATCAACTCATGCCTTCCCTCATTGGACCTAAAGAAGACCTCAATGGTATGTGGAAGTTGTTCTTTGATAATTCAAGGTGAAAAAATGGAGTAGGTGTAGGGGCAATGCTAGTTTCCCCTTTAGATGATAAGTATTTCTCTTTTTCTAGGTTCCATTTTAGTTGCTCCTCTAATGTAGCAGAATATAAAGGCCTAATCCATGGCCTCCAATGAGCAAGTAAGAGGGGAATCAAGTAGTTGCAAATATATGGAGACAATGAGCTTATAGTGAACCAAGTTAGGGGCATGAATATTATGAATAATCCTTTGATGAGGTCTTACAAAAATATAGTATGGTACCTAATTGAAGATTTTGAAGCCTTTAACATTCAAGTCATGTCAAGGAATCAAAATCACCATGCTGACAAGTTGGTAGCTATGGGAGCCTAGTTTGATATTCCAAGTAAGATAAAAGAGGCCAAGGTTCAACCACATGTCAAGGTGGTGGTGAGGCTATCAGTACCAGATAATGAAGCCCACTAGTAGGTCTTTGAAAATGACAAACGTTTGTTTCTTGTAGAAAGAAGTAGAGTTTTCCTTAATGATCCAAGGTAAATTTCAACATTAGTATGAGGATCAAATTGTTCAAATAAAGTCTTAAAAATTTTATAAAGGGTTGGTCACCATTGAAAGTCTTTTCCATGAGGGAGATCATATGAGGAAAGACAAGGTAGTGATGTCAACTGATGAGGAGAACTATGAAAGAGTCCTTATTTTCAAAGACAAGATCCTCAAGCTTAGGAAGGTAAGCAATGAGGTAGAAAGGCATTCTTTCTTTAAAATTTGTAAGGAATATTCAGACTTATTTTCTTGGGAATATAGTGATTTGAGAGGCTTTGATCCTAAGCTAGCCCAAATACTATAAAATTGGAGGCTAATGTTAAGCCTGTGAGGTAGAATCAAAGGCCTATCAATTCAAAAATTGAATAGATATGAGGAAAGAATTGACCAAATTGATTGAATCCAATATCATTTTTCCCATCAAACACTCCTCATGGATAGCTAATCTAGTACCTGTGAGGAAGAATAACGGTGAGATCTGATTGTGTGTTGACTTTAGAGACTTTAATAGCGTATTTTTGAAATATCACTACCCCTTACCATCCATGGAGTAACTCCTTCAAATGGTTGTTGGTTTATAATGCTTCTCTCTTTTAGATGGGTACTCAGGATACAACCAGGTGTTGGTAAGAGAAGAAGATCAGTACAAGACTACCTTCACCACAAAGTGGGTCACATATGCTTATCAAAAGATGCCTTTTGGCTTATCAAATGCTAGGGAAACTTTTCAAAGAGCCATGGACATGGCTTTCTAAGGGCTGCTAAATAAAATGGTGTTGTTCTACTTGGATGACATCATAATTTTCTCCAAAGATGCCAACGAACACATGGACCACTTGAGGTTAATCTTTGAGAGATGCAGAGTATGAGATCTCTTTGAATCCCAAGAAGTGTATGTTTGTCATGCATGAAGGTAAGTTATTGGGTCACATTATTTCAAAAGAAGGGATATCTATTGATCCTAATAGAATAAGTGCCATCTTGGCCTTATCCTTACCCAAGCATAAGAAAGGAATCCAGAGTTTCCTTGAGAAAATAAACTTTATGAGAAGGTTTATACTTGGTTTTGTAAACTTGGTCAAACCCATCACTACCATGCTTAAGAAGAACCAAGTGTTCACTTGGTCAAATGAAGGTAAATTAGCATTTGAGGCTATCAATCAGGCCTTTGCCCAAGTACCTACACTCATGGATCATGATTTCTCAAGAGATTCCATATTGTATGCCTTTGCCAATATTGACAATATATCAGCTATGTTGATGCAAAAGAATGGTGAAGGACTTGAGTGGCCAATAGCATTTTTCAGTCAAGGGCTTGAAAGGTATGAAGTGAGGTATACTTTTATAGAAAAATAAGTCCTTGTAGTGGTAAGAAGACTTAAAATTTTCAGGCTAATGCTCTCCAATAGCAAAATCTATCTTTGGTGTCTCATCCTAGTGTGAGAGACTTCGTTCTTAACAAAGACTTGGATAAAAAGAGAGCTAGTTGGATTACCAAGGTCACTGAGTATGACATGGAGATCAAGGTCACTAAGCTAGTAAGAGGTAAAGGCTTGTGTGAGAATATGGTTGATGAACTTAATGAGGACAAACAAGTTTCCATGGTGATACAAGACAACTCATAGGGGAAGGCACCTTTACTTCATAAGAGTTGGCTCCATGATATGGCACATTTTCTGCTAACAAGAGAATGCCCTTAGGGTCTAGATAAGGTGAAAAGAAGGCATTTCAGACTTTAGTCTATACCTTATGCATTAGTATATGGTACTCTTTTTATAAAAGACCTAAATGGGGTACTCTTTAGGTGTATAGATAATGACCAGGTGACCACGCTTTTGGAGCAATTTCATGTTGGACCTGCAGGAGGTAATTTTGCACCTAGAACCACAGCAACAAGATAATGAGGGCTGGTTATTACTATCCCAAAATCTTAAAAGATGTGTATTCATGGGTAAGAAAGTGTCAAAAGTGTGATTTTTTTGTGGGTAAGCAAATATTGATAGCCCTTTCTCTCAACCCAATTTAGGTAGAGCAACCCTTCATACAATGGGGGCTAGATTTCATAGGAATGATCAACCCCCCATCAAGTGTAGGGCATAGATGGGTGCTTACTGCAATCGACTACTTCACCAAGTGGGTGGAAGCCATTGCATTGAAAGAAGCTAATGAAGGTGCATTCCTAGACTTTTATGACAACATTATGACTAGGTTTGGTGTTCCATCCTCTATCATTTTTTATAATGCATTAGAATTCCTTGGTCTGACAATAAGTGAATGGGATCTCAAGATGGGCATCTACCTCAGCACCTCTTCCAACTATTATCCTCAAGGAAATGGATTGGTTGATTCCACAAATAAAAATTTGCTAAGAATCGTCAAGAGAACTATGGAAGAGAATTAGAGGACATGGCACACTAAACTAAAGATAACTTTGTGGGATGAAAGGGTGACTCCTAAAGTTACCATTGGCAATTCTCCATTTGTCTTAGTATATAGATGAGAGGCCAGGTTTCCCATTTCTCTTGAGCTCCTTGCATTAGAACTAGCCCATTAATTGGAGTCCATGGAAGATGAGCCCATGCATGTGAGACTGGCAAAACTCATGGAGCTTGAAGAAATAATAGACCTTGTAATGAAAACACTAGAGAGTCACATCAATCTCAAGTCAAGAAAGCCTTTGACAAGAGAACCATAGCAAGGAACTTTAAACAAAGGGATCTAGTCCTCAAGTGGGATTCAAATAAGGCCAAGCCAGGCAACCATACCAAATTTGATAGCTTGTGGAGTGGTACTTATTTAATACATGGATGTAAACAACATAATTTTTTTAGCTTACCTAAGTAGATGGAAAGGTATTACCCATCCCAGTCAATGGGATTCATCTAAAGACTTGCTATTAGAAGATTTTGTAACCATTATATATATTATACATTTTGTATAGTTTTTCATGTTTTCTCCTAAGTGCCTTGTGCACATCTTTTTAGTTGTGTGTTTACCTTCCCTAAGTGCCTTGGGCATAGTGTTTCTTCTATTATTTTTATCCTTATTGCTTCAAGGGGAGTTTCTAAATAGGGTCAGCCTTGTCAAATAAAGTAGTGACTCCATGCCCAATGGATCGAATGAGGCAAATGAGCTGGTTTCTCAAGTATAGTAGGCATGCTTCCCTATGAGTCATCAAAAATGTTGGCCATTTTTGGCCCACATACCAAGGTTTAGAAATGGATCCAACATTTAAAAATAGAGAGGATCCAAGTAAGGTTTTCAAGGATCTAGTAGTAGTGTTTAAGGATAAGCCAAGCAAGCCAAAAGCTTAGTAAAAAATCTTTTATTCAGCTAAGTCTTTACTTGTTCATTCTTTCAGACTTTGCAGGGACTAAGTGTTTCTCTTCTTTTGGGCCTAATTTTAAGCTAAGTTGTAGTTTCCTTTTGGAAAAATTGTCTGAACAATTTTATGAAGGAATATTTTCTTTTTTGGCAAAGTGTTCTTTCTTCAAGATTTTTTGCCTTGACGTTTTTGTTCAAATATCGAGAAATTGTTTCAAACATTTTATCCGAAACAATTTGAAAAATGTACTTTTCAATTCCTCGAAGGAAATGTCACTTAAAAATTTTTGAAATATATCTTTTCTTGGGGAAAAGGTTCTTTTCAAAACGAAAGGACATTTTTAATTCTTTCGAAGGGCATTTTTAATTCTTCTGAAGGGCACTTTTTCAAAAATAAAGGCCACTTGAATTTTTTTGAAGGGCATTTCCAAAGGCAAAAAAAATATTTTCAAAACCCTGAAGGGTATTTTTATTGGGGTAATGGCCCAATTCATTTTTCTGAAGGATTTGTTTCTCAGGGAAATGGTCCATTACAAAGTTCTGATGGTCTAAAATGGAAAAGTTGAAGGGTTTTTCTCAAGCAAACGGCCCATTTCCAAGTTACAAAAGGCATTAAGTAGATTTTTGAAAGGCATTTCCAAAGGGAAAGGACAAAAAATAAAGTCCAAAATAATTAGGCCAAAGTCAAAAAGGCCAAAGGACACATTTCCTTCATGAAAATTATCTGAGACAATTTTTTTGAAAGTAGATTTCTTTCAGAACTTTTGTCCCGAAGCAAAAGACCTTTTCAAAAAAATTGAAGGGTCCATTTCAAAAAATCTGAAGGTTTCTTTTCAAAAAATCTGAAGGTTATTTTAAAAAAAATTGAAAGGTACTTTCCCTTTGGAAAAGGGCATTTTTCAAAGTTTTGAAGACCTAATTATTTTGGGAAAATTGTTCAAAAAAAAAGGCCTAAAAGAATTAGGCCAAAGGAAATTGGCCAAAGAAAAAGCTCACAATAAAGTGTCTGAAGGAAATGACCCAAAAGGATTAATGACATTTGCACCAATGTCAAATTTCAAGCTCAATAAATAGCCATTGGGATTCAAATATCCCATGACGAGCCCACAAATGTCAAAATTTGAACCCTTGCAAGTAGCCATTTGGATTTGAAAAGCTTGAGATGTTTGTGTAGATGTCAAAGATGGGTCTCATAAAATAGGCCTTTTATACCTAATAAATATCAAAAGAAGCCATGTAATCTTTGAACTTACATCACCATAATGGATACAGGAAAACTAATGTCTTTAGATTGGTTTTCCATCTATAGGAAAGATCCAGTCTAGGTTTCAAAGCAAGAGTTGGTATATGCAATTAATGGAGAGGACCTCATCCTTCGACATGGCCATCATCTCTAAAAAATAGCTATTCAATGCAGAAGTAACATGGCTCAGTCTAGATTCAAAGATATGGGGTTTTCATCCTTATACATGTAAGACATGCAAAGTGAAGGAGCTTGCCAAGTTTATAATGCAAGGATCAAATCATTTACACTTGATGGAGACATGCAGCTACCTTTGACATGCCTCTCTCAGCTCCAAAAAGGGATACTTGAATGCATGATTGGTTCAAGGATATTTGTGATGATCTTGGATGGTTTATCTCATGATCAGGGCAGTTGTATGATCCAAGTGGATCTCTTCATTTGTGAAAAAAATAAAAGTTTCCATATTCTGATAAAAATGATTGCACAGCATAGAGCTCGTCAAGAGCTTTTTGATGCTGTGGTTTGAAAAATGGAGCCCGAATGCTCAAGATATAGCCAGTTGAAGAAATCATGTGATAGGGATGTCAAAAGTGACGTGGCTCAGTGGAGGAATGCCAAGTGGACCAATCTCCATTTGACACATGGCAAATAAATAGGGGGGCAAAAAAATTTGTTAAGTGTTTTATTTTTGCACATGATATTTGACATTTTCAAATGTTTAAAGGTGTTAAACCTCCACACCACCCACCAAACACTCCACTAAACATGCATCTCATTCCTAGGCGTTTGACTAGCTAGGTGGCGGCCAAAGTTGGCACCCAAATGCTAGGTGTTTGAAAACTTTAGCAAGTTTATATTTAAAGCATGCAAAACAAACTCTCCTAGCAAATGCGGGACTAATCTCTTAGTCAAAGTGCACCAAAAGAGGAAGGACACCCTTGCCCACTTCCCTAGGCACCTAGAATGGAGGAGGAGGGTTTGGAACTTGAGACCTGGTGCCTAAAAGGCTAAGGTCTTGACCGCTTCAGCCACGGTGGCTGAAATGTTATAAAAAAGAGTAATTTTTACTTATATTGACAAGGATTTCTGACTGTGTTTTATTTTTAAGAGGCTGAGAGCTAGATGGAAACTTGGAGATAGCTACCAAATGGAATTTTCTCCAATATCCGACCTTGTACACAGTAAGTAAGCCTTTTTAATTATGTTTTGTAATTAAAAAGAGAATGTTATTATTATTATTTGGATATACCAATAGATTGAATGAAGGACCAAAGCAATTTCAGAAGGGGATTGAAGACTGAGGAAGGATTCTGTGTGACCAAGCTTGAGTTTATCAGCGACAGTGGAATTCTTGGATAGAGATCAGGCCTGAGGGAAGTTGTGTAGCATTTCAAGAATTTGTAAGCCATTTGTTGCACAAATTTAATAGAAATGGTCCTCACTATTGGGTAGACCCAAAGACGTAGGCAATCAATGTTGAACTCTGTTATCAATTTCATGTGGTAATTTGTCATGATTGCATGTTTTATTTTCAAAGGATTCTAATTTATCAAGAACTCATGCAATATTTGAAAAATTGACAATTTATGACATTTAATTTTTAAAGCAAAATCTTGTTTTATTGGTGAATGGAAGATATCAGTCTTTTTGACAATTCTAATCCAATTCGATAACCAAGAATACTTTTCCAAACAATTTGTAAGTTCTTTTGAGTATTTTTGAGAATTTGTTTATTTTGAGAAATTCAGAATCCATACATTTAAAACTTCACTTTGAGTTTTTTAGTGGTGTTTACAGATCATTGTATGCTTTGAATGCAAAAGATCTGAAGGACAAGAGTGGTGGTTGTAGCCATTTATGACCCCCCTCTCTACTCACACAAGCCCCCTCATCTCTCATCCCTTTCTAATTTATATACAGGCTTTTGAGTCTTAAAAGAGATCCCTCAAATGATGATAGAGTTACTCTATGAAATCGCCTTGTAACACTCTCTTGAAGCAATAAGACAAACTTTTTTTATTCTATTTTGAAGTGAAGTGTGAATTATTGGGGTTTTAAATTACAGAATGTATGTCTCTTTTCATCATATGTGAATCCTCCATGCACCTTTATTTGACTCTCTTGGTCCTTTGTAGGTCATGTGAAGCATTAGACATAGGTTCCTTCTTAAAGTGTCACAAGTTTATAGTGACTCATACAAACCTATTTCTTTCTATCCTTAAAATTTTATGGTTTCCCTTCAACCTCCATGCAAGTACTTATGCTTGTGGTCTTGAGATAGGATTAGATTAGTCTATGTCTTGATTAAATTCATTATTAGTCATTAAAGCTTCCAGGCTAAAAGTGGATCATTCCATATTTGGTGCATTACCATCCTTATCTTATATTTCCCTTTCATGTTATCTTTTTCTCCCTTTTCCTTGGTCAATGGTATATTCTAGTGTGGGAAACAAACCAAAGTGAATCATTCGAGGATCTAACCTCATTAAAAATCCTAAAGGTTCAACCTCACTATAGGATACCCACAGCCTGAGGTTTGTTAAGGTGTGGAGCTAAAAGCTTCAACTGTTTGCAGACACAAAGAAGAGGATGCTAAAGAACCAGAGGCACCAGCGTTGGCAGCATGACCGACGTCGGTCAGACGCAGTGGAGAAGGAGACCGGCGACGGCAGGTAGTCAGCTAACATCGGCAATACCAGACAAGCAGGGACCGGCATCGGTCACCTGTGTATTTCTAGAACTGTTGTTGACGAACAGTCAGTTAAGTGAAGCGAGTGTTTGCATGTCAAAGGACTAATTATAGTCACGAGCTACGTGTCTAATTATTGTAACTAGAGTTCTATTTTTGTAAGCATGGGATCCTATTTAAAGACCCATAAGGCATGTATTGTTAGAATTAAGAAGGCAAGTAAAAGCATTGAAGCAAGCAAGGTCAAGGAGATCTACAGGTGTAAGGTCAAGGAGATCAGCTAAAGCATTCAAGGAGGGATAATAACTCAAGCTTTAGAGTTGTTGTGTTGAGCAAGAGAGAGAGGGAAGAAGGTCTTGAGGTGTGGCAAGCCTTTGAGGTGGAGGAAGAAGTGGCATCTTTCTTATTGTATTTTCTTCTAGTAGTATTTAATACAAAGAGTGTGTATTGTCTCTCAAATTCTTTGTTGTCTCAAGTTTCTAGTTACTTTATCATTCTAGTATAATTCCATGTTTAATTGCTTATAATAAAGTAATCAATTATGCTTCCGTTGGATAAGGGGTCACCTAATAGTTAGTATCAGAGCATATTGATTGTTGTAGGTGTTTCTCCCCTGACAAGTGGTATCAGAGCTACGATTTGAAGGAAGCAGGGTATTGTTTTTCGATTACAGGTCATTCACAGGGTTTTTTGATTGAGTGGGAGTTCAGAAATGGTAGAAGAAAGTAGGCTACGAATGGAGAAGTTTAACGGCAAGAATTATCAACATTGGAGGATGCAGATTGAGGAGTATTTGTATCAGAAGGATTTGTACTTACCATTGGGTGGGGTTGCATGCAAGCCCACAGATATGAAGGATGAAGAATGGAACATTCTTGATCAGAAGGCTCTCAGTTCCATAAGGTTGAGCCTTGCCTCATCTGTGATTTCTAGCTTATCACAGTGCAAGACAACGAAAGAGCTGATAAAGTCCTTGGCAAATTTATACGAAAAGCCCTCGGCTTCTAATAAGGTATATCTTATGAAGCAGCTATTTACTTTGCAAATGCAAGAAGGTGGATCGGTACATACTCATCTCAGTGATTTCCATGGTTTGGTAAACCAACTAGCTTCAGTCAATATTGTTTTTGATGATGAGGTAAAGGCTCTCTTGATTTTATGTTCTTTTCCTGAAAGTTGGGACGGTTTGGTTATGGCAGTAAGTAATTTTGCATCTGCTTCTAAAATCTTAAAAGTTGATGATGTTGTGAGTGTGATCTTGAATGAGGAAATACATAGGAGAAGCACAAGTGAATCATCAGGGAATGCTCTAAGTGCAGAAAGCAGGGGATGGCAAAGGGAGAAGGTTGAGCAAGGGAAATCAAGGTCGAGAAGGAGATTCGAGTCCAAAGGTATTACCTGCTGGTTTTGTGGAAAGAAAGGACATATGAAGGAGTGTTGGTTGAGAGATAAAGAGAACCAACATGCAGGTATGGAAGAAGCAAAGGATGCAAATATTGTGATGCAGGATGCTCTCATACTTTCTTCAGATAGTCAGGTAGGATCATGGATTTTAGATTTTGGTTCATCTTTTCATGCATCCCCAAACAGAGATTTGTTCTATGATTATGAACAGGGAGACTTTGGAGTGCTCTATTTAGGGGATGGTACGCCTTGTCAGATAGTTGGCAAAGGGAAAGTGCAGCTGAGATTGCAGATTGACAACACATGGGTGTTGAAAGAGGTCATGCATGTTCCAATTTTGAAGCAGAGTCTGATTTCTGTAGGAAGGTTGGGAGATGAGGGATGCACAATAACCCTCACAATGGATTCTTGGAAGGTTACCAAGGGAGCACTTGTTCTAGCAAGAGGTAAGAAAGTAGATACTCTTTATCTGTCTACTTGTATTACTGATTCTACTTTTGGTGTAGATTCGAAGATGTGGCCTAATAGGCTTGGTCACAAGAATAGGAAGGGAATGGAAGTTCTTGATTCAAAAGGTATGTGTTCAAATTTGGAAAGCATAGATACAGTTCATTACAGAAAGAGGAAATTTGATGTTTTTGATAGGAACAAAGAAGCCTTGGTGTTTATGGAGGAGATGAAGGACAAAGATCAGTCACAGGGGCTGAATAAATCTGAGCAGGGTAGCATGGACAGAGGTTTGATCCAAGAAGAGCTCGCAGATGAAAATTTCATCACTTACAAGAACACACAGACACCGATGTCAGTCTCTTGGCACCGACGTCAGTCATCCAGATACCGACATCAGTCATGTGCAGACCAGCAGGGTCGATAGGTCGAGCAGGAGAAGTCTGACGTCGGTCATAAGGATCGACGTCGACAGGGGGGACACCGGCATCGGCCATGGAAATGATGTCATCAGTCAGGGTCAATGCAGGGAATCGACATCGATCGGGAGCAGACTGGGAGATGGCCGAGATTGGTCACTAGAACAGATGATGGGTGGATAGCTAGCTATCAAGGAGTCTCAAACACCCATATGGAGGTCAGAAATGGTAAGTGAACCTCATATTCATTGTTCACCTTCTTTATATTGCTTACTGATAGTCATGAACTAGGAAGATGGAAGAAGCAATGCAGGTAGAATCTAGAGATAGTGGGAGCTTGGCATGGATGAGGAGTGTGAGTCCTTGGAGAACCAAACAGGTATTTGTTGGTAGTGTTGTCAGCTGGAAGGAAGCACTGGATAGAGGGATGGATTCTCGTTTTAGAGAAGAGAGTGGATGGACACATGAGATAGAAGGCTATGGTATATGGTCTTGAGTAGGCTGCAAAACAATGGAGGTTTGACCATTGTATTTTATCTTTACCAGGTTGGATAATATTAGCTAAATTATCATGTTACTGTATTGTGTTACTTGTTGCAGGGTTTCATATACAGGGAGTTTTCTGAGCTAAGGGTAGAGTTGGTTCAGAAGTATGTCATGGAGAATTTGGGAGCAACAAAATTCTTGTGGCATAAGATATAGGTATTGCATCACAGGTTTGCATGGTGGTTGGTCTTCAAGAGTGACGTTGAAGAGGGATACAGAGCCTAAGGAACAAAATAGATGGTGTACAGGTATAGGAATAGGTTACAGCTATTTATCTCCAAGTGGGAGATTGTTAAGGTGTGGAGCTAAAAGCATCAACTATTTGCAAACACAAAGAAGAGGATGCTAAAGAACTAGAGGCACCAGCGTCGGCAGCATGACCGACATCGGTCAGATGCAGTGGAGAAGGAGATCGGTGACGGCAGGTAGTCGACTGACATCGGCAGCACCAGACAAGCAGGGACCGGCGTCGGTCGCCTGTGTATTTCCAGAACTGTTGTTGATGAACAGTCAATTAAGTGAAGCGAGTGTTTGCATGTCAAAGGACTAATTAGAGTCACGAGCTATGTGTCTAATTATTGTAACTAGAGTTCTATTTTTGTAAGCATGGGATCCTATTTAAAGACCCATAAGGCATGTATTGTTAGAATTAAGAAGGCAAGTAAAAGCATTGAAGCAAGCAAGGTCAAAGAGATCTACAGGTGTAAGGTCAAGGAGATCAGTTGAAGCATTCAAGGAGGGATAATAACTTAGGCTTTAGAGTTGTTGTGTTGAGCAAGAGAGAGAGGGAAGAAGGTCTTGAGGTGTGGCAAGCCTTTGAGGTGGAGGAAGAAGTGGCATCTTCCTTATTGTATTTTCTTCTAGTAGTATTTAATACAAAGAGTGTGTATTGTCTCTCAAATTCTTTGTTGTCTCAAGTTTCTAGTTACTTTATCATTCTGGTATAATTCCGTGTTTAATTGCTTATAAGAAAGTAATCAATTGTGCTTCTGTTGGATAAGGGGTCACCTAACAGTTAGTATCAGAGCATATTGATTGTTGTAGGTGTTTCTCCCCTGACAAGGTTGTTCCAATATTGTATATGGGAGTGAGAGAGATTAAAAAACTCTCCCACAAGGGTGAAATTCTAGCCTACAACACTTACTTATTTCAACATATCAATTCCTTCTTGGTAATAACTGTAGAAATAGGGTTCTTTGAAATAGAGGTCTTTCTTGACTGCAAACAAGGGTTTGGTTTAAAAAAACAAATCTATCACTTATTGTGTCTATATCCTAGTCTCCCTATTCATTTATAATGCAAAAAACCATAATATACACATTACTTTCCTTACTATCTCAACAGTTAACGTTTAACTCTTAAGAGATAAGATTTCCTTCAATTCTTGACTGTTGCATAACAAGGTTTAGGGCAGAGGTGTTCTTCTCTATATTTATTTAGCATTGATATATTCCCTCAACTATCAAGGGTTATATAATGTTTTAAACCCATACAAATCATGCTACACAACAAGATTCTCACTTTATACACTTCATACAATAGTGCAACTTCTTTCCTATTGACTGCATTCTACAGTCCTTCCTCTTAACCTAAAAACACTCACAAGTTTGTGCATATATGGCCTCAAGGGCTTATTTAAAACATCAATAAATTGATTCAATATCAAAATTAGAACACATAAATCAAGCACCTTACTTTATTCATGATATCATTTTCTGATACAAAATAGTCCATTCATGGACTTGAGATATTTCTTGAGTTCTGATAACTTTTCTACATTGTTCCTTGTTTTAAATTCCTGGAGCACTCTTTTGACCTCTCTCTCATTTTATCATATCTCCTCCTCTCTCAATAATGTCGTAAAAATTCTCATATTACCAACTTCAATGTTAGTTTTTTCTTGATTAGTTACAAAACTACTTTATTTTCCAACCCAATTCATGGATGAGGTTTACTAACCCAAAACATGATTCCCAACTTATGACCACAACTCATATGACTTAGAATACTCATTATAATGGTTATTGACTATCTTACACCATCATTATTTTATCTAATCACTACAAAACTTGCTTATGCTCTTCTAAACCTTTGTTAAACATTTGAATTTTCAAATTCCCTTTTTTGGAGGGAAAACAACTAGAGACCACATAGCTCAACTTCATGACTCCAACAGGGACATGAAAAACTCAAATGGACCTAATAACCTCCCTTAAACACTTTGACCAAATTTTGACCTTCAAATTGACAAGACTCGAAAATGTTGTTTTTTGGCTTGACGCTCATGCCTCACATTGGAACATTTACAGGATTTAAGAAAACATGATGATGAGTCTTTCGAGATCATTTTATATGATTCAAGGATGTACTACATTATTTGACATATAAACACCCAAATTTGGAAGTACAATTCATATTTATTAAGGGTCTTATTTCTCCACTTCAATAAAGAGCATTACGTAATTTGTACACTTCATTTGGTAGCTTATATATTGATGTGCATAAATATGCATGGACTAGTGAAAAATAATATAGAATTAAATGCATCTTCATTAAATGGAAAAAATTTTGTAAATGATTATTAAAAATAGAAATAAATAATAAAATAGGTTCATATGTCATCTCCAATACCTTCTTATAAACCCAAATTGCATAGCAAAGAATAAATAGTAAAGGTTTTATGTAAAGGAAAGAAATCAACATACAAAATATCTCCTACAATTAAATAATATGCTCCTACTCATAAAAAACCACTTCAGTTTGATCATTTCATAGAAAATTAGTTATTTACTCTTCCTCCAAATCACTATAATCCACCACACATATATAAAAAGATAAAAGGATACCCATTTTACACTTATCATGGTATTAATGGGCATCCCAATAATGAAAGTTATGCTTTAAGATAAAAGCTTACATAGATTGTAGATAGAGGAGTAATTATATTTGAGAACAAGAAAATAA
Organism: Torreya grandis; assembly: GCA_037957365.1. Classification (NCBI taxonomy): domain Eukaryota; kingdom Viridiplantae; phylum Streptophyta; class Pinopsida; order Cupressales; family Taxaceae; genus Torreya; species Torreya grandis. The sequence continues at coordinate 1,359,961 of JARHVA010002763.1, read as the reverse complement.
GGTCTTCTTCTCCAACTTATACTGAGACATCTCATGACATTCATACTAAGGAACGAATGATCTACCAGCCTTTCCAAAACCAAATTACTATAAGAGGTCCTTCTTATAGTTCACATTCTATAATGACTTAAATATCCCAAGATAATCTTATTTAGGAACCATTGTTCATTCTATCTCTCGATAGAATCAATACTAGAAGAATATTAGTTACTAATACTCCAAAGTTATATGTTTCAAGTAAATATATATCAATTTAAAATCTCATATGGAAGTAAAAATAGCATCAAATATTTGTGTAATAGTCAAAAGTACAAGCTAATAAAGTATTATAATAGAAAACCAGACACCATTTTGAATTGTTCAACAATAAACAAGTGCACCAGAGCACACTAAGTTATTTCACTTTCCAACTAGTTTTCAAATCTCTTTTTAGTGAGAAATAATATCGCATATGTGATATTAAAATTAACAACTACTAACATGCAATGTTTATCATCAAAACATCATGCATTCATATAATCACAATAAATTATACATAGACACTCATTAAATTACAAAACTCATCAATACAAAAAAAATAAAACACATCATATACAAATTCAAAATATGAAATGGTTTCATATATTATATATATATACATATACATATCAAAATCATGTTTATAATAAAAATATCAATCAATGGTGGGGGTATCCCCCTCATCTGAACTATCACTACTCAATGGATCCCTAGCCTTCAAATTCAAGGCTCCACCATGTACTCTTGATTATGACCTGTATCATCTAACCTACCTCTTGAGGCTCTCAATATTGATCAACACATGAGTATGATCAGATTTTAAATCTTAGAACTAACTAAGCAAATATTTGGACAAATCTGACTTGTTGTTGGCCATATTTAAAGCTTTGTATGTACATCATCATGCTCACCAAAAACCATAATATGTTTTTTAGTAGTAATTATATAAGGATCAAATAAATATATAACTCAACAATCTAATCAAATCAGTTTGCCAATATACTAGCTACTACATCATATGACACATTATGTGTCAATGTACTTAAGGTCTCTTCTACCATAGTGGACCAATAGGTATAACTTTCAATATCACATTATGAGAATACATTAGTAAAAATTATAAATTATTATAAAACAAATACAAAATTAAAACAATCTATAGATACTAATACTCATCTATGGGTGTCACAACTCAAGCCTATTCACCAATAGGTTATGCTACAAACTATAGTTCAAGTGGAACATATACTTTATTTCCATCACCTTCACCCTATGTAGGGTACATAAAAATAGGATCATTTGATACAATAAGAAATAATAAGACCCATCTTATGTTATCCCACCATTGTGTAAAGACTAATGTGCATCCTATATCATCACCATGTACTAAAAGAAAAACATGATATCACTTGGTCATTGGCTAAGGAGTTAAAATTGCACCTATAGGCCCTCACCTTAATCCAACTCCAATAGCTACTCTAACACTTCTTTTCCATGGATAAGGAGTTGGAGGTACATTCTGAGTTAAACCAAACTAAAGGGTTACTTACTCATATTGCAACCTCTCATACACATTTACAAACTAATCTTATATCCACATGTTAACTCTTATATATCAAAAATCCTAAGCATCATGAGGCCATGTCTCATATCCTAAATAAGGTATTCATATAATCATAGTAGGTGACAATCTATCTAAAAAAAATCTATAATCCATAGTAACTAGTAGTCTTTACCGTGGTAGAACCCATAGAGCCACAAATTTATCTGGATAAGCCCAATCCTAAATGAAACCACCAATTGGATGCATAATTATAATATTCTCATAGGCCCATATGTGTAACTATGTAGTAGTATCAAGTCCACCTCCATAAACCTCCAAGGTAAATCTTTACAACTCTCAATAAATGGGTTAACATATTTCACCCCCATAAATATTTGGTGTGAGTCTCCTTAATAGCTTGGAAAATGTGATACATGTTATAAGAGATGGCCACCTATCCTCCATCCATATATAATAATGATTTTATTATATATCATACAAATTTTTACAATGATAAAAAATACAATCACATAATCTAATCTAACAACACAATACCACCTCAATCGATACCCTCAACTATACTAGTCATAAATCTATGTGTTTAGTGCATGTATCTTAAACCCATAAAATCCATCACTATGGGTCTCTCTCTAATGATGGGAAGTCACAAGATATGCCATGCATCCTCCAAGGTGATGGTCATCTCACCTATCAGTAACTAAAATGTTCAAATATCTAGATTTCATTGCTCAGTTAAAATAGTGATCAAGTGCATATCATATGGAATTTGGCATAATCATCCAAAATGTACCAAAGCAACCTCCACCAATATATGTCATTCAACATCATCCAAACCTAAATCAAATTAAGTAATCATATGTATGTACCAGAATGAAATTATTGTGACTATAAGTCACACTACATTCAGTCAAACACATAAAGTTCAATTAGTCTCAAATTTCAACAAATTTAGTAAACACATGTAAATAAATTTCAAAATTGATAAAAATGTAACACATACAATATCTCCCAATGTAAAATGAAAATGTAGATAGTAATGTGGATAGTAATTACCAACATAGGATAATATCATCTAAGAGTGTACGATAGTAACAACCCCACTGGGTTTTACCAGAATATTGAAATAATTTTTTTTATAAAATTAAATACACATATTCAACATATAGATTTCACCATGAGAAACCTAATTAGTGATCTTTAACTAGCTGTATTAATTTAGTTAACCATAAAGGTTATTGTTAATCCACTTAGCTAAGGATCACTATGGACAGATATAAAAATCATGAACAATACTAAAATAATAATAAATATTGCATATCATCATAAATGAAATTGTACAAATTCAACCATGGATGGTACAAAATTACAGCCACTATTGTAGAAGTATAATGTATAAATGATACAATTTTTAGCAATACATAAAATATCTCAAATGATAAAACATGATACAAATCTCCTCTGAGCGAAGTCTCCATGACTCAAGAGTCTTCATGACTCAAGTATCAATATGTAATCTCAAGTTTAGTCTAAAGTATAGTACTCGATCTAGGAGGGAAAGTATCATTTGAGTGCTTTTCCACACCAACCATAGACCATATATCCCCCAAACAATCTCCCAAACAAGGGGATTGCCCTCCCTTCATGAATGGGTAGATAATGATGGTGTAGTAATCCAGAATAATAAACCATAACCCATTTGTTGAAGATATCTAATACATAATCTATACCTAAATAAATTTGTTCTAATATGATACCATACAAATATGAAAACTATATCAACATATGATATGACAATGTTTATCAAACATTACTTTGGCCAAAGTTTTCAATAATAATTGATCTCTGTGATTAATCTAATTCATACACACCACTTGATCAGATTACACCTTATATTCCATTGATGGTACTAGTTAAGCTAGTGGAATTCGTTCACTACTTAATTGGGGTCATAAATGCGAGATTTGGTAAAATAAATAATAATATAAAAACCAATAGATTCATCCATAATAGTTCACTTTAGCTAATCAAAATTATGCTAAGTACAAAAATGTCACAAACATTAATTTAGTTTGTCAAATGAAGTGAATTGAACCCATAAATCTAGTTTATTACAAATAATAAACAAAATCCAAAAAAAGTCCTCAATATAACACACCATTCAGGTAATGATTATCTAGACCGCTATTTGCTTTAACCACTAAGCAACTGATTATATTATTTCTCCACGAAATAATATTATAACCCTGGCTAAATAAATTTTTCATATTCTACATATAATAATAACCAATCTAAAAGATCATAAATGTTTTATATTTAACTCTTTAAATACAACATTCTAACACTTTTTTTCCAGAGAAGAAATTATCGTATTTCATTTATAAAATGATATTACAGTTTGTAAATGTTAATAAAAGCGTTTCAAAAAAAGATCCAAATAAAGTAAGTACAACAACAATAGCTCGAACAAGCCCAAACAAACCAATGTAGTTAAAAAATAACCACACTGTACATAAAAAACCACAACAAACATAAGTGATCAAAAGAATAGGAAAATTCATAGAAAAACCAACTAAAACAAGCAAATAAAGTTAGAAGAAGGGTGTATGTTCATAGTCACCCATGTGACCATCATGGAGTTCTGATATCAACCATCATCCAGAAATAACTGAATACAACCTTTAGATAATTCATCAACAATCTTGTTTCTCTCTTTGTAGATATATTGGAATGTCACATTAGTGAAAAGAGATTTCAAGGAAGTAATCTCTTGTAAGACAGGTTGAAGTTGTATGTTATCCATTTGAAACATGCTATTCACATCATTTATCATGAATTGGGAGTCATCAAACACCTTAAAATGGGTAAATACCCCTCTCAATAGCAAGGATCAAAGATTTTAGTGCCATAAGTTTTGTATAGTTGTTTGTACCGCTCCCCAACCCTACTCTAAACTTCACCAAGTGTTCATTTTTAAAGAATAAACTACCTCCAACCCTACATATCTAAGTATCTCCTTATACTACACCATCAAAATAAAGCCAAGCACCTATTTTATTGATAACTTCCTCGACAATTTATCTAGTAGCTTTGTCTCTCTTTAGTTGAGTAAAAAATTTAATGATGTTAAAACTTTGATAAGTTGATTGATAAGGTAATATGATCATATCATTAAAAATGCAAGTATTTTTGGATAGCCAAACTCCCCAGAGAATAAGGATAGGTAAATCTTTGTACTCCTTATAATCATGATTCCCCATCTAGCTAAAGAGAGCTCCATCTATATTATCACCACTCTATACAATTCACTTTCCAGGTAACACCCCAATCTCTCTCCAAACTTGACCAATATAATCACATGTGAGAAATAAGTGATTAACATTTTCTTCACAAACCTTACATGAAGGGCATCTATTCAGACCATTTCATCCCCTCTTTTTTAAATTATCCCAAGTTAAAATATTATTATTGAGAACCAGCCATAAGAAAATATGCCTTTTTAGAGGGCACATCAACTTCCACAATATTTTACACCACCAAACCTATACATTCACCTGATTAACATTACAAATAGATTTATACCCTAACTTTGGGGTGTATATGCCGTTAATTTGATTTTTTGGACAAATTATCTTATCAAGAGTATTTTTTAATCTAACATGATAGATTTTCTAGTTTCTAATATAGTCAACCCATACCTCTTTCTCAACATCTTCTAGACCCAATAGCTTAGCTGATTTCCATTATAGACTCCATATAGTTGTGAGATTAGGATCAACTACCTGAGAAATGTAGAAAATGCCCTTCCCTTGAGGATGTTCAATAAGTAAATCAGGGAGTCTGTAAGCCTCATCACATCCAACACAAGGGTCTTCCCCCACTTTGATTTTCCGTCCATCACCCACTTTCCATACTAACCACCTACCAATAATTTGAAAAGCAGAGATTGTAGCCTTCCAAATAACAGAGCCATTCTTATGAATTTTTTTGGATTATGAATCCATTCAATCAAAGTTGTAGGTTTGATATATTGTTTTAAGATAACCTCACACCATAGCCCTCTACCAATAATGAGTTACCAAACATTTTTTATTGCCAAAGCACTAGCAAACATGTGTGAATTTTTAATACCCCACCCCCCATCTTCCTTAGGTATAACAATCCTTTCCCATTTCACAAGGGGTATACCCTTTTTATCCTTACTACCTGACCATAAGAACCTAAAACTAATTTGTCTGAGCTTCTCCAAAATCCCTTTAGGAATAAAATCCAAATATATCTAGTACACTAGAATAGCTTCCAAAATAGTTTTGACCAAAGTGAGTACTACCCCTGGAGATCCACCTAAAATACCATGCAGATAAATGTTTCTCAAATTTGACAATAATCCAATGCCAATCCTTCTGACCATAATCATTAAGTTTAATAAAAAACCCAAGATACTTGAGACTGCTTTGTATATCCACATGTTGAAAGGAAAAAATATGGGATAGAAACCCCTTATCCATCTCGGTAATACCACAATAAGATACTATAGATTTGTTAGTGTTAATCTTCATTCTAGTAGCCAAGAAATACATATCCAAAATTTCCTTTAACTTGCATGCGTTCCTTCTCGATCCATCACAAAGTAACAAAATATCATCAACAAACAATATGTGATTCAAAAATAAAGAGTCTCCCATCCTAATACCCTTGAAACTACTAGTATTTTTAGCTTCAATGATAGCCCTAAATAAACCTTTATCCACAAGAAGAAAGAGAAGTAGAGACAAAGGATAACCTTGACTCAATCCCCTACTAGGTTTGAAGAAATTGGTAGCAGCCCCATTGATCAATATGGAAAAAGAAACAGTTGTTAAGCAATTCATCACCACCTAATTGACAAATTGTAAACAAAAGCCAAGATGCAGCATCATAAGCTGAAGATATAACCAACTAACTCTATCCTAGGCCTTTAAGAGATCAATTTTGAAAACCATAGTAGGAATTTACTTAGATTTAATTAACTAAAAAGCCTCTTATGCCACCCTAACATCTTTATGTATCTGACATCTAGATAAGAAGCCAAATTATTCCTATGATATGGTGTCTAATAATAGTGACTTCATCATTTTTGAAATAATCTTCACAATAATTGTGTAGGTACAATTGCTTAAGTAAATAGGTCTATACTCCTCGAAAGTAGTGGGATTAGTCGATTTAGGTATCAAGGCAATGAACGTTAAATTAAAGGTAGCAAGCATTCTTCCTTGTGATCTAGAATCCTCAATAAATTTAAGTAAATCACATTCAATAAGCTCATAAAAACTAATAAAAAACTCAACTTGTATTTCATCTGGCCCTAGAATTTTATCCTTTTAAAGACTATGGAGAACCTCTTATAGTTATTCCTTAGAAACTTCAGCCATAAGACTTTCATTAGCCCTATCATTCACAAATATGGGAAAGAAAGTAGTCATTTTGATCACCTCAGCAATAGTCACCCTACTCTCCTCCTTATATATTTCTCCAAAATGATCCTTGCCTAATTTTTTAATATATTCAAAGTTTGATACTTCATTACCCTCTTTGTTAGTCATCCACCAAATAGTGTTAACATTTTTTTTATGATTCACATATTGATGAAAAAATTTGTATTTTCATCACCACAAGGTAACTAGAGAGCTCTATTTGTTAACCTCCACTTAGCTTCTTTAGCATCTAACAGCTTCCTAATCCTTTGTTTCGATTGAAAGACCTCATCCTTGTCCTTTTGATTTTCAAAACCTGACAAATATTTATGACTTCACTATTCTAATAAGAGTTCAACCTCCCTTAACTCCTCATCATTTTTCCTTTTCTTAGTGGCCCAAACAGAAGTCACTTTTTTAATCCACTTCAAATTTATTTCAAATTAAAGTACAGTAGATCAGTTTGAACCCTCCTGATATAGAATCTAGGTATCTTTAATAATAAAGACAAAATTTGCATCTTTTAACCATTTGGAGTTAAGTTTGAAGGGACTAGATGGTTTTTTCCCCCAAAACTCAACTCCAACAGAATTAGAAAGTGATCAAAATCACCTCTAGTTCTAACCCATTATCTAATTCTGATATGATCAAAAGAGAAGATTTCAAATATAATAAATCTATCCAAATGCTTAGTAATTCTAACATCACCAACCCTTTTATTCCTCTATGTAGAACACATTTTAATGGGAGCCACATCAATTAACCTAGCCTCTTTAAATATTTGAAGAAAAAAATTAGATAAAGGATCAACCTGAGCATGAAGACCCCAAACTTCAATTCTACCTAAAGTAAGATTTAAATCGCCACCTATAATAACCCTGTTCTATCTCAGCAAACCCATATCAAAAAAAATCTCCTAGTACGGCGCTCTCTCAAGGTAAGCATCATAGATATTCAAAATAGTCAACTCTTTAACAATCTCTTTACAAAAGAGCTCTATACCTAACCCAGACTTGAAAGCCCAAGAGTTTGTACAAAGACAATCCCTAGGCCACCACCTAGTGATTAGTCCCCTTGATCAACCAATAGCATCTAGGTAGATGAATTACCAACCATCTAAAGACTTTTTTAGTTATGTACAGAGCTTCTCCCTTCACACATAGTCTCCTATAACAATAAGAGATTAGGATTGTGAACTTGGATTAATCTTTTTAGGGCTAGTTTTTTAAATGGATGTCCCAACCCTCTAATATTAAGAGAAATGCAAATCATTTTGAAAGTTATATGGGGGTTGTATGTGCTCTAATAACCCCTTTAATTTGATATTGTTTCCATATAACTACTTCTATGGCAGCCTTCTCTTTTACAATTGATATGTGAGATTTTCTTCCTCTCCCCTTTTGATTACTACCTCATTTTGGATTTGCACATAATCCCCTAACAAAAGCCCCTCCAATAGCCACTCTAGCAAATCTTTTCCTTAAGTTATAGTGACCTTTTACCTTCCCTTCCTTGGTACATGTATCCAATTTTACAAGTGGATTCTCCCCTTTGATAACTATAGGTAGATATGTTGAGTTATATCTATATTCAATAATATAATTTGAGAAGAGTCAAAAATAGTGTCTCCCACCTCTTCTCTAGACCTCATATCCAAGATTTAAGTAGACCTGTCCTCATCTTCATTCAAAGCCTCAAAGTTTCCCACCTTGGTATTGGCATTCAAACAAACATTGGATATCATAGTCTATATCGTATTTCCTAAAGTAGCATTAACAAATCCTTCCTTCAAAGAGGCAACATGTGTAGTTCCATTAATAGGTTCAACATCCTTTGGATTTTCACCCAATGGGGTACTCTAAATTAACTCATTAATCAAAGTCTCGTTCACTAATTTTGCTATCGATACCTATTCTAAAACCACCCACTTTAAAGTATACTATGACATATCCTATGCTTCATCTTTATCTTGTTAAACAACCTCATATCATTGGCAACACTTCTTTTTGAAATTAAAGTTACATTCAGCTACCAGATGTCCGTGTTGATGGCATCTAAAGCATATGAAAGGTATCCCTTGATAATCAAGTTATTGAACCCATAAATGACTACCTTTATGAAGGGTAAATTCACCCAACAATCCTTTATGAATATCTATACCAATAAGAATCTTGGTAACTAACATAAAAATAGATTCTATAAAACTCAAATTAGCATCCATGAAATGTCCAAGTGTGTTCCCAATGGCTTTAAATACATCCAAAGACCAGAAATCAACTGGGAGATTAGGTAGTTTAACTTGGATAGGCATCAAGTCCACCCTTTTTGATCTAGCATCAAAAAAGGGGGACCAACATTTGAGAAATAAAGGCATTGAATCCCATTGCTAGTAGTGTTTTATAATGATTTCCATGTCATCCACTACCTAAAAATGGAAACCAATCTAGCCCCTTGCTAAAAAAAATAATAATGAGTAACCGAGCACGTCTATCTGCTTTTTCAAAATACATTCTCAGAGGGTCTTCTCCCCCATTCTTTGACCATAAAATCTGCCTACCAAATTTTTATCAGCCATAAAAACCAACTCATTCATATGAATGTCCTCCCCCAACACAAGTTTAACCAGAGAAATATGAGATTTAACACATCTCTTTTTCATCTTCTTCACTGAGATAAAGTCCTTCACTGCATGACTACACTTAACCCTGCCCTCATCCTTGAAATTCTTATTACCCTTTATTGGTTTTGAGACCTATTTAACAAAATACTCCTTACCCAAAGACTACTTATTACTAATAATGCTCACAAAAATCAACTCTTATGACCACCTTATATCACCATCTATCCAAATATTGACCATATTAGTTATATCCTTTGGTACTTGTGGACCATCCACCTCATTCCCAACACTAATCATATGAAAACTATTTACAAAACCTTGGGATTTATTAGTATCCACCTTCACCCCTTTTATAACTCAGATTTGTTTCAGATCTAAAAAATTTAAGGAGTCACCTAAATGTTCACAAAAATTGTTAATCTGACTGACTTCCCCTCCAATCCTCTATTAATCAGTCTAGGTAAAATCTCCTACACCAGTATCTGAAAGACTATATAGATGAGCCTTCTAATCCACCTTCCTTGGGTTAGTAAAAAAAGGTGAATCCCATTGTGCCCTCCCCTTACTAACACTATGAGATTTTCCTTTTGGATCTATAACACCATTAGGACTATTGAAATTTGTGTTCCAAATTTGTGCACCCTCATTTGGATCATCTAAATAATCAACTAGATCAATCTCCATCCTAGTGGTTTTACTAACATAATTTATTACTCATACTTTAGAAGTACAAAGGTCACAAACTATCACCTTTGGATGTGGCATCCCCAAGATATTACACTTAGATAGCTTGAAAATGTCTGCCTAGGTCGATACCATAGCACCCATTTGTCCATCTTTCCTATAAAAACAAATAACTAAGTATTGAGCTCATTTCAAAACCAAACCAAAAATATTGGGTAACTTTACTTCACAAAACCCAAGCAAAGTAAAGAGTAAAACCCAAAATATACATAATCCTAAACCAAACCAAAGATACAAATGAACATGACTTCCCATACCAATTCAATTAAAGTAAGCTTAAGAACCCAAAAAACTATAAGTGCCAATACCAAAAATAGGAACAAAAATATGAAGTTACTTTACTTTACAAACCATTTCAAGCAGAGTATAGAAAAAAAATTAAAAAATGTAAAAGCTAAGACCCAATCAGGGTTAATAGATGGCTTTACTTCATAGATCTAAACAAAGTAATATGAAAAACGTGAGTGACACTGTAAAGATAAACCCAAACTTTTAGCATAGCTTAACTTAAGCTATGAATTAGACTCCTTTCCAAAACATCTTAGATTCTCTGAGTAGCTTTACTTCTCAAAACCACCCAATCCCAGTTGAGTAATATGAAAAAATATAAAGACCATAAAATCCAAGACCAAAGTAGGTTCAAAAAGTTACTTCACAGACACTCAAATAAAATAACTCAAAAAACCCAAGTTTCACACCGAATTGGGGTTTGAAAACTACATTACTTCACAGATCATAAATAAGCAAAGTAATGTAAATAACTCAAAGTTAACAAGTTGAGATCCTTACTAAACCAACTTAGAGTCTCTATAAAGGTATACTACTTAACAACACTCAAAACCCAGTAGAGTAATATGAAATACTTGAGTACATCTAAATCTAGGACCAAGGTGTGTTGAATGAAGTTACAAACTTCACAAACCAACTCAAGTAAAGAAAAACATGAAACCCAAAGTCTGAACCAAATCAATATTTCAAATAAACATTACTTCACCAACCAAATATAATCAAAGTAATCCACAGATCCTGAAGATAACAAAAGCCGAAGACAAAGTGATGATATGAAGTAGCATAACTTCTCAAACCAAAAAAAGTGAAGTATAGGGAAAAACCCATGTAACTCTACCAAAAGGGACCCAAGTTTTCGATAAAGCAAATCTTAAAAAACAAACCAAGTAAAGAATTTTGAGGAACCTAAAACTCAATGAGGAACCCAGAATTCCAATAAAATAAAAGATCATGCTTCTGGATCAATTTTGAGTCCCTCTCTTCCTCAGCCTTGACCTAGCACTCCTCTCCTCCACCAAACCCTCATAAAATCTCTTATCTTCTCTTCATAGGCAAAAAGTTTATGTTTGGTAGCATCCACATTGGAAAACCTATTCCTTTGCCTAACACGCCTCTGATGCCCTAACCCTCTTCTTGGACTCTTATCTCTGTCATACACTTCTTCTTCTTGGAGATTTGTAGCCAAAGAGCTATAGGTGGAAAGCAAAAATGAAGACCAGATCATGGGATTTGAGACCGCCCCTACTCAACTTGTGTTTTCCTTCATTTCCCTTTTTTGTTATTTACTTCTCTCTTTCATCATTTTATTTCTCTCTCCTACCCTATTTTTTCCTCTCCTTCCTAACCTAAGAGAAAATACACATCACCACAAGCCAAATGATGCAAGAATGAATCCAAAACAAGCCAAGCCAATGCCACCTACTTGAATCACCAGAACTACAAGATCCAACTTCTACTTTCTCTAATACTTTTATAATACCAAATATAAATAATAATCAATTACTCATTGTTGTGATAATAATAGTTATAACACAGCTATATGCATTAATATATATTTATATATTAATAAATACATTATAAATACTTCATTTATACATTATACTACTAAGATGACATCCACTATCATACGCCTTACAGTATACTATATATGCAAGTATATAGTCAGTTCACATACAAAGGTCCCATAATATTTTTCATTAAAATGAGAAATGCTTTTGCCCCATGATATATAAAACATGCAGAATACTATCAACACAACTACCCATTTGGCTTACATAATATTAAATCAAACATACCAAAACAATCCAATGTACTTCTTCCATTTAAATTGATTACAATGAGCATAAAAAAATACACAATTGACTATACCCAACTCGGGTATTTAATAAAATAACACACAACCGAATACCCAACTCAGGTTTATTAAGATAGCTATACACATCCAACCACACCTTAATCAGTTTTTTAGTTAAAACAACAAGGCTTGACAATAAACTATTTAATTATTCAATTTAAAAATGTGTACCCAATCCCTTTATTAATTGAGCAAAAGTCTATCACAAACTAATACAAATCCAATTGACACAATACATAACTTATCTCTGCCATATAGATTTAAATAAATTGGGTATAATTTTCTATAATATGCCAAGTGTATATCTACAATCCTTTATCCATTTACCCTTTCCCGAGTATGTAATAATACTAAACCAAAAGTTCCTAATTTTATATATAACCAAGTATGCAAAATACAAGGATTTATAACTTAGTCGAGAGTATATATTTACACTCCTACCCTCTATATATATAAATTCATTTAAATCTAAAGCCACATAATTCAATCAACATTATAACCTTAAATTCATTGAAACAAGCATCTTCATCACACAGTACTTGCAATTTCCCATTTAAGCATGTCATTCCATTATATATATAGTTTAATCTAATGAAAAATATATAAATATAATTATATCTATACATATATATATATATATATATATATATATATATATATATTCACAGACTCTAAAACCCACATTTTAAACCAATAAAATCCAAATATGTTTACACAATCAGTCTCACATATAGTCATAGGTTTCAGTCTATGTATAAAAAACTTTAATGAGTATACTATAGTCTAGTTCGAACCAACTAACTTGAAACTCAATGTGTATACCCATTAAAAATATCCTTCAATTTAATGAATAAAGTTTTTGAGCTGAGGGAGAGGATTTTAGAATAGAAATTCATAGAAGCTTAAATAGTCATGACAGTCCTATAGCTTATCCTAAAACCCTCAGGTTGCCTTGATTCAAATGTAGGGTTTTGTGGAGGCCAAGCCTTCCATAGGGATCCACATACAATCCATAAATTTAAAGACTCAAACCAAGAAAATATAATAACTCAAACTAGTTCAAAAACCCATTCATTATTTCACATAGGAATTGAATTACAAAACCTACTATGAATGCCAAAGAAGTCGTATGTATTCCTTTCTTTTTTCATTAAACTATCACCTTTTTTTTTGTCTACAACTCTCTTCTCTATGTCATGTAGCTTGTGTCTGTCCACATCCTTCTTTCTCTTTTTTTTATTCTTTTTCATTGTCTTACTCTCCACACTTAACGGCTGCCTCAACTAATTGTATCAATGCATGCATAAATTACTCAATAGATTTCCATAATTTTTCACCAAGCAAACATAATAACCTCCATATTTTTCTCTGAATAGATGTTTAACTGAAGTCAATGGATGATTAGTAAACTTAATCATATCAAGGCTTCTATTGAATTTTATAAAAATTCATTTTATATTCTTTATAAAATTTGCATGATAATGACTTAAACAATCCATCATCGACCAACTAAACCATAAATCATATAATCCCCATGTTTTATACCATGCAAAGACTATCAACTAGTCAATGACTAATGTATTCCCATGCAATGACCATTGACCAAATATAATATAATAATGATTATATTGCATGATAATCCTCTTAGGTTTTACAATATTATAGTTCCACGTTACTATGATATCTACTAACATACATAGCTAATACAATGATTTCGTGAAATATTTAAATAATTAATATTAATATATTCATTTATATATTATGAATATCAATCCTTTAATCAAATAGTTAATTTAATATAATATATTTTAAAATAATGTTATTTATCTTTCAACATTATAATATAATATCGTAATAATAATCTTTAATTATTATTATCTGAATCTTATATAGTGAGTATCAATTATGAAATCCATCACAAAATCACAATGTTTTATTATAGATTTATAGATAATAATGCAGTAAGGAAAGTAAAACATAATTGAATTCAATCATTCAGTCAAATAATTGCATTATATAAGATAAACTAGTATGATCACAAAACTAGTGAAAGCACTCGAACAATCAACATGATCATCATCAGTAATCAAGTTTATACTATAAATCATATTAATAATCACTTAAAAGAAAAGTAATAAAAACATGTTGCACTATCTATATCAAATAATTTATTATGAAACATGATATATTAAGTGGTGTGTGCAAGGGTTTCTAGATTCGTTCTCTATCATCTCGTGATGTCTCCATCTAGACCACTCTCTCTGATGATACTCTCCCTCTGTCATGTTCTGAGAGAAGAATCTATCTTGCATCCACCTCATGACAATGAAGGTAGTTAGTCTGAAACATCATTATATCTATAAAATAATGTGGAATAATCATCAAACATAATCATAATACACTGAACATAAAAGTACTACTAACTCATAATAAACTAATCATGTAAATTAAGCAACACAAACTATCCCATAATTAGCATATGTCATTAATATTAATCAAACAGTAGTTAATCAACTAATCAACCATAATAATCCAGAGATCAAATAGGTTATTTATCTTAAAGAGAAATTGAGATGTGACATCCTTCACCCCTAAATCTAGTCATCATCTTGATAATATTTTTTCTAACACAAGTTATAAATTAAAACCATTATTTATTAGAAAATAATATAATATGTTGCATCAAATCAAGAAAACAAATGTAGAATTAACCTATAAAGCTCATCATAGTCCTCCCAAGTAGAACTATCCTCAGCCTATTGGTCCCATTGGACCTTGCATTATGACACTTCTCTGTTATGTAAATAGAGTTTGTGAGTATCAATTACTCTGATTGGTTTTACCATAACCACCTCAAGGTCCAGAACCTACAAAGCATTTCAATGAAATGCATGTGAAGGATCAGTAATATACTTTTTAAGATAAGACACATGGAAGATATTATGTAAAAGAGCTAGAATTTATGGTAATGCAATTCAATACGCTACATGGTTGACCACTTCTAAAACCTTGAAGAGTCTCACATATCTTGGTGAAATTTTCACTGACTTTCCAAATTTATATATAACCAAGTATGCAAAATACAGGGATTTATAACTTAGTCGAGAGTATATATTTACATTCCCACCCTGTATATATATATATATATATATATATATATATATTCATTTAAATCTAAAGCCACATAATTCAATCAACATTGTAACCTTAAATTCATTGAAACAAGCATCTTCATCACATATTACATGCAATTTCCCATTTAAGCATGTCATTCCATTATATATATATACACACAATTAAATATATGTATATATATAAATATATATAATTATATTTATATATTTTCATCAGATTAAACTATATATATATACACACACACACACACACACACACACACACACATAAAAATATACAAATATATATAATTATATTTATATATTTTTCATCAGATTAAACTATATATATATATATATATATATATATATATATATATATATATATATATATATATATATATTCACAAACCTTAAAACCCACATTTTAAACCAATAAAATCCAAATATGTTTACACAATCGGTCTCACATACAGTCCTAGGTTTTAGTCTATGTATAAAATACCTTAATGAGTATACTATAGTCTGGCTTGAACCAACTCACTTGAAACACAATGTGTATATACATTAAAAATATCCTTCAATTTAATGAATAGAGTTTTCGAGCTGAGAGAGAGGATTTTAGGATAGAAAATCATATAAGCTTAAATAGTCATGACAGTCCTATAGCTTATCCTAAAACCCTCAGGTCACCTTGAGTCAAATGTAGGGTTTTGAGGAGGCCAAGCCTTCCACAGCGATCCACATACAATCCATAAATTTAAAGATTCAAACCAAGAAAATCTAGTAACTCAAACTAGTTCAAAAACCCATTCATTATTTCACATAGGAATTGAATTACAAAACCTACTATGAATGCCAAAGAAGTTGTATGTATTCTTTTATTTTTTATTCAAACTATCACCTTTTTTGTCTACAACTCTCTCCTCTATGCCATGTAGCTTGTGTCCATCCACATCCTTCTTTCTCTTCTTCTTATTCTTTTTCATTGTCTTACTCTCCACACTTAATGGC
The DNA here is from genome assembly GCA_037957365.1 of Torreya grandis. NCBI lineage: Eukaryota > Viridiplantae > Streptophyta > Pinopsida > Cupressales > Taxaceae > Torreya > Torreya grandis. The sequence goes on along the minus strand of JARHVA010002763.1, from coordinate 1,343,295 downwards.
CGCTTCAACTGACTGTATCAATGCATGCATAAATTGCTCAATAAATTTCCATAATTTGTCACCATGCAAACATAGTAAACTTCATTTTTATCTCTAAATGATGCTTAACTGAATTCAATGGATGATTAGTAAACCTAATCATATCAAGGCTTCTATTGAATTTCATAAAAAATCATTTTATATTCTTTATAAAATCTGCATGATAATGACATAAATAATCCATCATCGACCAACTAAACCATAAGTCATATAATCCCCATGTTTTATACCATGCAAAGAATATCAACTAATCAATGACTAATGTGTTCTCATGCAATGACCAATTGACCAAATATAATATAATAATGATTATATTGCATGATAATCCTCTTAAGTTTTACAATATTATAGTTCCATGTTACTATGTTATCCACTAACATACATACCAAATACAATGATTTCCTAAAATCATTAAATAATTAACATTAATATATTCATTTATATATTATGAATATCAATCCTTTAATCAAATAGTTAATTTAATACAATATCTTTTATAACAATGTTATTTATCTTTCGACATTATAATATAATATCATAATAGTAATCTTTAATTATTATTATCTGAATCTTATAGATTGAGTAACGATTATGGAATCCATCATAAAATCACAATGTTTTACTATACATCCATACATAATAATGTAGTAAGGAATGTAAAACATAACCGAGTTCACTCATTCAATCAAATAATTGCATTATATAAGATAAACTAGTATGATCACAAAACTAGTGAAATCACTCGAACAATCAACATGATCATCATCAGTAATCAATTTTATACTAAAAATCATATTAACAATCACCCAAAATAAAATTATTAAAAACATGTTGTGTTATCTATATTAAATAATTTATTATGAAACATTATATATTAAGTGGTGTGTGTAAGGGTTTCTGGATTCCTTCTATGTCATCTCGAAACATCTCCATCTAAACCACCCTCTCTGATGATACTCTCCCTCTATCACAATCTAAGGGAAGAATCTATCTTGCATCCACCTCATGATAATGAAGGTAGTTAGTCTGAAACATCATTATATCTATAAAATAATGTGAAATAATAATCAAACATAATCATAATACACTGAATATAAAAGTACTACTAACTCATAGTAAACTAATCATGTAAATTAAGTAACACAAACTATCCCATAATTAGCATATATCATTAAAATTAATCAAATATTAGTTATCAACTAATCAACCATAATAATCCAGAGATCAAATAGGTTATTTATCTTAAAGAGAAATCAAGATGTGACATCCTTCCTCCTTAAATCTAGTCATCATCTCGATGATATTTTTTTCAACACAAGTTATAAATTAAAAACATTATTTAATAGAAAATAATATAATATGTTACATAAAATAAAGAAAATAAATGTAGAAATAACCTATAAAACTCATTATAGTCCTCCCAAGTAGAACTATCCTCATAATATTGGTCCCACTGGACCTTGCATTGTGACACTTCTCTATTATGTAAATAGATTTTTTGAGTATCAATTACTCTGATTATTTTTACCATAACCACCTCAGGGTCCATAACAAACAAAGCATTCCAATGCAACACATGTGAAGGATCAGAAATATACTTTTTAAAATAAGACACATGGAAGGCATTATTTAAAAGAGCTAGATTTTATGGTAATGCAATTCTATACACTACATGATTGACCACTTTCAAAACCTCAAAGAGTCTCACATATCTTGGTGAAAGTTTCACTGACTTCCCAAATTTATATATAACCAAGTATGCAAAATACAAAGATTTATAACTTAGTCGAGAGTATATATTTACATTCTCATCTTGTATATATATAAATTCATTTAAATCTAAAGCCACATAATTCAATCAACATTGTAACCTTAATTTGATTGAAACAAGCATCTTCATCACATAGTACATGCAATTTCCCATTTAAGCATGTCATTCCATAATATATATATATATATATATATATATATATATATATATATTTCATTGGAAAAAATTGAATATATATATATATATATATTCAATTTATTCCAATGAAAAATATATAAATATATATATATTCAATTTATTCCAATGAAAAATATATAAATATATTTATATATCCAATAAAAAATATATAAATATAATTATATATATATATTATGGAATGACATGCTTAAATGGGATTTTATATATATATATATATATATATATATAAATATAATTATATATATATATATATATTATGGAATGACATGCTTAAATGGGATTTTATATATGTATATATATATATATATATATATATATATATATATATATATATATATATATATATATATATATATATAATCCCATTTAAGCATGTCATTCCATAATATATATATATATATTTATATATTTTTCATTGGATATATAAATATATATAATTATATTTATACATTTTTCATTGGAATAAATTGAATATATATATATTTTATATTTATATATTTTTCATATATATTTATATTTATATATATATATATATTTATATATTTATATTTATATTTATATATATTTAGACCCTGAAACCCACATTTTAAACCAATAAAATCCAAATATGTTTACACAATTGGTCTCACATACAGTCTTAGGTTTCAGTCTATGTATAAAATAACTTAATGAGTATACTATAGTCTGGTTCGAACCAACTAACTTGAAACACAATGTGTATACCCATTAAAAATATCCTTCAATTTAATGAATAGAGTTTTTGAGCTAAGAGAGAAGATTTTATGATAGAAATTCATAGAAGCTTAAATAGTCATGATAGTCTTATAGCTTATCCTAAAACCCTTAGGTTACCCTCAGTTGAATGTAGGGTTTTGTGGAGGCCAAACCTTCCATAGGGATCCACATATAATCCATAAATTAAAGATTCAAACCAAGAAAATAGAGTAACTCAACTAGTTCAAAAACCCATTCATTATTTCACACAGGAATTGAATTACAAAACCTACTGTGAATGCCAAAGAAGTTGTATGTATTCCTTTCTTTTTTATTCAAACTATCACCTTCTTTTTTGTCTACAACTCTCTCCTCTATGACATGTAGCTTGTGTCGATCCACATCCTTCTTTCTCTTCTTTCATTGTCTTACTCTCCACACTTAATGGCCGCTTCAACTAACTGTATCAATGTATGCATAAATTGCTCAAAAAATTTTCATAATTTGTCACCATGCAAACATAGTAACCTCCATATTTTTCTCTAAACAAATGCTTAATTGAAGTCAATGGATGATTAGTAAACCTAATCATATTAAGGCTTCTATCTAATTCCATAAAAAAATCATTTTAAATTCTGTCTAAAATCTCCATGATAATGACTTAAACAATCCATCATCGACCAACTAAACCATAAGTCATATAATCCTCATGTTTTATACCATGAAAAGACTATCAACTAGTCAATGACTAATGTATTCCCATGCAATGACCATTGACCAAATACAATAGAATAATGATTATATTGCATGATAATCCTCTTAGGTTTTACAATATTATAGTTCCACATTACTATGTTATCCACTAACATACATACCAAATACAATGATTTTCTAAAATCATTAAATAATTAACATTAATATATTCATTTATATATTATGAATATAAATCCTTTAATAAAATAGTTAATTTTATATAATATCTTTTAAAACAATGTTATTTATCTTTTGACATTATAATATAATATCGTAATAATAATCTTTAATTATTATTATCTAAATCTTATAGATTGAGTAAAAATTATGAAATTTGTCACAAAATCACAAGTTTTTACTATACAACCATACATAATAATGCAGTAAGGAAAGTAAAACATAATCGAATTCAGTCAAACAATTGCATTATATAAGATAAAAAAGTATGATCACAAAACTAGTGAAATCACTTGAATAATCAACATGATCATAATCATTAATCAAGTTTATATTAGAAAGCATATTAACAATCACCTAAAATAAAAGTACAAAAAATATGTTGCACTATCTATATCAAATAATTTATTATGAAACATGATATACTAAGTGGTGTGTGCAAAGGTTTCTAGATTCGTTTTCTATCGTCTTGTGACGTGTCCATCTAGACCACCCTTTTCGATGATACTCTTCCTCTATCACAATCTGAAGGAAGAATCTATCTTTCATCCACCTCATGACAATGAAGGTAGTTATTCTGAAACATCATTATATCTATAAAACAATGTGGAATAATAATCAAACATAATCATAATACACTGAATATAAAAGTGCTGCTAACTCATAGTAAAATAATCATGTAAATTAAGCAACACAAACTATCCCATAATTAGCATATGTCATTAATATTAATCAAATATTAGTTAATCAACTAATTAACCATAATAATATAGAGATCAAATAGGTTATTTGTCTTAAAGAGAAATTGATATGTGACATCCTTCACCTGTAAATCTATACATCGTCCCAATGATATTTTTTCTAACATAAGTTATAAATTAGAAACATTATTCAATAGAAAATAATATAATATGTTACATCCTATCATGCAAACAAATATGGAAATAACTTGTAAAACTCATCATAGTCCTCCCAAGTATAACTATCTTTAGAATATTGGTCCCACTAGACCTTGCATTATGACACTTCTCTATTATGTAAATGGATTTCTTGAGTATCAATTACTCTAATTGATTTTACCAAAACCATCTCGGGGTCTAGAACCTGCAAAGCATTTCAATGCAACACATGTGAAGGATCAGCAATATACTTTTAAAGATAAGACACATGGAAGGCATTATGTAAAAGAGCTAGAGTTCATATTAATGCAATTATATACGCTACATGGTTGACCACTTCCAAAACCTCGAAGAGTCTCACATATCTTGGTGAAAGTGTCACTAACTTCCCAAATTTATATATAACCAAGTATGCAAAATACAAGGATTTTTAACTTAGTCGAGAGTATATATTTATACTCCCACCCTATATATATATATATATATATATATATATATATATATATATATATTCATTTAAATCTAAAGCCACATAATTCAATCAACATTGTAACCTTAAATTCATTGAAACAAGCATCTTCATCACACAGTACATGCAATTTCCCATTTAAGCATGTCATTCCATAATATTGATATATATATATATATACAAATATATGTATATATACAAATATATATAATTATATTCATATATTTTTCATTGGATTAAATTGAATATATATATATATATATTCACAGACCCTGAAACCCACATTTTAAACCAATAAAATCCAAATATGTTTACACAATTGGTCTCACATACAGTCTTAGGTTTTAGTCTATGTATAAAATACCTTAATGAGTATACTATAGTCTGGTTCAAACCAACTAACTTGAAACATAATGTGTATACCCATTAAAAATATCCTTCAGTTTAATGAATAGAGTTTTCAAGCTGAGAGAGAGGATTTTAGGATAGATATTTATAGAAGCTTAAATAGTCATGACAGTCATATAGCTTATCATAAAACCCTCAGATTAACCTGAGTCAAATGTAGGGTTTTGTGGAGGCCAAGCCTTACACAGGGATCCACATACAATCCATAAATTTAAATATTCAAACCAAGAAAATATAGTAACTCAAACTAGTTCAAAAACCCATTCATTATTTCACACAGGAATTGAATTACAAAACCTACTGTGAATGCCAAAGAATTTGTATGTATTCCTTTCTTTTTTCTTCAAACTATCACCTTTTTTTTTTTATACAACTCTCTCCTCTATGACATGTAGCTTGTGTCTGTCCACATCCTTCTTTCTCTTCTTTTTATTCTTTTTCATTATCTTACTCTCCACACTTAACGACTGCTCCATCTGACTGTATCAATGCATGCATAAATTGCATAATAAATTTCCATAATTTGTCACCATGAAAACATAGTAACCTACATATTTTTATCTAAATATTTGTTTAACTAACGTCAATGGATGATCAATAAACCTAATCATATCAAGACTTCTATTGAATTTCATAAAAAATTATTTTATATTCTTTATAAAATCTGCATGATAATGACTTAAACAATCCATCATCGACGAAGTAAACCATAAGTCATATAATCCTCATATTTTATACCATGCAAAGACTATCAACTAGTCAATGAATAATGTATTCCCGTGCATTGATGATTGACCAAATACAATAGAATAATGATTATATTGCATGATAATCCTCTTAGGTTTTACAATATTATAGTTCCACGTTACTATGTTATCCACTAACATACATACCGAATACAATGATTTTCTAAAATCATTAAATAATTAACATTAATATATTCATTTATATATTATGAATATCAATCCTTTAATCAAATATTTAAATTTAATAAAATATCTTTTAAAATAATGTTATTTATCTTTTGACATTATAATATAATATCGTAATAATAATCTTTAATAGTTATTATCTGAATCTTATAGATTGAGTAACGATTATGGAATCCATCATAAAATCATAATGTTTTATTATATAGCCATACATAATAATGCAGTAAGAAAATTAAAACATAAATAAATTCACTCATTTAGTCAAACAATTACATTATATAAGATAAACTATTATGATCACAAAACTAGTGAAATCACTCGAACAATCAACATGATCATCATCAGTAATCAAGTTTATACTAGAAATAATATTAACAATCACCTAAAAGAAAAGTATAAAAAACATGTTGCGCTATCTATATCAAATAATTTATTATGAAACATGATATATTAAGTGGTGTGTGCAAGAGTTTTTGAATTCATTCTCTGTCATCTTGTGATGTCTCTATCTAGACCACCCTCTCTGATGATACTCTCCCTCTATCACGATCTAAGAGAACAATCTATCTTGCATACACCTCATGATAATGAAGGTAGTTAGTCTAAAATATCATATATATAAAACAATGTAGAATAATAATCAAACATAATCATAATACACTGAATATAAAAGTACTACTAGCTCATGGTAAACTAAACATGTAAATTAATCAACACAAACTATCCCATAATTAGCATATGTCATTTAGATTAATCAAATATTAGTTAATCAACTAATCAACTATAATAATCCAAAGATCAAATAGGTTATTTATCTTAAAGAGAAATCAAGATGTGACATCCTTCCCCCCTAAATCTAGTCATCATCTTGATGATATTTTTTCTAACACAAGTTATAAATTAAAAACATTACTCAATAAAAAATAATATAACATGTTGCATCAAATCAAACAAACAAATGTGGAAATAACCTATAAAACTCATCATAGTCCTCCCAAGTAGAACTATCCTCAGAATATTGGACCTTACATTGTGACACTTATCTATTATGTAAATGGAGTTTGTGAGTATCAATTACTCTTATTGGTTTTACTATAACCACCTCAAGGTCTAGAACCTGAAAAGCATTCTAATGCAACACATGTGAAGGATTAGCAATATAATTTTTAAGATAAGACACATGGAAGACATTATGTAAAATAACTAGAGTTTATGGTAATGCAATTCTATACACTACATGGTTGACAACTTCCAAAACCTCGAAGAGTCTCACATATCTTGGTGAAAGTTTTGTTGACTTCCTAAATTTAATTAATATTTTTTTAGGCTTAACCTGTAGAAACACTTTATCACCAACAGAAAATTACTTAGTTATTCTCTTTAGATCGACATAATTTTTATGTCAATCATTGGTCTCAGCAAACTTTTGCCTGATTGTCCTAACTTGATCTTTCATTTGTGAAAGTATCTCAAGTACAAAGACCACCCTGTATTCCAACCTACCCCAACTAATTAGTGTTCTACACATCCTTATGTATAATGCCTCAAACAAATCCATATTCAATGTTGATTAGTATGAGTTGTTGTCAGGAAACTCAACCAATAGAAGGTACTCCTCTCACTTTTATTATTGATCTATATAATACATAGAAAGGAGATCTTCTAAAACCTTATTAACTTGCTCTATTTTTCCATCATTTTGTGGGTGATAAGCAATGTTGAAGTTTAAATCAACACCTAGATCTAAATTCAGAGTCAACCAAAACCTAGAAGTCATCCTCAAATCTCAATTCAAAATTATCTTCTCTATAAAATCATGCAGCCAATACAATTCTTTCACAAATTTATTTGTAATCATAGGTGCATCATCAATCAAGTTGTTTGGTATGAAGTGAGCTACCTTGGTAAGTTTTTCAACCACTACCAAGATCATGTCATGTTATTCCATGATAACAACAAACCTTGGATAAAGTCTAGACTAGTCACCTTCCTCTTCTACTCTGGTATGTCATGTGGATATAATAGTTCAGCCAGATGCACATGTTTAATTTTTATATGATGACATTTCAAACAAAGAAACATAAAATCCATTGCATGTCTCTTAATTTTTTTTTGAGAAATAGAGTGGTATAAGCTCAGCCATGATCTTGGTTACTCTTGGATGTCTTGAATATGGGGCATTATGAAATTCCTTTAGCACTATGCTTCTTATATTCTCTCTATCTAGCACATACATCCTTATGTTGTACCATAAAAGACCCTCATTCTCTATTCTAAATCCCTTATATTTAAGATTTTGAGTATTCTCAGGTAATGCTTCCTTGACCTAATCATAGAATTCATCTCATGCCAAGAATTTAATCACTTGATCTCTAAAATTACTCCTAATAGTAGCCATGACTATTATGTACCTCCTATGTCTTAGACCATTAGCTACTCTATTCTCCTTACCTTTGATATAGTTAATATCAAAGTCATAGTCTAATAAGAACTCTAACCATCATCTTTGATGAGCATTCAAATTCAATTTGGTGAAGATCTACTTGAGTACCAAGTTATCAATCTTGAGCTCAAATGATTTTCCCAACAGATAATGCCTCTAAACTTGTAATGCATGGACAATTACAATAAGTTATAGGTCATGAGGGGCATAATTCACCTCATATGACTTCAATTTTCTAGATTCTTAGGCTACCACTAAACCATTCTACATAAGAACTCTTCCTAGTCCATCTTTAGATGTATCTATGATCACTAAGAATTGACCATTAGGATCAGGAAATCTTAGCACTGATTTTGAATTAAGCCTCTTTTCTAGTTCCTAAAAGGCTAACTCAGACTTATCTAACCAAATAAAACTCTGATTCTTCCACTAAAGAGAGGTAATCAGATTAGCTATCTTAAATAAATTCTTATAAATCTCACTAATCTCATGAAACTTCTTACCTCATGCACATTATTTGGTCTCAACCACTCTATAATGGCTATTATCTTTTTTGGATCTACTGAAATACCATACGCAATGATAATATGTCCTAGATATTGCACTTTATTTTAGAAAAATGCATACTTAAACAACTTGGCATATAATCTATGCTTCTACAAATGTTTAAAAACCAATTCTGGATATTGTAAGTGTTCTTCCTCATCTTTAGAATAAATGTAGATGTCATCAAAAAAGACCAATACAAAATGATCTAGGTAATCTCTAAACACACCATTCATAAGATCCATAAATATTGTTGGAGTATTTGTCAGTCTAAATGGTAACACTATGAATTACTAATGCCCATATTGAGTCTTGAATGTTATTTTTGAGATATCCTCTTCATGGATCCTTAACTAGTGATACCTTCCTCTAATATCAATCTTAGAAAAGATTGTATCCCCTCACATTTTATCAAAGAGATCATCAATGCATGGAAATGGATATCTATTTTTAATCATTACTTTATTCAACATCCTATAGTTTATATACAGGTGAAGAGTGTCATCCTTCTTCTTGATGAAGATAACTAGAGCACCCCATGGTGACACACTTGGTTGAATTAGACCTTTTGATAATAACTCCTAAAGTTGTGAGTTTAATTCAACCAACTCAATGATTATCATCCTATATGATGCTTTAGACTATAGTTTTGATCCAGGTATGATATCAATTGAGAAATCAAACTCGCTCTTAGGTGGCAATCCTGGTAATTCTTTTGGAAACACATCAGAGAAGTTTATTAGAAAAGGATAATATTTGATAGATGGTTCATTAAATTCTTTAATCTCATATATATTAATGATATATGCTTGGTATCCCTTTCTTTAAGCTTTCTTGAGTTAAATTGCAAAATGCTACCTCGACTTCAACTCCTTTCTCTCACCTTGAAGTTGTGTCTGATTTCCAAAATCATCTTAACACTCAATGTTTTTCAAAAAATAGTCAACCATAGTTTTATGTGTCACCATCTAATTGACTCCCAGGATCACATCATATGATCCCAATAGTGTTACATAAATATCTACTACTATAGTAAACTTAGGCAACCTAATCTCTACTTTGACTAAACACTTATCAAATTTGACCTTTAACTCATTCCCATATTGTTCCTACCATGCATTTTCCATAATTCTATCCTTTCTAGACAATTGTTTAAGAATTCCAAGAGCAATGAAATATTTTGTAGATCTTGTATCAATTAAAATAGAAACTAGATGATCAAACAAAATACCTGATAGTTCTATAGGTGAAGCTTAATACTTAACCTATCAATTGTCAATAGATACATGAATTCATTGATAAAATGTACATTTTTGATAAGTTGAACCCTTGTTCTTTGATTTGTCTTAAGGAGATTCTTGATCAAAATGGTCACCTCCACATATGAAGCAACCTCCAACTAGTCCTTTCTTCTTAGTCTATTAGTTTCCCTTGAAACCACCCTTAAAACTATTACCAAGTTTCTTGTTCCATGAACCACTATTGAATTTGGCATTCTAACTCTTGAACTGACCCTTGGAATCTCCACTCTTCTTCTAGTTCTTTTTATTGAAAATTGGTTTAGAATTTCCAATTTTTATTTTAAACTTATCTTTGACTTGGGCAAGAAATTTCAATTTTTGTTCTTGCTTGACCACCTTCTTGAACACCTGATCCATGATAGATGGACCATGCACATCTACTTCACTGACTATTTGAGTTTTCAATCCCATGATGAATTTTTTGATTCTAAACCTCTCATTCATCTGATACTGAGGTACATACTTAAGAAGCTTGGTGAATTGCTTCTAGTATTTATTCACTGATATATCCACTTACTTAAGATTCTAAAAATATATTAAGTACTAAATTTTGAGCCTTAGCTCTAATACCATAATGTAACAACCCCATTGAGTTTTACTAGATTATTAAAATAATTTTTGTTTAAATTAAATACACCTATTCAACATATAGATTTCACCACAAGAAACCTAACTAGTGATCTCTAACTAATTGTATTAATTTAGTTAACCATAAAGGTTATGGCTAATCCACTTAGCCAAAGATCACCATGAACAATATTGAAATAATAATAGATAATATATATCATCATAAATAAAATAGTAGAAATTTATATACAGTTGGTATAACATTATAGCCACTATTGTATAAGTATAGTGTATAAATGATATAATTTTTATAAATATATAAAATATCTCAAATGATAAAACATGATACAAAGTTCCTCTAAGCAAGTTTTCATGACTCAATAGTCTACACCACTCAAGTATCAATATGTAATCTCAAGTGTAGTCTCAATTATAATACTCTAATTGGGAGGGAGAGCATCATTCGAGTATTTTTTTACACCAACCACAAACCATAGATCCTTCACACTGTCTCCTAAACAAGGGGATGGCCCTCCCTTCATGGATGGGTAGATAATGACGGTGTGAGAATCTAGAGTAGAAAATTAGATCCTATGTGTTGAATATATCTAATACATAATGTGTACCATAAATCAATCCATTCTAATATGATATCTCATAAATATGAAAACTATATCAACATATGTAATGATGATGCTTATCAAATATTTTTTTGACCAAAGTTTTCAATAATAAATTATCTCTAAGATCAGTCAAATTCATACACACCACTTGATCAGATTACACCTTATCTTGCATTGATGGTACTAATTAATCTAGCAAAATCCATCCACTACTTAATTAGGGTCATGAATATAATATTCGATAAAATAAATAATAACATAAAAATCAATAGATTCATTCATAATATTTCACTTTAGCTAACCAAAATTATGTTAATTACAAAAATATCACAAACATTTATTTAATCCATCAAATGAAGTGAATTGAACCCATACATCTAGTTTATTACAAATAATAAACATAATCCAAAAAATAGTCTTCAATATAACATACCATCCAGGTAATTATTATCTAGACCGTTAGTTGCTTTAACCACTAAGCAACTTATAATATTATAACTCTGTCTAAATAAATTGTTCATATTTCACATATAATAACATCCAATCTAAAACATCATATATGTTATATATTTAACTCCTTAAATATAATATTATAATGCTTTTATACTAACCAAATATAAACAAACATCAGTTACTCACTGTTATGATAATAACAATTATAATACAACTGTATGCGTCAATATATATTTATATATTAATTCACACATACAAATATATTATAAATATTTAATTTATACATTATACTACTAATATGACATCCACTATCATACGCCTTAGATTATATTATATATACAAGTATTTATTAGTTCACATATAAAGGCCCTATAATGTTTTTCATTAAACTAAGAAATTTATTTGCCCCATGATAAATAAAATGCATGAAATACTATCAACATAGCTACACATTTAGCTTAAAAAATATTAAATCAATCATACCAAAACAATCCAATGTACTTTTGCCATTTAAATAGGTTACAATGAGCATAAAAAACCACATAGTCAACTATACCCAACTTGAGTATTTAATAAAACAATAACACACAGTCAAATGACTAACTCAGGTTTATTAAGACAACTGTACACAACCAACCACACCCTACTCAAGTTTTTAGTTAAAACAGCAAGGCTTGCCAATAAACTATGTTATTATTCAATTTAAACCTATCTACTTAATCCCTTTATTATCTGAGCAAAAGTTTATCACAAACCAATACAAATCCAATTGACACAATATGTAGTCACATCCAAATTTTGTGCATAGTTCATATATATTATGAACACAAATTAAAAATTAACTTTGCCATATATATTTAACAAAATCAGGTATATTTCTATATAAAAGGCCAAGTGTATACTATAGTCATTTATCCATCTATATTTTCCTAGGTACGTAATAAGACTAAACCAAAAGTTCCCAATTTTATATATAACCAGGTATGTAAAATACAAGGATTTAGAACACACAACCCTCTTTCTCTTCTTTTTATTCTTTTTCATTGTTTTACTCTCCAACCTTAATGGCCACTTCAATAGACTATATCAATTCATGCAGAAATTGCTCAACAAATTTCCATGGTCCATCACCATGCAAACATATTAACCTCCATATTTTCCTCCAAATAGATGCTTAACCAAAGTCAACAGATGATTAATAACCCTAATCATCTCGAGGCTTCTATTGAATTCCATTAAAATAATATTTTATATTCTTTATAAAATCCACATGATAATGACTTAAACAATCCATCATCGACCAACTAAACCATAAGTCATATAATCCCCATGTTTTATTCCATGTAAAGACTATCAACTAGTCAAAGACTAATGTATTTCCATGCAATGACCATTGACCAAATACAATATAATAATGATTATATTGCATGATAATGCTATTAGTTTTTACAAGATTATAGTTCTACATTGCTAAGTTATCTACTAACATACATAGTAAATACAATGATTTCCTAAAATCATTAAATAATTAAATTCAATGTATTCATTTATATATTATGAACATCAATCCTTTAATCAAATAGTTAATCTAATACAAGATATTTTAAAACAATGTTGCTTATATTTTGACATTATAATATAATATCATAATAATAATCTTTAATTATTATTATCTAAATCTTATAGATCGAGTAATGATTATGGAATCCATCATAACATCATAATGTTTTACTATACATCCATACATAATAACACAGTAATGTAAGTAAAACATAATTGAATTCACTCATTCAATCAAATATTAAATTATATAAGATAAACTAGTATAATCACAAAACTAGTGAAATCACTCAAACAATCAAGACGATCACCATCAGTAATCAAGTTTATACTATAAATAATATTAACAATCACCTAAAATAAAAGTATACAAAACATGTTACACTATTTATATCAAACAATTAATTATGAAACATGATATATTAAGTGGTGTGTGCAAAGCTTTCCATATTTGATCTCTATCATCCCCTAATGTCTTTATCTAGACAACCCTCTCCAATGATACTCTCCCTCCGTCATGATCTAAGGGATGAATTTGTCATACATCCAACTCACAACAATGAAGGTAGTTAACCTAAAACATCATTATATTCGTAAATAATGCAAAATAATAATTAAACATGATCACAATATATTGAATATAAAAGTATTAATAACTCATAATAAACTAATCATGCAAATTAAGCAACACAAATTGTTCCATAATCAACATATATCATTAATTTTAATCAAATATTAGTTAATCAAATAATCAACCATAATAACCTACAGATCAAATAAGTTATTTACCTTAGATATAAATTGGGATGTGACAACGATAATGTCCCACAAGGATGAAAATGCAAGATTTTAATTTTTCTAGACAAAAAACTCAAAAATAGTCAAACTTCTAAAAATTCAAAATTATATCAGAAACTAATTACTAAACATAATTATTAAAAAAAAATTGATCAGTCATAACATACCAAATCATTAGTCATATACACTTCAATTGCAGTTTATAAGTGTTCAAATCTCAATGACAATGTGGGTTGTCGACTTGACATACCAAAACACTCAAAGCTCAAATCTCAATAAAAAATAGTCAAAATTAAATTACAAAATCATTTTTCACTCCTTTATCTATTTTTTAGTTCACTTTTTTTCCAATCTTAATTACTATGCCAAATGTGCACTTAATACTAACAATTCCAAACTTTATAAAGTGATATCTCGTGTCATATTCATTGAAAACATGTGTCATTAGTTTCATCAAAACACTCATGAAATACTATCCCACATCATAATTCTAATCACTTATGAAAATGGGTCAAATTTTCACTTAGAAAATTTAGCATCAATGCCTTTAACAATTCTACTCAATAATTAAATGTGACTATTCACTATTCTATAATTCATAATCTATTGTGACTAATATAATGATAATAACATAGACATATATATGTATGTATGTATACACACACACATACATTTAATTTATTATAAATTTTATAATATCATTATTGTGTGTGTGTCTATGTGATTGTGTGTGTGTGTGTGTGTGTGTGTGTGTGTGTGTGTGTGTGTGTGTGTGTGTGTGTGTGTGTGTGTGTGTGTGTGTGTATGTGTGTGTGTGTATATATATATATATATATATATTAAAATTTATAATAAATTATATGTTTCTAACTCACTTTATCTTTCGATCTAACTGATTCACTACTCTCATTGTTCACCTCAAAAGGAGGGCAAACGTGGGGCAAAAATCTACAAATTACCACAAAATCAATATTGAGTCATTTATCACATTATAGTGTGTCCTTAGAGGTTTATATATTTATACAATAATGGGGTCATTTCCCATGCACATATATTCAAGACCAGAAAGCATAGATTACATATTTTATAAATACTACACACTACAGTTATATAAGCAATATTAATGGTTCAAAATTTAGCATTGGCAAAATCATAGTTTCAAAGTTGCAAAATATTGAAAAAAAAAGTTATTGGAACTTATATTGGGGGCATATGACATTGAATATGCACTCTTGTTTTAGTTAAAATATCAAATTCAAATAGTTTTAAAGTTTCAAAATAAAATTCACATTGAATATTTACATACAGTTACAAATTCTACAATTACAATAGGGAATAATACAAATGTATGCCACATTTTTTAGCTATGAACATGGTATGAGAATGGGTTTCCTTCATTATCTTATGATAAAACTTTCAAAAATTAAAATATACCAGAATATCATAATTGAATCATAATCCATCTGTAGTGTTTGATTCAATTCAGGTGTATAGTGCATGACTTCGAGTTCATTGCACACTCTAGCATTATGGATGTGAATCGTTATGATTTTAACCCATTTCACATCTTTGGGTTATAAATATCAATGGAATTAAATTGAGGTTTAAATTACTTCAATGGGTGTTATTCATTTTATACATGTAAAATTTAAATTGATGCTTGATCACCCCCAATTATCTAGTTTTCAACACAATTTCTCCAAATAACATTTAATACAGTTAGCACATTAAGGCTTTTGCATCCCTTGATGATTATATCCATCACAATACCACTTTAAATCTTATCAATTTCCTTGGTCAATATATATATATATATATATATATATATATATATGTTACAAGTCCCTTATTTATTCTATGACATTCCTTCTCTGTGACATACATACATGTGTGATTGTTCCTTGTTATTTACAATATTTAATTTATAACTATACATTTAGTTTATATTGAATAATGATGGAATTTAATTTCATACATTTCATTTCTTAGGAATGATTTGATCATCATGGCACATGATACATCTACACAATAACACGTTAATGGGAGGTTTGCATTATTTTTTTCCCTTTTACCTAGTATTTGTATTTTCATAAAAATTCTAGATTAATTGGAGGGGGGATAGGGAAAATATACATGCCTAAATTTTTAATAACCCTTGTTTTAAATATAGACACCTAAAAGTTTCATAAGCACCATGATGGTTACATAACATCCAGTCTGCATAGATCGGCAGTTATGTAACCACAATAATGTTTACAAAACCACAGTGACAATTGTGTAACTACCAATCTACATAGACCATTAGTTTTTTAACTATTATGGTATTTTTATAATCTCCCTCACATATAAAAGTGATTTCTCCATAGAAAAGTTGGGATTTATTTTGAGAAGTTGGGACTGATTGAATTTTTTTTATAGATGCAGTGGAATATGTGAGATGGATCTAAGCTCAAGAGCATAGTGGTTTCCCTAGGTGATGAATTTATTGATAACATAAGAGATTTCCTAATTATAAAATTTTGGGATATGTATTATTTCATAGGTGGGATTGATTTCCCCACCTAGTAGATTGTTGTGTAATTTATTCAAATATTGGGAGGCAAACCAGAATACCTTCTATTTTCCACATGTGTTGGGTGAGTGGAATATCACCTTAGAGGTCATGTATAAGATCATTGTACATCCTGTGATGGGGAAAACATTGACCATGAAAGAGGACATATATATTATGGAGGCCCAAAAATGGGCTACTACTTTAGTGATGGAGATGTACTTCATATGGGTGCCAAGCAAGGGTTTCATTTGGATAGTGTGGATAGGATTGATATATATAGCATATACAAGGTCATAATTTGTGTGTTGGCCTCACATTTGGTTGGGGATAAGGGCACCAATAAGTTACTTTACTATTGGTAGCTTGAGATCAGTGACATTGAGGATCATAGGAGTTGATATGGTTGGGCCCAATTTTCTTTGGCTTGGATGTATGGAGATTTATACATGATATCCTAATTAGGTACACTTTATTTGAACCAACTAACACTTGTCATGTGTTGGGTTTATGATCAGATGAACCCCTATCAGATGGGAGTTGGTATAATTATTATAGGGGGCATTCAAATAGTGGTATGATTTAGCATAACCCAATTCAAATATGCTCCTAGATAAATGGCTACTCATACTATTGGATACATGATTTCCCAACACTATGTTATGAGGAGAGGATTATGGGGTGATGAGGTTATACCTTGATGGCCTAAGAGACATCCAAGTAGGTTAGAGATAGGAAGGGATAAATAGATACACACCCAGTATCTAGAGTGCCTCGATAGTTTGGGTTCTAGTATGAGGTGAATCTCTCATGCAAAAGGTAGTTTACAAAGTGGAGAGATAGATTAGAGACACTCAATTACATTGATTATCATGGTATCCACTGACTAAAGGACATAAATAAGGGAAGGTCCAAGATCCAAGAGAGGAAGAGGTGGGGTATAGGCCCCTAGAGTATGAAGAGGGGATGGCTAGGCCTTAAGAGTATAATTCAATGTTTCATAACAATATTTAAAATTATGAGGAGTATAGGCTCCCAGAGAAGGAGGTAATGTTGAAAAATAGTAGTTAGTAGTAAAGGGAGGAGTTAAAATTGATACCTAGGTAGAAGTTTATCTAGAGGGAGGAGCAAGAGCCATGGATGAGTTAAAATGATGAGTCTAACCCTAATTCTCAATAGGGGAATCTAGGTAATTTTGATAAAACTTTATTTTTCCCACATTGTTAGCTTTGTTATTTCTAAACTCTATGACTAATTTATGTGTCTGTGTGTTTGTGGTGATGTATAAACTTGATGATTAAGTGGTGGAGGATGATAGGAGATATATGTCTAGACATTTTCAATGTGCCTAATGGTATAAATAGATATACTCTTCATATCAACCCAACATTACTTTTGAGTGTAGGATGATATTTTGATGTCTTTTCCCTTACATATCATGGGTTTCTATATTTGGCATTATGAGGAGGGAAGATTTTCATACTAGAGGCCCACGTTAAAACCCTATGGGATATACTTATGGAAAGGATTGGATGTTCCTATTACAATAGGTAGACTAGAGGGAGAGGGCTCCCAAACCATCACCAGTAATAGTTAACATAAGAACCAAAGTAGGAGCTCATGACACTTTGCATCAGGTGGGTCTCATATGGAATAGCTAGGATTAGTCCTAGGTAATCTATCTAAGGTGTTAACACTATTGTCACGACACTTACCCTCTCAATATGATGTCAATGTACTAAAACTTGATTTATGTTGACAAATATATATATATATATATATGATCCATTATGTTTCACCCTTTTCTAGCATTTGTGAAATTTTGTAATGTTTCCTTTTCAGCTTATGCACTATAGATGGATAAGAATGTTTGAAATGTCATGGATTTGATATGGTAAATGATATGGATATGCTTATGTACTGACATTTAATATAATGTATGCAATGTAATAATGTAATTGTTGAAAAAAACACAAATATGCTAATAACCAACTTATTAAAATATCACAATGGGTAAAATACCAACCTTAGTCGATACCGACTATAGGATGATTCCATTTTATTTTTCAAGATTTTTTTTTTTTGAAACAAGGCACTTTGAAAATAAAAGCTTATAGGCTTTGTCTATACTTTGGCTGGCAAAATTGGTAAAGGGAAGGATTCTCTTTTCAGGATGGGCTTCTAGGCAAGCTTTTTTGTGATTTATAACTTTGACACTTTTGCATTGCTAAATTAATTAAGTCAAGGAAAAACTTATGGAATACATATCAATCAGTAAGAATATGATAAATACCTTTTCAAACCAAGCATAAAAGATAAACAAATCCATATAAACATTTCACTTTATCCCTTACTAGACCAAAAAAAGTGGGGGCATCATTCACATATATTTCTAATTAAGACTCACACAAAAAATATGTATATACAACATTTACACCTTTAGTACATCTATGTGTATATACATATATATACCCTTAAATAAATACAAAATCTATGTATGCTCATATTTATAAGATACATATATAATCCTTCAAAAGCTTCTTCTTAAATATTAGTTGCTCCTTATTTTAAGGTGTGAATATTTTGTAAGCAAATGTTAAACATGTAATGATGAATGGGACCACTCTACCCAAAATTATAGAGAGACAATAACTCCAGCATACGATCTTCTATTATTCTCATTTTCAATTAACACCAATCCACATTAATTATTATTTATTCATAGAATTCATATCCCAAAGACTTTTTCTCTTCTGCCTAATCAAATAGCTTTGTCATGTGCAAGGAAGACACTTCCAAAATTAGCTCTTAGTAGACTCTAATCCCATCATAAAAGGTTTGATTTTTTTTTGTTAGCGAAACTAAAGTTCCTTTCCTATAAATATTCATAAACATCCATTGCAATTCCTCCTCCTTTCTTTGTAGAGTGGAATGACCGCATCACAATAATGAATGGTCATAAAGACAAATTCCACATCCATAATCAGGGCAATGATAGATTCTAAAACCATACAAAATTCCACTTGAGATTATTCCATCAAGGATTCACTCCTTAATGGAAAAGACCTAGAATTGGAGCATGTTTCAATTGTTGAATAGTCTTATTATTAAGGTGTGATCCATTGATGTAGCATATTAGTATAGATACATATATAATTTATTAGAATTTAACCATGTAGTATATAATACTTTTCCAACATTTACTTAATAACAATCTAAAAAAACAAATCACATCATGACATGACATGTAAGACTCAACTATTGGTACTCTAATGCTCACGTATTGGTACTTCAAACATTAAGTTTTGGTCATAAATTTAATAAGTGCAATTGATGACCTATCATGATAAAATAATTTGTATCATAAAATGTATAATGAGTTAGACCTTAAAACCTTACTAATAAATAGTCGAGATGATATACTAAAATAAGGAAATTTTTTATATCTAATATGATACCATGACAAATCTACATGATTCTAAAATTGCAATGCATGGCTTTCAGACCTTTCCTCTAAATTATCAACCACACCCTCTAATATTTTAATTTAACTTAATTTACATTTTCTCCATAAACACTAATTCATTTTCCAATCGTAATTCAAACCATGTACTTAAATGTGGTTTGATTACTTCTAAAAATACATTTCACCTTTTTCCACCTTTCCTTTTATTTACCTCAGTTAGTTTGATAATAAAAACCCAAAGCTAATGCCAAGTTGGGGTAAATGACCATCAACTTACTACCTCTAAGTTGAGTGTCACATTTGTATTTATTAACCACATTTTATTATTTAATTTAAGTATAATGCTATGCCCGAATGGCCTCTCATTGATTAATCAAACATAATTAAGCATGATATATCCTATAGCCTAAAAAGGGTTTTTTGTATCTTTAATCCACATAGATATAAAGCATATATATATTTTGTATGTAAAATGTTTCTAAAAATAAATAACCATTTTATGGTGTCAATGCCCATATAGGTTTAACTCTTTAGTGTGCTACTTTTTTTTTGTATTGAATAATGCAAATATACAATAATAATCAGTGCTCAAAAGAGTAGCTGAAGAAAATGAAATACAAGGAAATAAACAACCTAGAAACATGAAATGACTTTGATCGAAGGCTCATGACAAATGTATATTAACTCACATAGCTACGATTGAATATACAGTAGACAAATAAATTGACCTATACTACATATTTGACATTTTAGCTAAGACATCCCAGTACAACAAGGGGAATGATAGTCACTCAAGATGAAAGTCTAAAAATAAGTCCTTCTCAGCCTTCAGTAGCTGAAGTTGAAAAACCCTACCCAAGATGACTAGTGTGTAGAACCTATTTGTGGTATTTACAGTCAAATGTAAGCTTTGATTGTATTGGCCTTTTTTCCTATTGTATCTAAGATAGTTGAGACCTAATGAGCTGAATTTGAGTGCCTAATATCAAATCCATCTTCATAGAGTTATGAAGTTATGTAAATAAAAAATTAAGGCAAAAAAACATGTCAGAGCAAAGCCTTACAATTCCTACTTCTTGAGAATATATGGAATTAGAAAAAACTACCATACACCTGCTTTTCCAAATATGCATGAGAATAACCTATTGAATAGAATTATCAATAATATTACGAAGGCCCATGCCCAATAAAGCTTCTTTCCAATTCAGATGATGTTCAAAAATAGCAGGTAAAACATTAAAAATGTCCTTCCATTGACTCTTAGCAAAAAAATAGTCACAAAAAATATGCTTCATGCTTTCTTGAGAACAACAAAAAGAACACTTAAGAACTTGGATTATAAATAATTTTAACTTGTTACCAATAGGGAGTTTACAGTGCAGAATTTTCCCATTCAAAACCTGAACATCCACATCTATTTTGGATAACCAAATAAGAGCACTCAAACAAAACCCAAATTTCTCATTAAATTTGCATTTCCATTTCAGATTCAATTATGGATTAAGAAATAAACAAGGAATAAGCTGTCAATATATTCTCTTCAAGGGAAAGGTAGTGAAATTATGAGATGAAAGCCATCACCAGTCCTTCAAGAAATTACAAACAATAGGGGTACACATTTTCATAGAGAGCTCAATAGGAACCAGTGATTAGACAAAAATAAGGAGATGTTTATATTTATTATTCAAACCAAAATGGCTCTTAACATCATCCCAAGGCAGCCAATCCAACACATCAAAATCCCAAATATCACTAAAGTGATGAATCCCTTTCTTAAATAAAAAATATGCATGCCAAGGAAAGCTCATAGCTAGGGGTTATCCAGTGTACTAAATATGTTTATTCTACCTTATAGAAGAAGAAGCAAAATTGAAACCATGTTGCAAAGATGAATCCCTCCACTCAAGCAAGTGGCAAACACATTGTCAGGCCTTCCAAAAGTTTGAAGAGGAGATGAAGCTTGAGTTTGAAAAAAGGAGCAAGAAGAATCTTATCACACCAATTTATTGCTTTCCATTTGCCTTTAACTAAATCAGAGTTAATACAATGTCATATCAAAATTTTCCAAGGTTCCTTTTCATGGACACTCTAATAATCCATTTGGTATCCAAATAGATTCCTTGCATTTTTGAATCAATAAGTCCAAGACCACCTTTGTTTTTGGGTTGAATACAATGTGACCAGGAGGTGGTTTTAAACCCAACGCTGCCATCCTATTTAAACCACAAAAATTGACAAATAATTTTATTTAATTCTTCATAACCTTTTTTAGAGGGCATCCAACATGATGAATAATAAACATGAGTGGAAATAAAAAAAAATTGTTTGCAACTTGGATTTTGCCAGCTAAAGACAAAAACTTATATCCCCAGTTAAAAAGTTTGTTCTTAAACCTATCAAGGAACCACTTCCACATATCAAAAAGGGAAACCCCTATTCTAAAATGGATTCCAAGATACCTAGTGATCTCATCATGTTTAATTTTTTTCCATTCCTTGGGAATCCACTGGGGAATAGGCCCAGATTGAATCATCAAAAACTTAGTTTTGTTATGGGCAAGTTGTGAACCAGAGATGGAACAATATAGATCCAAAATTTCCATAGTATTGGTAATTTCTTCTTCAAAATTCTATAGGAATAAAAAGCTATCATTAGTAAAATGTAAGTTAATAACCACATTATTTTGGGGGATTGATATTCCTAAAATAAGATTTAGCTTATTAGCTTTTTAAAGCAAATGTCCTAATGCATCAGCAATAAGCACATATAAGAAGGGTGATAGAGGGCATCCTTGTCTGATCAAATGGTGTAACAAAAATACATCAGTCATAAAAATGTTAATTACCAACTGAGAATTAGCATCCATAAATAACATTTGCATATGATTACAAATTTTAGGCCCAAAATCAAGCTACTGGATCATTTTAAGAATAAAATTCCATAAATTCTATCGTAGGCTTTTTCAAAATCTAATTTGATTAATATAGCATTTTTATATGTCTATTGTGCCCATTCATCCATTTCTCAAGAATAAATCTACCCCATTAAAACTAGTTTGTTCAGGTTTTACAATATTCTACACCACAGGTTTGATACGGATAGCCAGTGTTTTTGCAATAATTTTATATGATGTGTTGAGAAGAGTAATTGGTCTCCAACTAGAAATAGTATCTTCTTTTTTCCCTTTAAATAAAAGTTTGATAAGTCCTCTATTAACGATAGGTCCCAAGGAACCTTTCTTGAAGGTTTCCAAGTATAAACAATAAAAATCATCCTTGATATGAGGCCACATAGCCTGATAGAATTCAACAAGGAGCCCATCAATAACTGGGCTATTATTAGAGGCCATTAAAAAAAGAGCATGCTCTAGCTCTTCCAAGGAAAGGATCCTGTCTAAATACCTGTTATAGCCAGGGTTAATTCTATTACAAATATACTCTTCAACAACTTCCTCCAAGATGGATTGAATATCATTCTAAGACTGATTTTTGTTGAAAAGGTTTTCATAAAAAATTGAAAAATCATGTTAATATCAGCTGGATTAGTATGAATGATACCATTTTCATCCATTATGGCACAAATTCTTTCCTTTTTATATTTTTACTTCAAAAATTTGAAGAAGTATTTAGAGCCTCGATTCCCCTCTTTTATCCAATGAAGTCTATCCTAAATCTTAGCTCTTTATCCTCTAAAGTGATCAAGTTGATGTAGCTACATTTTAGTGGTAGCAATAGCAGCTTACAGTTGAGTATTATTCAAGTCACTATTTAATTTCCATCTAGCTTGCTCCAGCTTACCTTGGAGATTTGTTTCCCTCCTGCATTGCCATGACATTCTTTTACCAAATTCATGAAGGAAGGTCATACATTATGCGATGGCATTACACCACTAGTCAACCCATGAATCCCCTTCTTGAGGCTTTGGAAATGAATTTCAAATCCCCACTAAGGAGGACATGCATGTTTGATTTTTCAAATGAGAAATGTTAAGCTTATAAGGTAATGGTGAAGTACATGCTACTTTTTGGGCAACAAAAAAGGTACAAAATATAGGGAAGTGATCTAATAGAGTAGTAGAATAATCCACATGAATACAATCACTAGAGGCATTATAGTCCAACTATAGATTAGGTGATAAATAGAATCTATCCAGTTTGCTAAGTTTTCTATCATCACTCAGCTGGTAGTTAGACTAGGTAAACCAGTCATTAGAATGAGAAGTAAATTGGTCATGAATAGGATCAACCACCCCAAGAAAATTTTTGTAATATATCTAATTATTAAACTCATCATTGTTGAGTTTCAAGGGGCTAAACTAGCTTCGATCAATGTGATGTTCTACCATATTGAGATCACCACCAATGATCCAGTCTACATTAGGAAGGTATTAGACATACATCCCCAAAGATCAATGCATTCTTTTGTGTTATGAGGGGCATAAACAAAACAAAAACCAATGGGATACCCATTGATAACCATGAGGGCCCAAACATAGCTGTGTGAAGGGTCCTCAACTTTATCAATGACAAATTTAGAAATCCAATGTGTGATACCAATAAAAACACCTCCTTTCCCATCTCTATGAGATGTAGTAATAAAAAGAGCATCTCTCCATAC
This sequence comes from Torreya grandis, assembly GCA_037957365.1. Taxonomy (NCBI): domain Eukaryota; kingdom Viridiplantae; phylum Streptophyta; class Pinopsida; order Cupressales; family Taxaceae; genus Torreya; species Torreya grandis. The sequence goes on along the minus strand of JARHVA010002763.1, from coordinate 1,318,011 downwards.
ATTTAATAGAGTCACTTCTAGTTTGATGTTTCCAATTTTAACTTCTTGCAAAAATAAAATGTCAGGTTTCTATTTAATGACAGACTCTCTAACCTTAAATTTGTAGTGGGGAAGAGTAATCCCCCTTAAATTCCAAGAGAGAGTATGAAAATTCATGATAAAGATTGGGAATCAATACCATCATCTTGTGACAATACACTGAAATTGTTGGCAAGATTAATTGACTGATTGCTATTTCAACAGTCTGATGGAGATCTAGATCTTTGACAAGAATGGGGTAGAGGATAAATGGAACAATGCTCATGATGGGTAGGATAATTAAGAGGAGAGGAAGAATAACAATTAATAAGAGGCAGATGACTAAAATAACAAGGAGAAGAACCAGATGGTTCTTTCCTATTTTTGACTAGTCTATAGCCATCTATCATAGTGGCATCTTTATAATATGGATATTGCATCGGTTACTCATCAATTTTAGCCTCAAAAATAGGAATGGGAATGGATGGATCTTGGTTTGGATGGATTGATGATGGAGAGGTAATGATGTTACAAGGAGTGGTTCAGGGGGAAGGATGAGTATCTTGGTTATACGGGGTGGCAGACATAAGCATTTGATCAAATCTTGTTTTCCTAGTAGAGCAATCTTTAATCAAATGTCCTTATTTTTGGCAAAAGAAACATGCATTAGGTTTGTTCAATAGACTAAAGGCTGATCAATTTCAAACCTTGGGCTAATTAATTTAATACTCTCAGGTAATGATTTATTCAAATCCATTTCCACACAAACCTTAGGTTGAACCCTAAGGCTAGAAAATTTATCAAAAATTTTTTTACACCAAATGAACCTACCCAATTGTGTTAATATATCTTGAAAGTATGGCCTAATTGTAAGTTTAAATAGGGCAGTTATATCCACATTAGATATTGAGAATGAGATAGGCCTTCAGGGTGAAAATCAAACCTCCAAGATTGAAGGTAGCAGATTTGGCCATAGATAACCCATGTTCCATATTTTAGCACCACTTGAGTATGGTCAGCGGTTTGAAACATATAGGATACATAACCCTTGTCAAGACCCCTTAGAGCTTCAATTTCCCAACCTCAACTTTCCTAGTTAAAATGAGCCCATTTATAAAAATTAGCTTCAAATGGGACTCCTCTAATAAATAAAAGGATGACAGTTCTAGATTAACATTTAGAAATGATTTCCATTACATCATCAAGAAGTAAGAATTTTAAGGGTTTACCTGATTCTTTGTTGGCTTGTTATTCAATCATCACACTTTCTTTTTTAGTCTCATACACGATTGCCTCACTTTTTTCACTATGATGTCTATGGTGGTCACAGCATTTCTAGCATCTATTATAATTGAGCCATCTAAAGTGGGGTCCATCTCATTCATCAGCTCATTTTTAGTATAAATGCCTTCTTTGGTGGATTTCGTTCTACCCTGCACACCACTAGTTTGTCTTGCAGCAAATTTTAGTCGTATTTATGAGATGTGGTGGAAAAAAACTTAGGGTTTGATATCAATTTAGGGTTCTTTTCATAGATCACACTCCCTTACATTCATTTTGTTCACAAATCCTTTATTATGCTACTTGACTTAGAGACATATATCATAAGTCAAATCAACAACATTGGGTCAGTGTAATAATTTAGACATTAATAATATTCCATGGTCCTTAAGCCGATAATGTCATTCTTTATTTGATACCACTCCAAAGAATATAAACTTGGGTATAATAGTGGTTGAAGGTTATTTTGCAGAGTCAATTTTCTAATTGAGAATGGGATCATTGTTCATTATTTCTCATAATTGTTTTAGTCAATGTGAAACTCATTTTGGTAAGGTGAACATGTTTTTGTAGTTTTCTTGTGACACTTTTATTGTGAAGAATGTTTTCATAAGTTGTACTCCCAATCAATGTCTTAATAATATAATCATGCATTTTTTCCATATAAATTAGTTTTTATATTATAACTTTGTACAAACCAAATTAAAAATCAAAAAACTAATAAAAATCAACTCAATAAACATTAATAATGTGATAGCCTTCCTCCGTTAATGGGTCAATCACAATTGGTAAGAAAGATCAAAAAAATAAGCAAAATTGGAGCCCTCCTCTGGGAGGATAGTTTAAGCTGAACTTTGATGGTGCTTCTCAGGGTATCCTAGAGCCTCAGGAGCAGGTTGTGTTATTAGGGATTATTGTGATCCCTAATACGAGCTATGTCATGAAAACTTTAAGATGGAATAAATAATGAAGTAGAAGCACAAGCTCTTGTATTGGGTATTGAAATGGCTCTCCAATGTGGAATCTCAAAGTTGATAATTGAAAGAGACTCCTAGGTTATGATCTCAGTGTTGAAAAGGTAAGAGGCAAAAGTGTAGCATCTTGAGAACATCCTGACAAACACATGGAAAAATATAGAGTTCTTCTCAAAGTGGGAGTGTAGACACTATTTTTGAGAGGTGAATTCAAACACAAATTTATTGGCTAATTGTGGTATTGACCAAGAGGAGTCGAGTAGGATGGATAATGTAAGAGAAGTGTGGGAGGATTTTCTAAATATCGCTTTGATCGAGTTTGGATAAAATGTGTGGCACTATGATTTTATGGGTGGCTCATGAAATAGAATTAATTTCATTAGCTAAATTTGGCATGGAATTTTCATGGTTGATTGGCAGTGGGTACATTTTCACTGACTATCCATCTCATGATTAGCTGACATCTCTTTGCATGATGGGAATTACTTCCCATGGGTGAGCATTCATGAAGGCTTAAGGTCTAGATTTTTATAATTGGTGGTAGCATGTGGCAAGTGGGGGTCCTGAGGAAAGCATCTCTTCTCATTATATCTTTATATGGGTTTTAAGTTGGCTGGGGCTCATGCATTATTTATTATTTTAGCTCATAACTGTTGTAAGGTCTAGTGGTTCAAATAAGGCAGCATCGATGATGTTACTAAAATATCCCTAGCAACTTTGTGTTTTTTTGGGGGGAGTAAGGTGTGAGAAATGGCTTTTAAAGGCAAATTTTCATGAGCCCATTTATCCCACATCTTATAGATCCCATCAAAGGATTTCTTGGAGGCTATTTTAGAGGTCCTTGGGCTTGATTTTATGCTACACAGTGTGTGTAGTCTAGTGAACTCACAAATTGCAGTGTTGTTTGCCTCAAATCTTATGGTGTTGGTCTCTGATGTAAAAGTGGTTGCTCAGGTGATGATGTTTTACATGCATTTGAAAGCTTGGGTGGGGTTAATCAATAATATTCTGCTTTGTGACCTTTTTCCACTACCCAATCTTCCCTTCTCAGGTAGAGATGGCCTTGGAGTGGTCTCGTTGTCAATGTTCAGGGTGTTGGAGATGCACTTCATGATTCTATTTGATTTCATGGAGAAACTTAAATAGAAGATAATAAAGCCTGGGTGGAAGGAGGGTCAATTAATCTCCATGCCTATTTTAGTGCAACTTAAGGGTCAAAATCTAAAAATGGAGAAGCTACGTGAACGTTGGCATGCTAAGAATAGAGTGGTGGCAGTAAAGAAGTTCGTGAAATTGGTTATGTGGAGGGATGTTACAGTGCCACCCTAGTGTAACAAGCCATGGGAATAAGTGTATAGAAAACCTCTTCCTTGGAACTACGTGTCTTTTCAGGCCTTCGACTGGAGGGGGTACGGGTTCGATCAAAGTTGCCAAAGCTAAAAACATGTTTGAGGCAGCAGTGGTGGAACACAGGGGCAACAAAATGGCTTATTTACTAGATTCAGAGGAAGAAGCTATCATGGGTAAATGTTGATTGGTCACTAGTTTTTTGTCTTTGATTTTCTAGCTTTTGGGTCTAGTTGGTTGTCAGTTGTTGGTTGTAGTGTCTTCCTGGGTGGATCTGGGGTTTGTCTGTTGTTTGTTTTTCCTGGTTTTTTGGTTGGTTCTAGTCAGATGTATTTGGTTTTAGTTTGTTTTTGGGGCAAGGGGGCCATCAATATAACCTCATAACTATCCCAAAAAAAATGTGATAGTCTTCAATTATCTACATTATTATATTCTTAACTTTAAAATTGACAAATAGATCGACAAACACTTAAACAATTCAAAACATATCAAACATGTCATAACTCAAACTTATAAAAATGGATCAATTGTATATAAATCTACAATAAATAATAACAAACTATATAATTATAATATAGAAACATAAATGTTCACAATATTAACTAAATACAATCTTTGAACCAATCAATACATATGCCCATTAATTAATTTATTTATAACCATATTGTTTTGATGCTTCCACGGCAAGTCCATAACATGATCGCATGTTAAACATAGCAAGGTTTCCAAAGACGGGATATGATAGTATAAAATATGATAAATAACTTAATCTTGAGAAATAACCGTGTTGTGGGGCACCTTTTTATAAGCATCTTTTTGCAAGGCATACATTATGCTTGCCATTTTTTTTAAGAGTGATTCATTGTAGACTTGTTAAAGTGTATACTAAATGGTTACATATTGTCTTATAAATTTATTGGAAAGAATTTTTATTTTTAAAAATATTGTGAACACTCAAAATATTTTTCATTCTTATTAAGTGTTAATTTTTTCATATGTTTATACTTGGAATTCTTATATAACTTGTTATCATTATTATAACCAATTTCTTGTTTATCTTTACAAATAGTTGGAAGAATAAAATATATTATACCTTTCTCTCTTTTACCAAGTCCTTTACCAGTGTAACCCGTATTTTGCATACACATGATTCTAAATCCATATTATTTCAAAAATGTTTTAATAAGATTGCCACTTTTATCATTTATGTTTTTGATACAACAATCATCCTTCACAATTTGTTTTCCCTTATCTTCTCTCATTATTGCTTTTTTTTGTTGTTGGAGCAAAATTTTGCATTCTACTCTTTAAGTGCTAGATAAAGAGCTTCAATATCAAACACAATCATATAATATTTATATTCATTGGGACCTATTAGTGTAAATTTAATTTGGATAACTTTTCATCTGAGGTAATCATTCTCTTCAATATCTTCTTGATTATTAGTACAATCACCAAATTCAAATGTTTTCACTTAGTTAATTGGAATGACTTTTTATGGTGTTGATATAATTGGTTGACTCTTATTCAAAGAGGCACACAAATATCTTGAGTCCCAATCATTTTACAATATCTAAATGGTACGTCATCTACAAGATAAGTATACATAACTCCCTCATGTATAAACTTCAAGCATTAATGTAAGGTATATGGGATAGTCCCCATGACATAAATATGTGGTCTCCCAAGAAATATGTTATAGTTCACATTATGAAATATAACTTGGTATTATGTGGCTACAATTCTTGGTCGACATGATATATTCAATGTGATTTTCCTAAGAGCCTTTCTTGGTTGATTATCAAAACTCTTACTGATCATTTTTGAGCTTGTGAGGTCTTGTCTTCTAATTTTGAGTTGCATAAAAAGGACTCACTACAAATGATTAACCCTGAAACATTATCCAACATTACTATATTGATCCCTAAACTATTGATTATAAATTGAATGTGCAAGGATAAATGTTTATTCACAATAACTTTTGGAGGTAACTCATCATGCTCAAAAGTAATGAAGTTCTCACAATTGACCCAAGGGAATCCCAGGTGTCTATAAATCTTGCATCAACCAAAACATGTTTGGTGTGTTTAGGTAGACTATGTGTGGGTTTAATGGGATCAATGTAGGCTTGTTATTTAGCCTAACACAAGGAAATGGGCACACAATCATGGGTTAACAGTTAGGTTTCTTGGCATCCTAGCATACATGGCAGATTGATTTGGTAAAATAGTGAAAAAAGGTGTGCTTGGGATGCATGCATCTTGAGGACTATTGGTCGAATAAGAAAGAATGGGAATGGATCTCAGAGCCATTTTCAGGGTTAACAAGGTTTGTGAATTTATTCTACTTTTGCAAGGGGAAATTTTTATTCACATTTTATATGTTTTCACTTGTTGCTAATTATCCAAAGGTGGACATTTGCCCCTTTTTTGATGTATTAGAGTTTTCTATAGGCTTGACCTAGTTTGTTCATTGTCATGGTCTTGGGCCTTTTTGACTCCTAGGGTTAGCCTAGTGTGACGTTATTGGCATGTATTTTTCCACCTTTTTTTTAAATAGTCGTGTATTTGTTTTATTTATACTAAAATTATAAGCTCTATTTCATCCCAAAAAAAGTGGACACTTTTTCTAAGTGAGTGGATGGTTTTGGGTTTTGTAAGTCTTAATGATCAAATAACTAGATGGATAACATGTGGCAATAAATCACATTTTGAAATAGTTTACAAGACTTTTTCTAAGTGAGTGGATGGTTGTGGGTTCTATAATTCTTAATGGTCAAACAACTCGATGGATGACACGTGGCAATAAATCACATCTTGAAATAGTTTGCAAGGTTCATGCAGAATGTGATAGGCATGTAGAGAAGTGTGAAGTAAAAAGTGGGATAGCATGGAAGGATGACTTGAGGCACGATCTTATGGCTTTACAGGAAAGATACGCACAATGAGGAAGCCTAGATGTGTGTGAATTGTAAGAATGCAAAGTAAAGAGTATGAGATGATGACACATTATATGATCTTATAACATCATATAGAAGATAAGAAGAGAGATGAGGCCCAAATGTTTGTGTTGTATGTAATGCAATGAGAGATGTGCGATGTGAAATGGAGCAACTTAGTGGCATGTATCCTAGTACATAATGTGATAAGAAGATGTTCTGTAAATGCACTAAGGCTACATGGTGCAGGGTTCTCATTGTTAGTGTTGTGTTTGGAACTGTGAATGCACACAAGTAAAACATAGAAAATAGAAAGGGTTTTTAGGTCATAACTCCCACATCCTTGGTTCAACTTTAGATAGGTTAGAACCATTGGAAATATTTTTCCAAAGGTTACACAATGATTGTGTTTTTTGGGAAATTGTGTGCATCATTTGTGAGCAATATTTGTTTAAGTTTGGTGAGTGGTAAGGCAAGAAATGATACGAATGTGAGATGGTCACATGTTATTGTTAGGAATTAAATAACTTTAAACCATATTTAATATGACCATAAATCATATCTAAATTATACACTATCATGCATCATGGAAACATTCCTCAAATCATAGTTATTATGAAAGCATAAATAGAGAGAGAACAAGATAACAATCACACATAACACAGATCTACCCTAGTTTACCCAATGTGGGTTACATCCACCAAGAAAGTCCTCACATAAAATGTTAATCTAAAAACAAGATTACAATAAACTCTCACAGAGAAAATATCTCCTATAGAAAATGTTTCACTTTCACCTACAACTACACAATATTGTATCTCACCTTACAATAAACCCCTGCACTTTGACTCTAATCCTCAAAGCCATACCCTGTAAATAAACCATCAACCTCTAAAGGCCACACCACACCTGCATATATAGCAAATGAGGGAAAATCCACAAAAGGAGGAGAAACTCACCATGCTTATCCAAGATAAGCATCATCCACTAAAAGACACCTCAATTCCACCTCATCAAGTTCATCCAAAATTCCATCCAAAGTGGAAAACGCCAAGTTTGTCTTTCCACCTTCAAAGGCACATTTTCTAACAAGATGTGATCACAACCAACTCCTAAAAACAAGGAAGGCATCCCCCTTTCCAATAAACAACTAGCTCCCTAAGATCAAGGAAGTCAACATGGAAAATAGGCATCTAACAACTAACTCCATAAAACATGGAAACATAGAAATTAGATAATATTAGGAATATTCCAATCACATGTGGAGCAAGGTTCCACAAAAGGTGGAGTAAGTAAAACTGTGTTCCCCACATTTTTGGATCTCTTTAGGCCCAAAAAATATAATCCTAAGGTCATGTGATAGCCTCAAAGGGCTCCACACTCAACAATCTCCCACTTGGAGACTGGTTCTCCTAAACATAATTTATCACTACTCCATGACCACTAAGGCCAACCAAATCTGAACATAGTCTCAACTTATCCAATGTGACCACCTTGGTCATCATATCCAAAGAGTTCTGGCTAGTATGAATCTTCTCCAGCTTCACCAAGTTCTCCTCCAAAGCTGCCATGATGAAGTGATAATGTAACTAAATGTGTTTCATCTTCAAGTGAAAAGCATAGTTCTTTTCCAAATGAATAGCACTCTAACTATCATTTTTTAGTCTCCCAACTTCTTGCTCATGCCCTAAGTCTCGAAACAACTCCTATAACCAAATCATCTCCTTTCTAGCCTCTATGGTAGCAACATACTCTACCTCTGTGGTTGATAAAGCCAAAACCTTCTGTATCTTAGAAATCCAACTAATCATTGTATCTCCAAAAGTAAATATATAACTTGTCATACTCCTCCTGCTATTAATATCCATTTCCATATCTGAGTCCACATAACTACATAAAGTGGTATTTGATCATCCATAACATAATGCAACATCCATGGTTCCTCTCAAATACCAAAGAATCCATTTCACTACTTGTTAATGTTCATAACCTGGATCACTCATATACCTGCTCACAACTCCCACTGCTTGGGCAATATCCATCCTAGTAAAAACCATAGCAACATAAAGCTACCAACTATTGATGAGTAAGGTACTTTGAACATCTTAAGCTTTTCAACTTCTATCTTGGGACACTACTCCTTTGATAATCTAAAGTGGTCTACCAAAATATTACCAACACATTTAGCATCCAACATGCTAAATCTTATCAAGACTTTCTTCACATACTCTGATTGGGATAAGATCAGCTTCCTCTCCTTCCTATCACAAGTAATCCTCAACCAAAGATTTGCTCTACAGCACCCAAATTCTTCATAGAAAAGGAGTCACTATGTTATTTCTTGAGCATATGAATATGTTGTATGTTCTTTCCTACAACCAACATGTCATTGACATATAAGCATAATATAATAAAATAACCATTATCAAAATGTTTGATATACATTCAATGGTTAGAATTACACCTTTGATATTCTTGTTCCAACATAAAACAATCAAATTTATTATACCATTTCTGTAGAGCTTGTTTCAAGCCATATAAGCTCTTCTTTAGTCTACACACAAAGTTCTCCTTCCCTTTGACCTCATATCCCTATGGTTACTTCATATATAACTCTTCATCCAAATCACCATGAAGAAAATCAATTTTCACTTCTAATTATTCTAAGTGTAAATCCTCAACTGCAACTAAACCAAGAACAATCCTAATAGAAGTTATTTTTATAATATGAGAGAAAATTTTATCAAAATCAATACATGATTTTTTTGTAAACCCCTTGACCACCATGCTGGCCTTATACATTTTTCTCCATTCATCCTCTTCTTTTATTCTGAAGATCCACTTATTTGGCAATGCACTCCTTCCCTTGGGTATCCTTACCAAATCTTACATTTGGTTCTCCATGAAAGATCTATGCTTTTCATCCATGGCTTGTTCCCATTTCATCTTGGCATCTACCTACATTGATTCCTCGTAACACTCTAGTTCTCCATTGTCAGTGAGTAATAAATAATTCAAAGGAGAAAAATGTTCTGGTGCTCTTCTTACACTAGAATACCTTCTTACCGTAGGAGTTTTGGGTCCTTGTGTAGAAGGTTCCTGAACTGAATCATTGGATACTTTACCATCCACAATATCATCCAATATTATGTACTCTTTCTATTCATAATCTTGTTCCTGCAACTGAGTCTTATACATGACTTTTTCATTAAAAGTTACATCTCTAGACCAAAATATATTCTTATATTTAATACTTCATAACTGAAAACCAAAGTCATCCTCACCATAACCAACAAATATGCATTTCTCTGATTTAGCCTCTAACTTGGTCCTATCCTCTTTCTTATGAGATCAAAATGTTAGGTTGTGGAGCTAAAAGCTTCAACTGTTGCAGACATGAGGAGGATGCTGAAGTTTCAAAAGTACCGGCATCGGCAGCATGACCGACGTCGATCACATACAGTGCAGAAGGCAATCGGCATCGACAGGGAGTCAGCCGATGTCGGTCAGCACCAGGGTAACAGGGACTGATGTCGGTCGCCTGTGGCGGTTCCAGAACTGTTGTTGACGAACAGTCAGTTAAGTAAAGCGAGTGTTTGCATGTTAAAAGGCTAATTATAGTCTCGAGCTGCGTGTCTAATTATTATAATTAGAAGTCTATTTTTGTATGCATGGGATCTTATTTAAAGACCCATGAGGCATGTATTGTAAATTAAGCAGGCAAGTAAAAGCATTGAAGCAAGGAGGCAAGGTCAAGGAGATCTACAAGCAAGTAAGGTCAAGGAGATTAGCTGTAACAATGAAGGAGGGGATAACAACTCAGGTTGTTGAGTTGGTTGTGGTTGAGCAAGAGAGAGAGGGAAGAAGGTCTTGAGGTGTGGCAAGCCTTTTAGGTGGAAGAAGAAGTGGCATCTTCTTTATTGTATTTTTTTCTAAGAGTATTTAATACAAGATTGTGTATTGTCTCTCAAATTATTTGTTGTTTCAAGTTTCTAGTTACTTAATCATTCTGGTATAATTTCGTGTTTAATTGCTTATAAGAAAAGTAATCAATTGTGCTTCCTTAGAGAGGTTCCTAACAGTTGGTATCATAGCTACGGTTTGCAGGGAGTAGGTTATTGTCTGATTATAGGTCATTCACAGGGATTTCTATTTGAGTGAGAGTATAGCAATGGCAGAAAAAAGTAAGCTACGAATGGAGAAGCTTAACGACAAGAATTATCAACATTAGAGGATGTAGATAGAAGATTATCTGTATCAGAAAGATTTGTACTTACCGTTGGGTGGGGTTGCATGCAAGCCCACAGATATGAAGGATGAAGAATGGAACGTTCTTGATCGAAAGGCTCTGGGATCCATAAGGTTGAGCCTTGCATCGTCTGTGATTTCCAACTTGTCACAGTGCAAGACAACGAAAGAGTTGATAAAATCTTTAGCGAATTTATATGAAAAGCCCTCGGCTTCTAATAAGGTATTTCTTATGAAGCAGTTATTTACTTTGCAAATGTAGGAATGTGGATCAGTACATACTCATCTTAGTGATTTCCATGGTTTGGTAAACCAGTTAGCTTCAATCAATATTATTTTTGATGATGAAGTAAAGGCTCTCTTGATTTTATGCTCTTTACCTGAAAGTTGAGATAGTTTGGTTATGGCAGTAAGTAATTCTGCATCTGCTTCTAAAATCTTAAAAGTTGATGATGTTGTGAGTGTGATTTTGAATGAATAAATACGCAGGAGAAGCACAGGTGAATCATCAGGAAATGCTCTAAGTGCAGAAAGTAGGGGAAGGCAAAGAGAGAAGATCGAGCAAGGGAAATCAAAGTCAAAGGTGGGAAGGAGATTCGAATCCACAGGTGTCACCTGCTAGTTCTGTGGAAAGAGAGGACACACAAAGAAAGAGTGTTGGTTGAGGGATAAAGAGAATCAACATGAAGGTAATGAAGAAGCAAAGGATGCAAATATTGTGGTACAAGATGCTCTCATACTTTTTTTGGATAGTCATATAGAATCATGGGTTTTAGATTCTGGTTCTTCTTTTTATGCATCCCCAAACAGAGATTTGTTTTATGAGTATGTCCAGGGAGACTTTGGAGTGCTTTATTTAGGGGATGGTACGCCTTGTCAAATAGTTGGCAAAGGGAAAGTGTAGCTGAAATTGCAGATGGACAACACATGGGTGTTGAAGGAGGTTATGCATATCCCAATTCTGAAGCAGAGTTTGGTTTCTGTAGGAAGGTTGGGTGATGAGGGATGCACAATAACCCTCACAGCAGATTCTTGGAAGGTTACCAAGGGTGCATTATTTTAGCAAGAGGTAAGAAAGTAGGTACTCTTTATCTATCTACTTGTATTACTGATTCTACTTCTGGTTTATCTACTTCAACTGTAGATTCGAAGATGTGGCTTAATAGGGTTGGTCACATGAATAAGAAGGAAATGGACGTTCTTGATTCAAAAGGTATGAGTTCAGATTTGAAAGGCATAGATAGAGTTCATTGCAGGAAAAGGAAATTTGATGCTTTTGACAAGAACAGGGAAGCCTTGGTGTTTATGGAGGAGATGAGGGACAGAGATCAGTCACAGGGGCTGAATAATTCTGAGCAGGGCAGTATGGATAGGGGTTTGATCCAAGATGAGCTCGTGGATAAAGAATTCATCACTTACAGGAACACACAGACACTGACATCGGTCACTTGAAACTGACGTCGATCAGGCAGATACTGACATCGGTCATGTGCAGACTAGCAGGGTCGGTAGAGTCAAACAGGAGAAGTTTGACGTCGATCAGGAAGGAACTGACGTCGACAGTGGGGACACCGGCGTCAGCCAGGGAAACGATGTCGGTAGTCAGGGTCAGTGCAGGGAATTGACATTGGTCGGGAGCAGACTGGGAGATGGCTGAGATCGGTCACTAGAACGGATGTTGGGCGGACAGCAAGCTGTCAAAGAGTCTCAAACGCCCATATGGAGGTCAGAAAGGGTAAGTGAACCTCATATTCGTTGTTCACCTTCTTTATATTGCTTACTGATGGTCAAGAACTAGGAAGATGTGAAGAGGCAATGCAGGTAGAATCTAGAAACAGTGGGAGCTTGGCATGGATGAGGAGTGTGAGTCCTTGGAGAAGAACCAAACAGGTATTTGTTGGTGGAGTTGTCAGCTGGAGGAAAGCACTAAATGAGGGATGGATTCCCAAGTTAGAGAAGAGAGTGGATGGACACGTGAGACAGAAGGCTATGGTATATGGTCTTGATTAGGCTGCAGGACAATGGAGGTTTGACCATTGTATTTATCTTTATCAGGTTGGATAATATTAGCTACATTATCATGTTATTGTATTGTGTTGCTTGTTGCAGGGTTACATATACAGGGAGTTTTTTGAGCTAAGGGTAAAGTTAGTTCAGAGGTATGTCATGAATAATTTGGGAGCAGCAAAATTCTTTTGGCATAAAGTGACAGGTATAACATCATAGGTTTTGTGGTGGTTGGTCTTCAAGAGTGATTTTGAAGAGAGATACAGAGCCAAGGGAACAAAGTAGATGGTGTACAGGTACAGGTACAGTTGCAACTATTTATCTCCAAGTAGAAAATTGTTAGGTTGTGGAGCTAAAAGCTTCAACTGTTGCAGACATGAGGAGGATGCTGAAGTTCTAGAAGTATCGGCATCGGCAGCATGACTGACGTCAATCACATACAGTGCAGAAGGCAACCGGCATCGACAGGGAGTCGGTTGAAGTCAGTCAGCACCAGGCAAACAGGGACCGACGTCAGTCACCTGTGGCGGTTCCAGAACTGTTGTTGACGAACAGTCAGTTAAGTGAAGCGAGTGTTTGCATGTTAAAGGGCTAATTATAGTCTCGAGCTACGTGTCTAATTATTGTAATTAGAAGTCTATTTTTGTATGCATGGGATCCTATTTAAAGACCCATGAGGCATGTATTGTAAATTAAGCAGGCAAGTAAAAGCATTGAAGCAAGGAAGCAAGGTCAAGGAGATCTACAAGCAAGTAAGGTCAAGGAGATCAGCTGTAGCATTGAAGGAGGGGATAACAACTCAGGTTGTTGAGTTGGTTGTGGTTGAGCAAGAGAGAGAGGGAAGAAGGTCTTGAGGTGTGGCAAGCTTTTGAGGTGGAAGAAGAAGCGGCATCTTCTTTATTGTATTTTCTTCTAAGAGTATTTAATACAAGATTGTGTATTGTCTCTCAGATTCTTTGTTGTTTCAAGTTTCTAGTTACTTAATCATTCTGGTATAATTTCGTGTTTAATTGCTTATAAGAAAAGTAATCAATTGTGCTTCTTTAGAGGGGTTCCTAACACAAAAGCCTTACATCCAAAGACTAAGAAAAGAATAATCAACATGTTTACTAGACCAAGCTTATTCAGAAATGCCTCCATCCAAAGGCATAGGTCCTCTGTTAATTAGATATACTTTTGTGTTAATTGTTTCTGCCTAAAACTATAAAGGCTACCCTGCATGTAACCTCATGTTCCTAACACATTTCATTATTGTTCTATTCATCTTTTCAAATACCTCATTTTGTTGTGGAGTTCTTGGAACCATCTTTTGCCTACGGATTCTATTGTTAGAATAATAATCAAAGAAAGCATTACTACAATACTCACCTCCATTATCTGATTTGAGACATTTCAACTTGAGATCTGTTTTATTCTCAAACAAGGCTTTCCACTTCTTAAAAGTGTTAAATACATCAGATTTATTTTTAATACAATAAACCCAAATTTTTTTAGTTGCATCATCAATAAAAGTAACATAATAATTGGATCCACCAATAGAAGGTACCTAAACTGGTCACCATACATCTGAATGTATCAACTCTAACTTGTGTTCTTTCTTTGTGGGTCCAACTTTTAAGAACTTAACCTGCTTATGTTTTCCCTACACATAAATTTCATAGAAGTCTAGATCTATGTCTTTTAAACCAGGAAACTTATCTTTTAATATCTCCATGCCCTTATGGCTGATATGATCGAGACTGTAGTGCCACATAGTGGCATCTCCATCTGCAGCAACTAAATCAAACGAATCAACACTACTAGTCAAATATAAAGTACCAATTTTATTACCTCTTGAAATCACAAGATCACTTTTGGTAACTTTCTAAGAATCTACAGTAAACATTACCGAACATCCCTCACTACCCAATTGCCCCACTGAAACCAAATTTTGTCTCAACATAGGCATGTGTCTAACATCCTTAAGTAGCTCTGTGTTCCCATTTTGCATTTTCACTTGAATAGAACCTTTCCCTACTCTCTCACATGGTTCAACACCACCAAGATAAATATGTCCTAAATTCTCTTGAACATAATCAATAAATTAATTGCTTATGTGGGGTGGCATGAAAATAAGCCCCTGAATTTAATACCCAAGACTCAAAAAAACTATCTATAGAAAGAATTAAGGCATCCTGACATGATTCACCTTATATCACATTTACCTCATTCGTTTCCTCCTTTTTGGCATTCTTATCCCGATGTGACCAATAATATTTCTTTGAATGTTCGCTCTTCCCATGATGCCAACACATCATATTGGATCTAGATCTAGATTTAGATTTACCCTTTGACTTTCCATGGTTGCCTTTGCTCTTGTCATTTTGCCTCCCTCTAGTATCAACAGACAAAGCATTACCTAAAGATGATTCACCAGTGCTTTTTCTTCACATCTCTTAACTAAATATCACACCTACAACATCCTCAAAATTTAAGCTTCTCTTGGCAGAAACTGCATTACTCATATCCAAAACCAAACTATCCCAACTATCAGGGAAAGAACATAAAATTAGCAAAGCTCTAACTTCATCATCAAACTCAATTCCAATAGAAGTGAGCATACTTACAACCATATTAAAATCATTTAGATGATTAGCAATTGAACCATTCTCAGAGATTTTCATGTTAAATCATCTTTTTATAAAAAAAAAATTATTAGAAGCAGAGGGTTTCTCATACAACCTTTCAAGCTTATCCATGAGATCTTTTGTGGTTTTCTCATCAGAAATGTTAAATGTAATAGAAGATGCAAGGCATAACAGTATGCCTCCCAATGCCTACCTGTCAAGCAATGACCAATCTGCATCACTCATACTTACAGGTTGTTTAGCTTTCCCCTCCAAGGGGAGATGAAGCTCCTTCTGATACAAGCAATCTTCCATCTATATTTTCCACAAACCACAATGCTTACCATCAAACTTCTCAACCCTGAATCTGATCTCTTCTACCATAGCTCCCACTCAAGCTAATAGTCTTCATGTGATTTACCACTTCAACAAAACACAACCAATGGCTCTGATACCAATTGTTAGGAATTAAAAAAACTAACTAAATTTAATATGACTATAAATCAGATCTAAATTATGCACTAGCATGCATCACGAAAACATTCCTCAAATCACAGTTATTATGAAAATATAAATGAAGAGAACAAAATAACAATCACACATAACATAGATCTACCGTGGTTCACCCAATGTGGGCTACATCCACCAAGAAAGTCTTTAAATAAAATAGTAATCTAAAAACAAGATTACAATGAACTGTCACAGAGATAGAATATCTACTGTAGAAAATGTTGCACAAATAAAATGTTACACTTTCACCTGCACCTGCACAATACTGTATCTCACAAGCTGCTATGCCACATCCTGTAATAAACCCCTGCACTTTACAAAAATATCTGCACTTTGACTCTGATCTTTAAAGCCACATCTTGCAAATAAATCAACCTCTAAAGGCCACTCCACACCTATATATATAGCAAATGAAGAAAAATCCACAAAAAGAGAAACTCACCGTGCTTATCCAAGATAAGCATCATCCACTAAAAGAAACCTTAGTTCCACCTCATCAAGCTCATCCAAAAGCCCATTCAAAGAGGAACACGCCAAGTTTGTCTCTATACCTTTAAAGGCACATTTTTCAACAACACGTGATCACAACCAACTCCTAGAAACAAGGAAGGCATTCCCTTTTCCAATAAACAACTAGCTCCCTAAGATCAAGGAAGTCAACATGAAAAATAGGCATCTAACAACTAACTCCATAAAACATGGAAACATAAAAATTAGATAATATTAGGAATATTCCACTCACATGTGAAGCAAGGTTCCACAAAAGGTGGAGTAGGAAAAACTATGTTCCCCACATTTGTGGAGCTCTCTAGGCTCCAAAAATATACTCCTAAGGTCATGTGATAGCCCCAAAGGGCTCCACACTCAATAGTTATGAACATTTTGATTGACTTTTTGATTCATTTAAACCCTTTATTTGAGCATATTAAGTTCTCTATGGAGGTTGTAAGAAAACCATTGTCTTTCGTTCCTTAATGTCCTTAACACTCAAAGATCAAATGGCACCTTATCTAAATAAGTGCATAGAAAGAAAACTAACATTGATGTTTAAGTTAGAACTAACTCCTATCACCATTAGTCTTTAAAAAATGCAAATTTTGAAAACGTTATACACAAGGACCCTTAAAATTTATGAATTGGAACACTTAAGAAATGAAGAGAGAACTTACAAAAGGCCCTAAAGAAGAATGGCTATCAAAATTGGCATATTAAGAAAACACCCAATAAATTCAAAAGATGGCAAGGGCATCTTAATACTAACACACACACAAACAAAAGGTAAGAAAGTTTACCTACCATATGTACAATGTACCTCAAAAAAACTAACAGAGATTATTAGAAGAAATGACATCAAGACTTATTTCAAACCCATCATGACCATTATAATTTTCTTAAAAGTGTGAAGGATTTACATGACCCCAATCTTTGATAAAGGGGTTTATGAGATACAATGCTCATGTGGCATTCCATGTAGTGGTGAGACTAGTAGATCTTTTCAAATGAGGTTCGAAAAATATGCTCAAGACTTACATTGAAAAATATTAAGAGATCAACGTTGGTGGAGCACAAATTATAACCAAACACATCATGTGTTTGGATGATGCCAAAATTTTAGCCTTCAAAAGTCGTCGGAAATATCAGAGAATTAGGGAAGCCATTAAGATCAAAAAATGACCTCCTAACCTTAACAGAAATTACAGCATCAAGCTAAGTCATCCTTGAAAAACCTTAATCCACAAGCTCTCACTACCCTAGGTCTTTGGTGTTTTTACTTCATATTTTTTAGTTTTTATTTTTATTTCGCTTTATTTTTGTTTATTCTTATATTTTATTTTACTTTAAATTTTTTTTTTTTAATTATTATTATTGTTATTTATTTTATTTTTAACTTTTTTTATATATTTCATTTTTTATTGTATTTTATTTATTTTTTATTATTTAATTTTAAAAATATAGTTTAACTCTATAAAATTATCACTTAAGTCATGGCAAAATGGCTCTAGATGTTATTGTTTCAAAATAACAAGGTGGTTTTGTGTTGGGTAGACATATCCTGGACAGTATTGTGACTGTGCATGAGACTTTCGACTCCCTTCAACAGTCTAAGCATGCAAGAATGTCCATCAAATTGGATATGGTAAAAGCTTATGATAGAGTTAACTAGGATTTCTTCGATCAAATTTTAGATAAGTTTGGATTCTCAAAGAAATGGAGAACTTGGGTTCATAATTACAACTCTACAACCTCCTCCTCAATGTTGATCAATAGTACAATAACTTACTATTTTAAATCCTCAAGAGGCCTTTGGCAGGTAGACCCTCTCTCACCTTATCTTTTTATCATTTTGGTTGAGGATTTAGGGCGTGCTTTGAAGGGTGCCATCTCAGCTGGTAGCTTAAAAGGGTTATATTGTTAGTGCTAATATGGAGAGCATATCCCATCTTCAGTTCATAGATGATATTTTTCTATTAGGATATCCCTCGAAAAAAAAGGAAGAAAATTAAAATACATTATGGATTTGTATGAGTTAACAATAGGACAAAGGGTCAGTGTAGAGAAATCAAAAGTTTTTTTTTCTTGAATGTGAGTAACAAGTTGAAATAAAAGACTTTGGGTATCCTGGGTTTTGAAGAAAGTGAGCTTCCAAGTACTCATCTTAGAATGCCTCTCTTTATAAGAAGCTACTCTTGTTTTTTGGCATCCAATGATAAACCAAGTGCAAAAAAACCTAGCTTTTTGGAAAGGGCAATCGCTGACCACTGTAGGTAAGACTCAGTTCATTTAATCTTGCTTGCAGGTTGTGCCTATCTATTTAAATTTTTTTTTCAAAATCCCTTGAAAAGTTATGGAAGAAATTTCAAAAATTCTAAGAGATTTCCTTTGAAATGGTTTGGAGGGGACAAGAAAATTATCTTTGATGTCTTGGGATATAGCATGCACTCCTAAATCGTGGGTGGGGTGGGGGTAGGCTTGAGAAGATTGGATTGAATGAATAAGGAATTTGGGGCCAAACTACTATGGAAAATTTATTCATGCAAGGAGAAGCTTTGGAGTCATGTGCTACAACATTAATATTTGGATTCTCAACAAGTTCTTCGTCTCTTCACTTAGCTACAACTGCCTTAGGGATAGGCAATTTAGAACTTTGTGAAATCTTGTAGAATTTCATTTTTCCCTAGATACAGTGGAAGCTTGGTAATGGTACCAACATTTCTTTTTGGAGAGATGCTAAGTTGTGTTCCCAAACTCTTGTGGACCATGACCATCTTGTGCCTTTTATGGCCTTTGCTGAAAGTAATTAGGATTCAAAGGTGTTTGATTATTTATAAGTTTCTACAAGGAGAGGTTGGAAGCAGATGGTTTGGCCTGGTGATCTCCCCCAACATCATTCCTCATGCCTAAGAGAAGAACTCAATAATTTTATCATTCCCAAATATATTTATGAAGGTTCCCTTATCTAAGAAGGGTGCATGTCTAGGGAGGTGTCCATTGATTCAGCATACCAAGTCATTCTCAAAATGGAAGGGGTGATTCTCATAAAGTTCCCAACTTCTTTTGTCTAGAACCCGAAGAGCCTTCCCAAGGCAAATTTCTTCCTTTGGACAACAGTTCATAATCAGATCATTACCTTTGATCAACTGAGAAAAAGAAGCTACATTGGTCCTTCCATTTTCCTGTTTTGACAAAAAGATGAAGAGTCATGTGATCACATCCCTCTGTATTGCACTTTCACTTGGAAAATCTGGGGTTTGTTTCTGAATAGTTTCAGCGTTCATATTTATTTTCCAAAAACTCCTAGGGATTTTTAATTTCTCCTTAGTTGAAAATGATTTGGGAAGTTGCCCCCTCTATTATTTTTTTGAACATTTGGCTGGAAAGAAATAGGAGAATTTTCATGAATTATTTCCAATCAAAGATACAGGTTTAGCGAGTAATAAGGAAATCAGTGAAGTAAATTGCTTCAGCATGGGGCTTCAAAGGATTCTTCCACGCTCAAATTGAGGATGAATGGATCTTGAACTTGTATGATTCATGCTTGTCTGATAAGGGGCTTGTGTTAGTTGGGTCGGACATGAATATCCCCAATCATTGTTGGAGACCCCCTGCTCGCAATAAGATAAAGCTGAATTTTGATGGTACCTCAAAAGGCAACCCAAGGTTTGCTCCTCGTGGTGATGTTTTCATGGATCATGATGGTCAAACCCTTCTCATTATTTCTCACAATATTGGAGTGGAGACCAATAATTTTGCAGAGGCTCGTGCACTTTTAAAAGGCATTCAAATTGCCCTTATTCACGACTAAGTAAATCTGATATTCGAAGGTGATTTGGAAGTCATCATCAATGCTCTGATGTCTGGGAAGGCAAAAGCATGGAATATCTGGATTATCTTGGATGAATTCAATGGTGTGAGAGACTCTTTTGAGCACTTGGAGTTTCATCACACAAAATGTAAAAATAATATTGTTATGGATTGGGTTACAAATGTAGAGGTTAATCTCCTAGCTACCCAAAAGGTTGGATATGTGGAATTGGGTCCCCCTTCTCCTAACACTTTGCAAAAGTTATTAACTCAATATGTCAAGTTGGGGGGGGCCGAGGCGAGGACGGGCGCAGCGCGGGGGATCATGGGTGACTTTTTTAATCTTCGAGTTGTGTTGTTCTCATATTCATGCGACAGTCATTTCGAAGGATGGCTCATGCTAATTCATGCCTTTGATTGTGTAATGATGAAGGAAGATGTTTTAATGCATTTTGTTTATGCGACCTTGGAAGCCATCCCTGACCCAGAATGCTCTTTATTTTTGGTTGGGTGTGTGTTTCTCGTAGGTGAAGACTCATAAAGGGAAGGGTGTCAAGGACCCTATGATTCACCCTAAGAGACATGTTGGACGAAGGGCAACCTATTCGGTTTGTACAACTAAGGACTCTGAATCTTCACATTTTGTTGAGCATATTGACAAGGAAATCATGAATCCTCTAACGTATGTGGCTAAAGAAATTGTGGCATGATGTGGCTAGAATTGATGAAGTTGAAGAACAAGAAATTGCTAAAGTCCTTAAATCAATCATGGTTGACCCAAAGCAATTTGTGGGTAGGAAGGTGTTTGACACCACACGAGTAACAGTAGGCTAACCTTTCATCCAATGCAGAGGGCTCTTTCGCTCTCCATCAAGAGCACCTAAATTTGGAAACCATGATTCACTTTGTGGGTCTTGAATCAGCGAACCACAATCGTGTTATTTTGGATGGCATTCTCAAACTCCATAAGAGCTTTGAATTTCTTGCGGCTAGGTGGGATCGAAACTACCTTAAGATTGCTTGTTCTCTCTCCCTCCCTATTGTGATGCGGATGAAGATAGGCTACAAGAGAACCCAATTGAGATGGTGACTAGAACAAGTGAAGGATTGCATGCTAGTAGCAACTCACCCCCTGGTGTTGACGTCATCAAACTGGGATAGAAAGAAGTACTTGTTTTTCTTTTTGTAAAGGCAAATGTTTCTCTTTGTTTGGGCCTAAATTTTCAGCTCTAATTTATGTGGTTTGGTATACTTGCAAGGACTTTTTTAATTCAAACTTTTCCATCAATAAATAAAAGGATGTGTATTTGTTTATGAACTTTTTTCCTTGTTAGATGATTTCAATGGTCATGCATTTGTTAATATTGGTTTCTTTGTTCTTTCTTGAGTCTATTGGACTCAGTTTGTGCTTTCGATCCCTGTCCAACGGTTACCTACTAACTTTTTTGACGAGTCTTAAATTAGTTTCATCTTTCTTTTGACCCATTGGGAGGTTTTTCTTAAGCAATTCTTCATCTTCTTTTTTTTCTCTAGAACTATATCCTAATCACCTTAACACACACACACATTAACTTCATTTTTCAAACTTCAAAAATTATTATTTTATTTTATTAATTTATTTTATTTTATTCCTTTTTTTTTTTTTTTTTTTTGGTTACATTTATTTTTGTTGTTATTTTATTTTTTACTTTTAAAAAAAAACTATACAATTTCAAATAAAAATAAAACTTCTATTAATTTATTTTTTATATATATTTTTATTTTATTTTAAATTTTGTTAATTTTTACAACCCTCTTCTTTTTCTTTTTCTACTTTTCTTTTTATTTTAATTTAAATTTTATTTATAATATTTTTATCGTTATTTTATTTTATTTTTTTTTTTAAAACTATACAATTTTTTTAAAAAACTTTTATTATTTTTTTTTTTTTTCCTAATTTTTACAAACCTTTTCTTTTTCTACTTTGTTTTTATTTTTATTTTAGATTTTATTTCTAAATATATTTATTTTTATTTGTAGTTCTTTTTATTTTATTGTTTTATTTTTTATTTTTAGATATTTTTATTTTATAGTTTTGCTTGATTGGTTTTTTTTATTTTACATTTTATCATTTAAATTTAATGTCTTTTTCTATTATATCTTTTTGTTTAAAATTTTTATTTTTATATTTTTAATTTATTTATTTATTTTTATTTTTACTTTTATTTTTCATAATTTAATTTATTTTTTTATTTATTTGTTTGTGATTTGTTTTTGTTTTTTGTTTTTTTTCTTTAAATTCATTTTTCTTCTTTTGAAGTTTATCTTCTTTACCCAACTTTTTGATTCTTGTTTTTTATTTGTATCACACATAAATATTTAGGTAAATCGAAGTCCTTTTCATACTCAAACATTGAATTTCAATCTTCTCTTCCCTAGAAATGAATCCAATAATATATCATAATGAATATAACCTGTGAGCGGCACCCATTATATATTAATTTATCTAATCTATCTGGGGCAGGCCCATCTCCCAGTAGAGATCCAAAACATCAATTGTTACATCGTTAAACCCAAAGACTATTACTCATAAAAGGAATACAATTTTTACTATGAAAATGTTAAAGCAAAAGAAGATGCTAAATCAAATACATATATAGAATTTAATAATTACATTAAAAAAATCAAATAAGATTAAGAGTTTTCATCCTTACAAAGGTTCAAAGAAGGTTTACTTGAACCTAGTAACCATCACGTCTAGCCCACATCTAATAAGGGCAACCACTATTTCAACATAGTAGTGAAGGTTGAAAAAGAGGTATGGAGATCTTCTCTGCAGCATGGGGTGCAAAGAGTCCCTTGTTGGGCATATCTCTCTACAGCCAGGCTACAGAGGTACACCCATACGTTCTCCATACTAAGAATCAATCCATAATAAACATGTTACATTTGTTGCTCAAAATGCAAGTCACACATGCACTAAGACTCAGTTTTGGTCTAAATACCTATTCATCAGATTATTTAAACTGTCACAGCAGAGGACACAAATAATCTAGCATGTGTGCGCTGATGTAATCATAATACTAAAGTACAATGGACTTGAAGGCCCTTAAATAAGTAGTCATGAAGACAAAGCCTAAAAATAAAGTTAAGTCCTTTAGCATTAGTGTTGAATAGGACAGTCTTCAGTTTGAATAGCAGAACAGAATAGCATAAGGCTTACATTTTGTCTCCACACCAATATAACGCATAGATCATAATCAGTTTACAAGGAGAACCACTCTTAAGAGAAGGAATAGTGTTAAGTTTGAGGTTCATGCATACAGAATGATTCCCAGGATAGCATTGCCCTCTTTAGTTTGTAATACCCTTTACCAGTGGGAACTCAAACCCCATACACTGTTGTGGTTCCAGCAAATCTCATTGAAGGATGATTTAAGTATATCCTAAAACAGAACAGATTTAAAATGGAGAATGTTTATTCCATGTAAAAGGGAAATTTCACAGATGTAGTGCATGCTTTTCTAACCTCCACAATAAAATTCTCTTTACAAGTATACAAGGCATTTCCAGGCTATAAACATGGTATAACCGTCACCACACTTTATCATTCATAACTCGAGAGCATTGGGTTCTATTTTAGGTCAGCATCTGTCCAAAGCATGAAATCATACAACTCACCACGGTTCATACCTAGTGTAGGACCCCGGTACCCAAGACTTAAGCCTTTTGAACAGTTATAAATGGACGTTCAAGCACATTTAATTTAGATAGTGTTATATAGTGCAGAACTCATATGGCAGCTCTAAAAGACATCATATTTTTAGAACAACTTGACTAGACCTCTTTAAAGGTCATACCAGTTAAGATTACATGTGGCAAGAGTAATTTACCAACCATATCAAGGATTGCTGATTTGTGAAGTACAAAAGTGCAGAGTGGTTTCAATCTATGTGACACAATTAACTCGGAAATCATGTAATCATGCCATTCACAATTATTTTTCAGAAGAACGTGGTCTTATGATGTTGCATTTTAGCCATAACAGGAATCCAGTCTCACATGTCAATTTTGCAGTCATGGTAAATCACCCGTGTGTCCTGAGTGTAAATAGAAGTCAATCAGAACAATTACTATATTAAGACAGACTATTTCCAAATTTCAATTAAAAACATTATTTCAATCATTTAACTCGGATGTTCATATAGACACTCTGTTTTGGAACAATTAATAGAAATTAATACTTCAGACGGTCAGGGTAACGTCTTTCAGTTTCAGGGTTTGAAGATCATAAAATACCAGATATACAAGACATTGCAGTCTTCTTTCCAAGATAAATAAGATAAAACAGTAAAGTATAGTCTCTGTATTAGGGCTAAGCCCTTTAAATTACTTTCATGTTATCCAAGTCAAGGCAGACCAGACAGTCATTAAGAGCAGATTTTATGCAAAATTACAAGCAATGTTCTTTCACAATAATAAGGTACAGCTACAGCAAGATGACTATAGTTGTCTATGAAGTAAAAGACATCAAACCCAAGGCAAGTACTTCTTCGAGAATAAGCTACAATATTCAGTTGCTGGTAAAGTACAGATCTCCAAATGACGAGATAAAAGACATTTGACTCGTGCTGAAAACATTATTTATGTGAGCCGAGTGTACAGCTAGAACATTCCTGTCCTTGATGGACTTTCAAAGGTGAATCCAAAGGGTAATTTCAGTCAAGAGTGAATGAACACTGATACTACCTTCACTCCCCACAAACCAACTTCCAATGTTCATCAACTTCTTACCCACTCGTTCATTTTTAGAGCAACTAAGAGTTCAGGACTTCTTTGATGGTTCACCCTGACTCAATTTAACTTTACCCACGCTTCTACATTAGGTAAACAGGGTTCAACACATAAATAGGGCTAAGTCCTTAATCTTGTTTACTGCGATCAAAAGATTTAAATGAGCTAGTCCACAAAACTCCTAAAACGTAAAACGAAAATTTCCTTGCCAATACATGATCAAACCTTCATTTTTGTGGACCGAAGGAGTTAAGAGTAAGAATTTCAGCTGTAGGGAGAAACGTCCAATCTAGAAAAGGTGGCTGAGGATGAACTCTGACTGCAAAAGCATTTAGAAAATAGAAGCAACTTTTTCTAAAATGTCCCTTTTATTATCTTAGAAATAATTTGCTAAGTCACACAAAGTTCCTCCATACGAACCATTGAATCATAGAACCTGACTAGCGACTCATATACTAAACAAATAACCAGCTCTATCATTGTTTCACAGTACAGTCACCAATCTTTAATCATTCAACGAAAGACAAGGCTACAAGCCATTTAACCAGCTATGGAAACCAGTTCAAGACCTGCTTCAAGCCAAAATGGACGAAAATGGATAATTACCTGGTTAATGACGTATTATAAGGTTATATGATAAATCCGGTGAAACCCAGTTCTCTATCTTGTCAAGGCTTATTCCAGAATCCTCAATGAAATCTCCACAAGGTATGCCAAGCAATAAAAATGCTACCTTTTTTTCTTTTTCCGTCTCCCCACAAATCTGATTTTCCAACCCTCTAAATAATAGTGGAGTCATGAAGCCTAAACACCATAAATCCTTCAAATGAGGGGACGAAGAGATACGTGCCAGACATGGTTCAAAAACAATTGCATGCATAATAAGCTAACTATCAATTGCATCCATAGTGCATTGAAAATCAAACCAGTCAAACACCACCATGCCGAAACCAAGTTCAAGCCCAAAGAACAAACACACAAAGCAATTTCCTTCAACAGAAAGCTTCACGAAAATCAAGCTATAGGGTTCTCTCAACCTGAGGAGAACCAAATTTAATTCACCAAGAGGTATGTTTAATATCCCTTCGTGCCATACATGGTGGGCTAAGATAAGTCCAAAAAATATCTTTAAATCAAGGGAAGATTCTAAACAGCTACAAACTCGAAGTCTCCAGCTTCGGACCTATCCCTTGTAGTCAAGGTTGCATCAGAAGGTGGTGTTTAAGAAGTATGTTGCAACCATGCACTCCAAAATACCATGCCTTAGAGAAAATTTGTAACATATTAAAGAAACGAGACAAGGTAAGTGTTGACAATTTTTGCCCCCCACAAGGCAAAATTGTCACCCCTACACTTCGGAACTTTGCTATGGTGCCAAGTCTGTCTTGTGAATCAGTTTTGGGGTCCTTAAATGAGCATTTACAGCCACCCAAGTGGCCATCTATGGCCAGGTGAAGTTTAGTCATGCAGAGGTTTCCAAGGAGCTTGTTTGATTACAGCCAAAAGTGCAAACACAGCCAAGATATACACACTGTAAGTTTATTTGTTTTGGCTTGCCAAGGAATTTTTCAGGTATAAGAGGTGGACTATTTCTTCAAACATTTTGTCCGAGAGAAAGAGCTCTCAAAGGACTCTGTAAAAGTCTGAAAATTTTGACTAAGTGGCAGTCGTTCAAGGCTTTTTTTCTTCAGAGTTTTTATCCGGAAGAACGGAGAAAAGCACACTTGGGAAGCCCTATTTTCAAGTCAGGGAATGAATTCCTTTGGAGATTTTGTCCGAAAAAATTTGTAGGTCACCCGGGCTTTTTGTAGGGCACCTGGGCTTTTTGTAGGTCACCCGGGCTTTTTGTAACTGTCCTTATTCCTTCAGACAAAAGTCCGAAGGAATAAGGACAATTACAAAAAGCTCGGGTGCCCTACAAAAAGCACAGGTGCCCTACAAAAAGCCCGGGTGACCTACAAAAAGCCCCAATGCCCTTCAATTCTTCCGCAAAGCCACTTTTGAAGGCAGCCATTGCCTTGCAGAGGGCACTTGGTCGGTGAAGAGGACCTTTTCAATTCTTCCGAAGGGCACTCCTGGAAGACATAAGCCCTTGCGGAGGACATATGGACGTCGCGTAGGGACATTTACAATTTCCCCAAAGGGTATGTGCCCTTACGAGGGACACTTCAAGCACGAAGAAGACCTTGGCAAAATTCCGAAGGACAAAATTCATTTTTCCGAAGGACACCTGCCCTTGCAGATGGCACTTGGTCGGTGGCAAGACCCTTCAAAAGTTCTGAAGGGCATTATTGGGAAACAGGAGCCCTTGCAGAGGGCAGAGACATAAACAAAAGACAAAAGCAAAGTTCCCGAAGGGCACTTGCCCTTCAGGGAAAAGATAGCCAAAGGAGATGAATTCCTTCGGACTTTTTGTCCGAAGGAATTATTCCGAAGGATCCTTCTTTGCCTTTGTTGACTTATTTTCCCCGGGTTTTTTTATCCTCTCGAATTTCTTTGGACTTCTTGTCCGAAGGAACTTTGCCCTTGTTGACTTATTTTCCCCGGGTTTTTTTTTCCTCTCGAATTTCTTCGGACTTTTTGTCCGCAGGAATTTCTTGTCCGAAGGAACTTTGCCCTTGTTGACTTATTTTCCCTGGGTTTTTTTTTCCTCCCGAATTTCTTCGGACTTTTTGTCCGAAGGAATTCCTTCGGACAAAAAGTCCGAAGAAATTCGGGAGGAAAAAAAAACCCGAGGAAAATAAGTCAAAAAAGGCAAAGAAGGATCCTTCGGAATAATTGTCAAACAGGAAATCCGCAGGAATTTGAAGTCAGCAAAAGTCTGAAGAAAATCAAAGGCAAGATATAAAGAGCCTAAAGGAATAAATTCGGGGAAATTGGCAAGGAAACGAATTCCTTCGGACCTTTTGTCCGAAGGAATAAGGACAGACTCAAAAAGCCCGATAGTATAGACAAGGGCGTAAGCAAAGACAGAGAAGAGACAGAGAGTCCTTCGGACGATTTGTCCGAAGGATGAAAGCTAAAATAAAGCCCGATTCCCGGATTAAAGCAAAACACGAGAAAACACGAAGTGAACTGAGCATGATCAATAGCATGAACAGAGACATAAGCACAAACAGAACTGAACCAAAACTGAACAAGAAGAAAGACAAACGCAAAAATAGATGCATTGCAAAGATTAAAGCAAAATTGAACATGGATATAAGCATGAACAGCGAATAAAACAAACGCAGAATAAAGACAGGCAAGATAAACAAAGATCATGCACAGACTAACGTGAAGTGACTCCAACGAAGTGAAAGCGTTTAAGAAAACATGCTTCAGTTCTGCAAATAGAGTTGTCTTGCATGATGAACAGGGAAAGCGTTGAACGTTTCAAACAGCAAGAAGTTCCATGCACGCACTCTCGCTTGTCTCGAAAGCTCGAAACGTTCCGACGGTTCAAACGTAATTCTTAATTTGACATTTGCATTGATTTCAAGCAAATGAGAGACTTTCAAACATTCCAACAGTTCAAGTGAATTCAACTACTCTTGTGTTGAAGTTTGACTAGTTTTTAAGTCAAGACATCTATTTGTAGGTGTCATTCATCCAAAGCTTGTCTTCTTCCTCTTCTTTTTTCAACGCAAGAAATTTTCATGCAAGACAAAATAGACTTTTGTAAACGCTGAGTTGGTTTGAGTTTACTCCCTCTCTATTTTCAACGTCAATCTCTTGGCTTGTACATTTCTATATTAAAGGCTTTTCAGCGTTGTAAAATCCATCTCTCTTGGTAAGACCAGACTCTGCCATTGGTGAGTTGTGTACTCTCTTCAATCAATAGGACTGTACTTTCAAATTTCAAGTGCTGACATAGTGTACATTCATTCAGCAATTTACATACGTAATAGATTTCTCTCCCTTTCCAAATTTTGATTCGTACCTAGTTGGTAGCTCATCATATTATGCAAGTCATGTTCAGTGTTTTGTGTCTTTTGTTGAAGCTGTAAGTGGATGTTAGGTGGCTGCAAAGTGTCTTGTATCAGACCTCTCTCCATCGTTTTCCCTCACATTTTGGTCATTGGATCGAACCTTCTCATGAAATATTTATGCATAGTGATCAATTGAAATCAAATGTCTTATTTTTCCCTTGTTTGATTCAGTGTTCAAGGTTCCAAGTAGAGTGGATCAAGATTTTGGTGTATCACCGTCATTAGGTAGGATTTTCCTTTCAAGTTTCTTTCTCTTTTTTTCCATGGTAGATTTGCAGCACATAATAGAGATCCATTGATACATCTTACAAAAAACCAGCCTTCTCTAGAGGTTCTTCTCACCATTGAGGCACCCACCCTCGTGAGAAGATCCCATTGTTTCAACCGGAAAGAGGATTGGCCATTTCAACACGTCTTCGATTCAGGGTGCAACTCCAGGTTGACAACAGTAAGGGAGCTTAGTCCTTTTACTTAACATTATGAAACCAACTTTGAAGTGTCCTTAGCTAAAGACAAATTGTAAGCAATTGAAAATTACCTCATCAAAGTTGGGCAGTGTGTAACACTTAAACAAGTGGCAAACCATTGATAAGTCTCAAGATCCCTGATGCTTTCTGTTTATGTTCATACTACAAAAACAGTCATCTACTGAAAGTGCTCAATATCCAAAGATAATGACTATCGCTGACAAGATGAGTATAATTTGAACTGCTAGATAAAATCCCAAGGCAACACATTTCACAAGAAGCATCTACAAAGTGATGCCAAAAGATAACATATCAAAATGCAAACCAGCAACACTATGCACAGATAGATAATCAACAAATTGACAAGGTTATGCTTCCATGCTCAAATCAACTAAAGTCGAGATACATCCTAATGTGAAATTATACTTTAGACTCTCAATTCAAGTCAAAATTCTTACACACATCAAAGTTAAAGCAAACAATGCAAAACAATCACTCACAATCTTAAGGCAAGCATAGAAGTATAATTGTGACCAAGCAAATGACTCATATCATGATGTCGATGATGCAAGTCCATAAAATGCAAGGAAAACAATATCCACACGACCCAACAAATGCGACATATCAAATCATTAGCTATATACAAAAGTAAACTGGCAAAACAGTCATCCAAGCACATTTGTGGGGTGCGTATTGTTTTCTTTCTCCTTCACTGCATGTAAGTTAGTCCCTTATTATGATAATGAAAGCATTAAAATCATGCTAATCTATCATCATATAATAAATGACAATTAACAAACTATTAACCACATCATTTATCCTACATTGTCGCTTAATTAAAACTATTCATTGTAATCATTTATTCATAGCCCAATGAATACAGTAAAGTTAAAATTCTTTATTATTATTTACTACAACTGTGCTTAAAAATGGGATGTAACACAAACACACGTGATCTTGGTTAA
Organism: Torreya grandis; assembly: GCA_037957365.1. Classification (NCBI taxonomy): domain Eukaryota; kingdom Viridiplantae; phylum Streptophyta; class Pinopsida; order Cupressales; family Taxaceae; genus Torreya; species Torreya grandis. Next base: position 1,287,604 of record JARHVA010002763.1, on the reverse strand, counting down.
CACTGCTTGTGCTCAAAGCTAAATATGGTCTCAACAGTGCAGACTTTGAATTTGTTAGTGAAATTCAACTGGTAGTTCCCGATGATGCTTTGAATAAAATTGGCCTTAAAATTGCACCCAATGGTAGAAGAATTGGAGATGGCATGGGGACCCTCCCCTTCTCCAGTACAAATCCTGGCTTGGTTATCAATGGTTTTCCTCAAGCTGGTGCCTAATGAGATGCTCAATAAGTGTTGGAATCTCAATGCTACCTCTTTTGCTTGGATCGGGAGATTGCTCACTGTTTGGTCGACCATTGTTGAGCCCATGAAATCTCTTTGTTTGATGCCTTCTTTAACAAGGGCTACATGTTGGCGATAGACTTCTGCATATGGGCTTGCCCAAACCCAAATGTTGTGTTTGTGGGCAGCTTGAGTCTCTCAAACACATCTTTTGGTTTTGTGTTTACACTCAATAAGATTAGAATTTGATTTAATCTTTTTTTCAAACCCTTCAAATCTAACCTCTTCACTTGGAAAATAGTCTTAGTAGGAGATTTTGTCTTATTTACTATAAAATTCATGCAAATTTGGCATATATTTTGCATCGAAAATTTATTTCAGTTGTGGAAAGATGGAAATCATGAGGATTTCGAAAAAGATTTTACCGTGACTAACAAAAAACATGTGCTATCTAATGTTATGCTCCTAATATAAGTTCGAGCTGAGAAAGTGGCCTTGGAAGTACCACATCCGCACTTTGATTTGCCATTGGGGCAATGCCCCTTCTGTGGTTAACAAATTGCCTCCTAGCCCCCCTCAGCATAGCTCCCTTGGCCAAGGGCATGCCCAAAGAGAGTGTGTTAGGACTCGGTGTCGTTCCAGCAATCATTCTATTTTTTCTACTCATCCCTCCGCAGACATTCTCCACCTTTGGGCGGTCATGGGGGATGGCCTTCTCATGATGGTTGATATGGACAAAATAGGTAGGTTGCCCTTGCATGGGGCAAGATCCCACACTTGGCTTTGGCATTCTCTTGGCAGAGGTAGCAAAAAAGAAGAAGATGATGAACAAAGAGGTTGGGAACCTGTACCTAATGTGGTGGATCCAGTTGGTGGCAGCAGGTGGGGCGTCAAGCCCAACAATCCTCCTCCATTGGCAAGCTTGGTAGTGTGTGGCTTAATTTGGCTTGGTTTTGTTGCCTTTATAGTTATGTGTGCCTTGGGCACTTTGATATTTTGCTACTTTATTATAATTTTGAGGTGACTTTAATGGCCTTTGGCTTCTGATTTTGAAGTTTTCTCAAACCTTGGACCCAGTGTGAACTTTGAATCTAAGGTGTGATCTCTTTCTACCACTTTTTTGATAGGGCATATACTTATTATTTGTGTTGGGTTATTTTCCAATGCACACTCAAACGGTTTGCACCACAAGCGCATGTCCCAACACCATGTCTAGCCATGTCAGCATATCACGCATGGGAGCCTTTTGCGCTCACCCAAGGCACAGATAGAGAGATTTTGGGTCACAATCAGGTTAGTTGATGAAAAGATTCATTACGCGCATGGTAGTACTTGTTATTATGGAGATTAACAAACGTTCATAATTATCAACTATGATCATTATCAAAGACATTGGAGACACAAGATTAAAATAACATCATGTCAGTGACTTGTTTTCATATAAAAATAGTTTATAGTTGAAAATCATGGCAAGATAGTTTAACAGCATAACAATACTCTTCTTCCATTCCTCTTTTTTGTTATGCAATAAGGTGGGCTTTTATAAATTTCAAGCACCACTCTTGCGGTTACATTTATCAATAGGCGCCCCTGAAGACACGCTCAACCTTTCTATTCATAGTAACCCTAACTAACATTACATTAAATGTCCTTAACATGATTGGGTTCTATATCTGCGCCATGATGTGCTATATTCACTCTCAAGTGGTTTAGTCTTAACTCCGTAGTCGCCTGACCCGTTCAACATAGCTTAATTAGTTGATCCTTCTTTTGCATTGTGCACGCTGTGCAACCTCTTCCCCGATCCTCGCGCTCTATGTTCTCTACCAACCATTGCACCTCCACCCACAACCCTAATGACCTGGTCTATTCCTATTGAGCACTCCCGAGTATTTGGTACATCTGCACCACCTCATCCTCACGCATCGTCAACTTCCTTTTTGTGTTGTAATGCACATGCCAAAATTTGCGGCCAACATCACCCCAGGCTAGCCTAATAGTCCACCCTCGAATGATCCTTCGATGGCCTTGACATCAGTAGAAAACTCAGGCACATCCTTTTGCAACTATGCTTCAAAATTTTCCCACCTTGAGAACGTAAATTGAACATCGTCAAAGATGCCAACTACCTGCAGTTAATCCTTAAAGCACAAGGGACTGATGCTGCAAACCTGTGGCTTGCAACTCGACCAAGTTGATTTTTTCGGTACTCACTTTGAGCACCTCTTCCAATGTGCTCTTTTCTTCAATTTTTCTTTGTTTAAGAGTGGTAAAATTGTCAACTCTTGCCTCTTTATAAATCTTTGTTTCCCAACTTCTTCTATCTCCTAGAGAAGTTGGGTCCTTTCAAATTTATCCCTCTTCATATCCACTTGAGCTACCAACTCGCCCTGTTTTTGTCAGCAAAAAGGCACACGTTAATCACAAATGTTTGGCACGCAAAATTCAAAAATATTTGTTAAGCCACCACCTTCCTAGCAAGTTTGTGTAATGTCCCATTTAGGGCAATATTAGAACCAAACGGGTTTCCCAACAAACCCTAACAATACATACAAATTTCTGAATTTCTTTTCAAACCCTAAGCACATGAAAATTACAGAACTCTGAAAGTGCCAAGTTAAGGCACGAAAATAATATTTAATTCCTCAAATAATTACCAAAATTAGGGAATATTACAGCCAATCATTATCCATTCAAATCTGATTTTTTGCCCAATTATATGGCTGGAAAAATATGATAAAAAAATACCAAAATGCTTTGTTGCCTTCAAAAGCAATTAGGCTTGAAATCAGCCTTGGAAGTGCCACGTCCAACCCCAAGAGGGGGTTCGCTGCCCTCCAAAGAGGCTCGCTGCCCACCCTAGGTAGTTCACTGCCCTTATAGGGCTCCTTAACCAACTTGCCAACCCTCCAAACCTGCTCGGCACACTCCTTGAAGCTTTTTCTGCTGTGCTGAAACCAAAATTGGTGTTTACCACCTCAAAATAACCAATGATGCCCGATACAACCTCTGATTTAAGGCTGCCCAGCTGATAGGTAAGAGTTTTTGTCCTTACTTCAACCTTCCATTGAAGGTTCCCGTCTTCAATAGCTGAAGTCAAGCAAATCGTTCTTAAACTTATGATTTCAATTCATAAACATAACATGAGTCCCCAAAAGAAACTCCTTTTTCCCCTTTTTTATTCTTTCCCCAAAGGGGTGCATTCCACTTGGAGGGAAAATTCAAATAATCAAAAAGCAACTTCCTTATAAATTCACTTAAGGGCTAATCTTCCCCCCCTAAAAGTCCCCTTGAGTCAAAATAGAAAGGATTTGCCGACATATTCACTTTTGGCAACTAAGGCATATTATTACTTTACAATTTGCACATTACAATTTGCACATTTGATCCTCGCATTTCTGTAGTTGTTTTGCGAATTCGACTTGCGCCTTTTGTAGTTCTAGATGGGTGCTCTCCTTGTTTCCCTTGCCCTTATCCAACAACTTACCCACCATCAAAATCAATTTGCCAATATCCTTGAGCCCTTTCAGATTAATCCCATCCATAAGACTAGGTTCCTCTTTCATAATGTGTTGGCAAGGCTTTAATGTTTTCAATTCCACCATGGCCAATCTTTGTGCTTGCATATGTTGATTGTCTATATGCACCAAGTATTGTCGTTGGCCAGGGATGGTGGCAGTATTCATCACATTCTACCGTGTCACCTCGGCAACGAATTTTACTAGTGCGCTTATGGCCTCAACCTCATTGAGCTTGGTAGGATCAATAAATGCAATATCACATTCTTCCTCTGCTTGGTCAAGATCCTGCTTTTGCATGGCGCCAACTGGTATTTAGACCAAGGGTTCATCCATATGGTTGTCAAACACTAAGGACATTTGTTTGCATGTCATTGTGTGGTTGCACTCCCCGATTTCATCGAGTTCCACAAATACAAATACTTGTCCCTTACCCTCCATTGGTACCTTTTGCGAGCTATTACTTCATCATCGTCATTGTCAAACTCAAAAGTTGGGGAAGGTTCCATTTGAGAATCCAATTCGCTTACCACCTTCTTCCCTTTTTCAGCCCCCTCTTCTTCTAATGTTTCAATCTCTAGATTGCAGGTGCTTTGTCTTGCTCGTTACCCTCATCTTCTCTAGCATTTTGTTCGCCTTCCTTTTCACTCCCCTTCTCTGCATCCCCTTGGCCTTGCACCATTGCGTCCATTTCTACCTGAAGGTCTAGTGCGGCCTTATCCCATGCATCCAAAGCTTGCTCAATGCCCTGTGTGTTCAAGGTGCCCATTCTTCCACAACCTCATTTGTTAGTGCATTGCCCTGCTCCAATTCACTCGTGGCTTTTATCGAGGAGTGCTCTATTCTTTCCCCCTTGGCTACATTGAGCAGTGGAACTTTTGGGGGTGAAGGTATGGGTGATGGAATGTTAGGGCTTTGTTGTGCAACAGGGTTCTTTCTCTCTCAAGAAAAGATCGTTGATGTTGGAGGTGCGCCTTTGTCCTTTCCAATTGAAAATTATCTTCATCCAAATCAGTCCGCTCAAAGTCTTCCTCTATAGTTTCAAGAATGGCACACTTCCTTTTCTTATACTTCTTGGCTTTCCCACTTGATGATGCTTTATCAGCTAATTCAATTGTGCCTGGGCAAACAACATTCTTTTCTTGCTCCTGTGCTTTCCTTGGCATTAGCGCATAATACAACTTGTGCAATTAGTTTTCTATTCTCTCATATAGTTGGGGGGTCTATGGCAATAACATCATCTGAATCCTCCTCATCCCTTAGAGCAGTCCTAACCGGATATACAAACGTTGTCCACAGGGTATGTAGAACCTCATCAATATGCGCAACATCCAACTCTTATCTTCTGCACATTGGATATTCTTGCAACCCCACCTGAAAAGTAGCGCGTTGAAAATCCATTTGGCATTATAAGCCATCTCAACATGCTACCATCATCAAGAAGAGTCTTCACAACGAAGTGGTGTTGCATTACTGCGAACTTCACACAACCCTTGCATACCTATGGCAACGTCCTCGAATTGCATCTTTCATTCCCGAATACCTCAGCGATGTGCGCATGCCATCTCTCCATCTTGATCCTATATTGTTTGTTGTAAATGTCAAGGCACAAGTGCTTATGGTACCTACTAGTAGGGGATTTGTCTACCACAGGGAAGGACTAAATATTGTCACCATAGCCATCGAGAATTCCGATTTTATCAAGTTGCAATAATATTATAATAGCGTCCCATCTAAATGTTTCTCCTATGTAGAAGGATTTTTTTGCACTTTCAACAATGGAATCAACAATGTATTTGAAAATATTGAATAGGGTGCCCTTAGCCATCCCAAGCGTGATATATAGTAAGTGTTTGTTAATCTCTCCCCACCTCCCTGCTCCACTTAACTTTGTGCTCACCAATTGCATGGCTACCCTCGTTGCACGCTCTTCAATCTTATCAATAGGAAAATTGAAGTTTTCCTTCTTGTACTGTAACAACTGTGCAACCCACTCTACCTCTACTGTATCAAACAATGCTACTTTGATATCTTCCCCTGAACATGGCAACCCTGTAGAATTGTTGATGCGCACTACTACAAAAAAAATTCATCCTACACCTAGCAAAGTAAAATCGATCCTCATGTATGCGCGACAATAGGAATCACACCAAATCAACAAGCTTGCAAAAGTATGGTAACTCAAACAACAAGAGTACCCCAATTTTCTTTGAATTTTATTTGACTAAGGCATCGAACAAGATGACACCATCTGCACTCCTCTTTCCTGTTTCCACCATGAAGTCCTTGCTTAATTCTGACTCATTCTTTCCTCCTCTGTGGTTGTAGTTCTCAAACTTGCATTGTGTTTATCTTTGATTCCCAATTCTCCTCATGCACGCAAGTCTCTGGGTATTGCATCTCTTGTATTTGAGATAGCGCCTCTTCAATCTGCCCTTCCAATTCTTCATGAGTCACCTCCTTAATCACCATTGTTTCAACCCCTCCCATCTCTGCCATGTGCATGTGCTTGTGGCTACTCAATGCTCTTGGTGCCTTGGTTTTAGTAGCCTTTTGCTTTGGTTTCATTATTGTTTTGAACCCTTTCTGACAAACTTTGGGGTTGTTGACCTTCCCAAAACCCCTAATTTTGCCTCGGCTCTGAGCTTCACGATTTACTTCCTGCAACTTGCAACTTCTTCCAATTCCACTTTGCTTTTGCTCTTTCAGCCAAATTTTTCTTGCAATGGGTTCGCAATCCCCTATAGTTACGAAACAATGACCAAAGCACCTTAATTCCCTCAACCTTGTTTCAAATTGACTTGTTTTTACTCGTTTGTTAGTTTGGCGCTTTGTGATGTCTCAAATCTTTCTAAAAGCGACAAGTAGTGAAAATGACTTGCGGAGATGAATTTATAACGCCCATCGACATTTAAATTCTTCTAACGAAGCAAGCCATACAAATAACTTACCATTACTGTCACTTCGACATGTTCACATTAAATGTGTGTAAGACAGTTGGAGATATCTTCAACAGCGCCAATTAATACTAATGACATCATCATGTGTGGTTCTTCAGCACAACCTACACCTTAACCTTTTCCCTGCATTCCTAGGCGCAGCACGTTCTCTTTTTTCCTTCACGCTCCTCGCCCCACAAATCTCACATATCTAGATAAAGTCATATTCTCTCACATGCGTCTGTCTACCTTCCCTTTGCTGATTTGAGTCTCCTCCCACCCCACACTAAGTTTTGCGTCTAGTCCCCTAGCACAGTTTACAATGTTAGCCCAATTATACAAGAACTTTATAAGTGAGCAATCGCAGAAATTATACATAAAAGGGGGCTTGTTCTAAGTTGTACAATCAAGGAGCTCTAACAGACTGAAAAAATAAGAATACAAGTGCTACATGATGCACAACAGCACTCTCCCAGAAGTACTCAATGAAATCCTTTGCTCGAGTCATTTGGTTGGTCATACAAGGCTATATTACTACTTCTAAGTGCACATTAACAATTGCACTTATTCAAAAACAAAACTACACTAGACAACACAAAAATTAAACAAAAGCAAATACATCATGGCATACATCTTATTTTTTAGCAACTCTTGGTACCACTTAGAAGTGATACAACGTGAGTCGGTTTCCATTGAAATGCCCAAGGAGCATTTCACCATCCAACATGGACAATTTGCATGCACCAATCTCCAAGATATCATGGATAATATATGGAACCATCCAACAGATTTGGAGTTTGCCCAAATGCTTAACATACTTGGAGTCATCAAGCAAAACATGTGCGCTCTTGACCAAGATTTTTCGTTTAATGTGCTTATCATGCCCAGCTTTTTCCCTGGCCTTTTCAACTGTCTGGGTCCACCGTGCAATGGAATGTGTTTCATCTAGTTTTAACAAATCTACGAGGCACATGTCAAGTGACTCTTGATCATCTAGTCATCCCATGTACGCAATGCAGAGGGAGGGCAATAAAAACTCCACTGGTAAGATTGCTTCTGATCCAAACACTAACTGGAAAGGTGTGGCTTTATTTAGATGCTTGTATTTGTCCGACATACCCAAAGGACTACGGAAACACGATCATCCCAATCCTTGAACCCAATATCACAAACCTTTGTTAGGGTGGTACCAAGGATTTTATTAAAGGCCTCAACAATCCCATTGACATGGGGGTGATATGGAGTAGTCTTGTGATGGGAAATCATGAATTACACTAGCAAGATGTGCACGATTTCATTGAGGAAGTGTGTTCCTCGATCACTTGTCAAGCTCAAAGGACATCTATATCGACTAATGATATTTTCCCATCAGAAACACTTTGTTGTTGTTGTCGTACAGTTCTTTGTTGGCACGGCTTCAGCCCCGTCTAGTGAGGTAGTCTATAGCAATGATGATATAGCGGGCACTTGTCCTTTGTGAGGCAAGAAAGATTGGCCCATTTTTCAAAGGGCTCTTCCATAGTAATAGGGAGCAAGGGCATTTCATCACACCAAACAAGTTAGTCGATCCATTGACACGCATCACACCTCTTAGAATAGTCCTTGGCATATTGAAACAAGGTAGGCCACCATAGGCCGAAAAAGAGGATCTTGTGTGAAGAAGCCTCGCCAACGTAATGACCCCTTGCAATTCCTTCATGTACTTACCTTAAAACATCCATGCGCTCATGTTCTATAACACATCAACAAAGGACTTCAACGCGTCCCATATTGTATAGTTGACTCCCGGTGAATTGATGTGGAGCAACACAAACCACTAGTTGTTTGTTTGCTTCAATGGATAGATTAGCAGGGGTGACACCAGAAGTGAGGAAAGCCACAATCTCCATAAGTTCCTCAGGGACACGTTGAATGTTGTATAACTGTGCGTCAGGCATGCTATCTTCAATTGGTTGCGCATCTTCACTGGATGTGATTCGACATAAATGATTGAGCCCCAAATTCTATTTTCCTGGCTTCACTACCACAAAGAACTGGAATTCTTGAAATAGCACGATCAAACGGCAAATTCTTCCATGAAGCACTAGTTTGTTTACAAGATACTTGAGTGCTTCATGGTCAGTGAAAAAGACAAAGGGTGTTGCAAGTAGGTACTAGCAAAACTTCTGAAGCGCATAGACCATAGCGAGCACTTCAAGTTTGGTGGTTGTGTAGGTTTGCTCAACTGAAGTCTACTTGCAGCTTGCAAAATATATGGGGTGGTCGATCATGTGATTACCAAACTGAGCCAGGATTCCACCAATGGTCATACAAGATGCATCCACATGAACATGAAACGGAGTGCTCCAATCCGGAAATTGGAGTATCAACGCATTGGTCAAATTTTGTTTCAGGATGTTAAAGGCATCTTCCCAACACTCGATCCAAGCAAACGGTCCATCTTTGCGCAGTGGTTCTTCAAGAGGCACAACAATCTTAGCGTAGTTACAAATGAATTTGCAATAATAACATGTATGCCCCAAGAATGCGAGCACGTCCCATTGAGTAGTTGGCGCATTCAATTGCAAAATGATGGCCACCTTAGCTGGATCGACTAAAAGACCCTCACAAATGATGCAGCCAAGCAGTAAGCCAAAGGGTGTTGCAAAGACACGTTTCTTCAGGTTCAAAGATATAAACAGTTGTCAGCATCGTTCAAACACCAAGCACAAATTGTCATGGTGATCCTTAACTAGCCCATAGACACTCCAATCACCGAGATATACTAGGAGGAACCAATGGATGAAATATTTGAACACAGCAATGACTTTACGCAAGAACACAACTAGCGCATTCTTGAGCCCAAAGGGCATCACATTGTAGGCAAAGGAGCCCCACTCAATTTCAAAGGTGGTCTTCGGTTATCCTCGTCCTCAATTTGTACCTAGTGGTGACCAGAAAACCCATCGGTGAATGTGTAAATTTCGCTCTTGACCACCCCTTCAAGAATCACTTTAGTGAAAGGAGTAGGAAATAGATTAATGACACATGCAACATTGAGCAACCAAAAAATCTACGCATATCCAGATGCGCCCATCCTTCTTAATACTTATGACCATGGCGCTAACCCATTTAGATTCTTCTACAGGATACATGATACTTGCAACTAGCATACTGTCTATCTCTTCTTTTACTTTGGCGTGCATATTTGGATTCATGCAATATGGCCTTTTCTTTACAAGTATGGCACCATCAACCAACTTGACCTTCATCTTCTCGAGAGAGGAATGAAAGCCCTTCATTTCCCTATAACTGCGTGGCAAGATATCTTAATATTCGCACAACAGCTCCACAATATGAGCCAGGTCTTCATACGTCCAGTAATCACCAATGGTGATCTTTGGTTCCTTCATAGTCCCAATGTTAACTTTGATAATCTTAAGAGGCTTTTTGTATGATTTGTGCTTGTCGCTTGCCGCGCCCACCACCTTACACTGCCCATAAGATGTTTCTACCCTTAAGTAGTATGGGTTGTCATCAAGAAATACCTCATCCACTTGGCGCACAACTTTCTCCTTTTGCACCTAAGGTCTCCAATTGTGTGATACCCAAACTTCTTCATCTTCTTCCTTGGATTCATTATTAACAATACATTCTTCGAATAATTTCGGAAGTGCCAAGACCCTTATCACTATATAGTTTACGCACATGTTCTTCCATAATAATGTGATCCTTTCGGACCGTGCAGCGAATCCAGTGCAAAGGCTCAACTAGCTCTAGGTTTGGCGAGGAGAAAAAAAAAGTGTGTATGAAGTTGTCCCTTAGTGTTCCTCCAATTTGCATATCCTTGGCGTGTCTCGTTTATGACATACCATGCACGAGACCAAGTCTTCAAGGTTACATAAAAAGCATGGACCCATAATCTAACAAGGACACAAGGTATACTCCGCATCCAAGGTTCCATAAAAAGCATGGACCCATAATCTAAAAAGGACACGAGGTATACTCTGCATCCAAACTTCCTCGTATCTACACAAGTGTTCCCTCAGGTCAAAATCTCCTCCATAAGTTTTCAGTCCATTTGTGGAGTTGTGGCGATTGAATCTAGAGTAAACAACCTTGACCTCGACCTAACTAGGGAGTTTTGGCTTGTGCATTGCCCACCACCACACAACAGTACTTCTTCGAGTGTAGATCAAAGTAGTTAAACGATGGTTTTCTTGCGGCACCCATCCTTCTATGACATCGAGGAACATCGTAGCATCTTCAACTCCCACATACTAAGGAAGCACAACAGGTTTACCTATGCTCAACCCAAAGACATAATTCACTTTTGGGGAGTGTGTGAAACCCAAATCTTACTGCATGGGGGGGTGGATCTATGCTTGGCATATTGAGTAATTTGCACAAGGATCTTTGTTCCGCATGCACCATGCCACATTGTCAGCCAGTGCCTTTGTAGGATTCCTGCACCCATCAATCGCATGCAACACTGGTGGTGTCAGAAATAGAATGTGCGTCCGCCGGTTAATATCCCTTCTACATTTGGTTATAGATGTTTCCTCCCTTGTGTTGTGATATTGTAAATGTGGTTCATTTCATCAAGATCCATACTTTCCACATAGGGTGGGCCTTGGTAACCATCCAAGGGGATGACCACATGCTGCTTATCATTCTCGAAGTTCATGAAACACTTCTTGAACCGCATATCTACATTATTAACATAACACCATGGGCAACCAAATAATGCTAGGTAGTTGACGGCCTCAACAAGCTCGATCAACTCAAAATCTACATGGAACTTGACGCCCATTATATCAACTGAGACATTCTTTACAATGCCCAATGGTTGCGCACGAGTCTTGTTGGCCATGAAAAAGACATGAATAGAAGGTTTTAGCGTTGGACTCCCCATCTTCCACCTTGCCTCTTTTGTTAAGATGTTAACTTTTGCACCTATATCAACTAAAATGTCACAAACGGACCACCCATCAATAGTTGCATCAATGAGCAACTCTTGGTCATACCAGGTGTTATGCGCAGTTCTCACCTCATGACCATGGGTTAAGTAGGGCGTAGACACTTTGACTAGCATACTCGCATGTTGTATCAACAGATTCTTTAACAGGGGAATCATTCCCTCATAATGCAGGAGGGATAAAATCTCAACAAGATCATTCCCTTCTTTATCAGCGTTAGTCTGTTGATGATGATTTGCCCTTGCTTTGGCCTCTAGGTCACAAGCACACTAAAGCTCACCTTTGCAAATTTTGGATCACCTCCATGGCTTCCTATAACACTTCTTTTTGCCGCAAGCCATCAGGAAATCGACCAGCAGTGGACTCAACACATGTCACTTGATCTTCAGCTGACCTTGGCTTATTTCCAGGTAGATTTTTCTCCGTAGGGGCAGTTGGTTTCATGGTGGCACCATTGCATGTTGTGACATTCATAGTAAGCATAACGGTCTTCTATTTTTGTCCCTTAGGAATCCAATTATCGGTGGGAGGTGCCAACCTTATCATTCCAACACCCTTCTCAACTTTATCTTTTTGTGACTTTGGCATAGAGATCAAGACACTCTTTAGCCTGATGTTCACCATGGCAGTACCCACAAGTAGGAAAGATGGGACAGTTGCACTTGTAGTGTTCCAAAGAACTGCATTGGTAACAAGTGTGCGGAGGGAATTGTCTACCACCTCATCTGCCTCCACATCCCTTGTAGTCGCACTATCGTCCATAGCCGCCATGACCTTGATTGGAAGGCCCAGTAGTAGTATGTCGCGTGTTGCAATCTCGCACCTCAAGAATTTCATCACTTACCCGACTGTCTTCAGTATTATGGTTAAGGGCATCACAAATTTTGCAATAGAGAGAGATATTTGTTTGAGTTGCTTGTAACAGAGGGCAATTGTGAACATCATGGCCTTCATGACAGATTTCACAAGACACAAGAAGTGCACGAACACTCCATCGTGGATTGTTCTTGTTGCGACTCTCAACCTCACAATCAACACACCATAGGCCACTCCTAGCATCGTGCATGTTGTTGGCAGTCAACTTCTGCAGCTGCAAAGCCATGGATGTGATTTGGGCTTCCATGAACAAGCTTACTCTAGTGTCCACACTTCTGATAGCCTAAACGCTTAATGCAACCTTCAAGGCTTCACGTGGTTCCATGAATGTTTTCATGGAAAGAGCACATCTAAAAGGTGTTAATAGTCCCCCGACAAACCATTGGGCATGTTGCGTTGGGTGGATTTTGTATGAGAGCTTGAAAATTAATGTCTTAAACCTTGCATCATAGATTTAAACACTCTCCATCAAATCTTGCTTGATTTCTTTCAATGCAGCAATGTTTTGTTGTTAAAACTCCAGCATATCAAATTCCTTCAAAATTGCAGTCTTGAACTGCTCATAATCGACAATAGCTTGATTTAGAACAAGATTTCAATACCAAGCGTGGGCGTAATCCAATAGCATAGTTTCAAACTAATTTACCTTGCACTCCACCGATGTACCTTTCATGCACCAAATGAGTTCAAATTTATGAACATGTTTTGTAGCATCCTCTACCCCACAGTATGTAGGTAGACACAAGGACAACTCAAAAAAATTGTTGTGGAACTGGGACAAGTACAACTAGTGCATGTGCATTCGATGCTTAAGAAGCCATTGTATTTGAGCTCTGCCCTACCCTGGGGTCAGTCTGATTGCTTCATGTTGGAGGTGTGGTCCTGTCAGTTCCTCGACCACACTACATTGCAGCAAGAGCGTTTTATGGCTAAGCCTGCAGAATTTGTTGAGTAGTCGCTATTGCACTAGTAGTAGTTGTGTTGCCTTGGGTGGTGCTAACTATTTGAGGAGTACTACCCCCCATTTGTAGCATGCGTACATTCTTGAACTCTAAAGTGGCACCAATAGCACTATGATGGGTTCCAATGGTTTATATGGAACTAGTTGTTGTAGAATACTATTTTCTGCCTCCTCCCTACTAAATTCTCCTATTAACGGTAAACTAACACTACCCTGATTATCTACCTCCATAAGTGTACAAGATGCATAAGCTTGCGCTTCAGCTAGATTGAAAGTTGGCCATTTCCTTACTCTAGTGCTACATGCTTTTCAGTTCCCATAGAACATCAATATCTCCATCCAAACTTCATTCCAGCTTGTCGATGCTTACTTTGTCCTCAATGGAGTGTACTTCCTTTGAGTGAGTCATCCATATGCCTTCCCAATTCTGTGCAGGTCCTCACATCATCTCCCAAATCAAGCTCTCCCCTCTGCCTAGGGTCCTTTGTGGAAATCGCCTTTTGTCAAAATTCATCATACATGCACCTTTTGAGCTCTCGCTCGTTTGGTTGTTCCATGATAGGAGTTACATCTCTCGTATCTTCATGCGAACCATACCTTCTTAATCTCAAGTGGGATTCGTGCGATATATGAGCCTCAGGGTTTGCGCAGAAACTGCTACGTACCTCCTCAAGGCAAGAATATGTGGAAATTGCAAACTCTAATAGGTAACTATTCAAAGTTCCCCACCACCAAACATCCACTACTCAAGTCTAGACGATATCCAAATGTCGTAACTGCTCTATACATTGCTCCATCCAAGGGTATTTACGGCCATAGTTTTTGCTCTTGCCCTAGCATAGGTGGCAAGCCATGCGTACAAGTGTATTAGTAACTCGCAAAAGAATATTTTATATAATGGATCATGCAAATTGTCCTCTGCCCACTTAGAAGGCCACTGAGCACCACAAGTTGGATGATGTAATGCAAAATTGCATTCTACTTGCTCCAACCAATGCTCAATATTCCCCAAAGAGATTCGGTATCATACCCACTCATCATTGTCTCAACAAGTGCGATTTTGTCCCAGCAACGAAGCCAAAATGTTTAGGTTATTTTCTCATGTGCAATCAAAGGTTCTACACCACAAGCGTATATCCCAACACTATGTCTAGCAGCATTGGCATATCATGAAAGGGAGCCTTGCGTGCTCACCGATGCGCGCACACAAAGATTTGGGGTCATAGTGAGGTTGGTTGACAATGAATAAATTCATTACACACATGGTAGTACTTGGTATTTATGGAGATTAACAAACGTTAGTAATTATCAACTATGATCATTATCAAAGACATTACAGACATAAGATTAAGATAACATCATGTCAATACCCTATATTCATATAAAATTATAATAAAAACAGTTTACAATTGAAAATCATGGCAAGATAGTTTAACAGTGTAACGATACTCTTCATCCATTCCTCTCTTTTTTGTAACGCAACAAGGTGGGCTTTTATAATTTTCAAGCACCACTCTTGCGGTTACATTCATCAATAGCCACTCCTAAAGTCACACTCAACCTTACTATTCATAGTAACCCTAACATTCATTACATTAAATGTCCTTAACAGGCTGTCTTCTATATCCGCACCATGATGCACCATATTCACTCTAAGTGGTTTTGTCTTAACTCTGCTGTCTGCTGACCCGTTCAAGGCAATTTAATTAGTTGCTCCTCCTACTGCACTTTGCAGTCTGCGCAACTTCCACTTGCGCACCTGATAACCTGGTTTATTCCTGTTGAGCACTCCCAAGTATTCTGTACATTACGCCACCTCATCCTCACATGCCGTCAGCTTCCTTTTTGTGTTGTAATGTGCGTGCCAAAACTTGGCCAAAATTGGGGGCCAACTATTTGCTTAATGAAAATATTTGCATGCTTTCAAATAAGAAAAAAAAACATACTTCAGAACAAAGAATAGAATTTTCCCATATGCACATCCGTGCCTAACCCAATCCTCATGCTTCAATATCTACAGACTTCCCTTTCTGCATTTAGTATGCCACCCGTGCAGTTGCAATACAAGGATGTATTAGAAAAAATGTTGAAAAGGTTTGGAACGGCTCTTTAATTTGGGGCAATCTTTGCATTTGTTGAATTTTCTTTTGTCTTTTGATGCATTAATTAGATAATTAAATACCAGTTGCAGAGGTAGCAATACTTCAAATTGGTATCAAGACCAAAGAATAACACAAAACAAAAATTGAACCAGTCTCCTATTGACCAACGTATTAGAGAGATCATCAAACCAGTATCAATCTGGTGCTTGATACAATATGCTCCATTCTCATTTCAAATTCAGTGTATAAGATAAAAGCTGATCTATGGTTGATGCAGGACACTTTTCAGTAGGTTAGAAATTTAATTCAAAACATGGGTTGGGTTTTATTTTTATAGTTATAGTCATGCACTAGTTTTTCCAATCCCGGAAAGAAAACCCAAGCCACCTCTACCTCCAGCCAGTAAACCCCAATCCAGCAAGCAAACCTGAACCATATCCTTCTCCAGCAAGTAAATAATCTAAGTAAGTTGGCCAATTGTTGAAAACTTTGAGCTATTGACTAAAAGAGTGTGCTCATCAACTTTTTTATGGCTATACTGCTACCAAACTCCTACTAATTTGAAACTATTGTGTGCGGATAATTATCTGCTTGTGGTATTGCATACAGTACCTCCTTTTAAAAGTTCCACAGTCAAAACATGCTACAGATTTTCCACTTTGATGACAATAAATCTGAAGGAACTGTGAAGAATGTTAGGCTCTTAATTGAAGAGCTCTATTGTCCTATTTTGGATCTGTCTAAAACAAATGACTTTTTACTGTTAGCCTTAGTGTCTGCAGTCCCTTTCTGCCTGGCCAAAACTTTGATTTGTCTACATACGTTCAGCTCCACGAGACACTAGCTGCATTTCTAACTAAGATATGAATTGATAAGAACCATGATTCCTGTTTTATTAGGCAAAGATCTAATATTGATTGTTTGCTAGAAACGAGTCACAATTCTTCAAGTTAAGATCTAGTATTGATTGTTTGCTTGAAACGAGTCACAATTCTTCAAGTTTAGTTCAAGGAATATATTAGTGTACATCCATAAACATAAGTCTTGTAGTTTAACCTTATTGTTCATATGACTTTAGTCCATTCATCTGTTTTCTAGATTAAATGGCATGAAATTAGTTAGTTTGACAATTGAACTAATGTATTTGTTCGCTTTAGTTTGCACTACCTCATCCACTTTTCAACCCTAATCATTCCATTTCTTTCCATCCAATCTTCAAGGAAAAACCTATCCCCTAGTATATTAAGCACGTGTAGAGTCTCTTGTCCAAAACTTTGTTACTGTTGTCATAGCATTGTTTCAAAGTAGATGCAAGAGAATGGAAAAACGTGACACAATGTATTGTACTCATCCTTCAGCTCCCCATTGATCATCTCATTTCTCATTTTCTGGTTTCCAATTTTCTGATAGCAAGGAGTCAACTGTGAGTGCCTATCGTAGTTTGTAAGGTTACTATCTCCGTTATATCTGTAAAAGTCAGTGAAGAAAACTATGGTTACTATCTCCATTACATATGTCTGCAAGAAAGTAAATATATTAAAAACTTATAAATCAACTTACTTTTGCCATAAAAAAGTTCTCGTGTAACAACTGGTGAAGCATTTTGATAAAATTTGAATACTATATGATTATTTACAGCCAGCACTGCATCAGATATCTTACAATGAATTTCTGCTTCTTTACCGTATATATATTGAATGAAATTTTATCCAACCCTGATGTTGTAATGAGCATGGTCCTGTTCTTAAAGAGCTGCAGCATAATATGAAATTGTCATTAAATTGTCCAAGTCTACATCAAACTTTCATATTGACTCCAATTTAAAGATGCTACCATAATACATGGCCAATAAAGAAATTTTAAAACAATTCAATTTTAAGTCTTCTAAAAAAATGTAATAAAGATTGTACAAATCCTTATATCACCTATTCAAATACAATGTAATATTAAAAAAAGTAATACATTATGCAAACACACAAAGTAATACAAGCTTTTCACGACATGTCCAAGATACATAAAATACAAAAACCGAAAGTATTATGCTTACACATTCATGCAGTGTCATTATTTAATAGAATAGATTAAACATTATAGGTACCAATTGCATACTACGGAAGTGAACATGAGCATCAATAAGGATTGTCGGATTACAAATTTGGACATTATGCCAGTTTTTTAGGATTCTTGTTTGAAATTAATGAGAAACTGTGATCATAAAGAGCTATGAAAGTACAAATACACTTCTATTTAATCAACCTATAGTTTTTTCAAAGCTTTTAAATTGCTCACAAGAACTTGACATAGAAAAGGTTGCAGAATTATACGACCCCTACATCTAATGCAAATTTATCAGTTGAAATAACAAGTTGAAGGCTTGAATGGATAAGGTCAAAAGATCCCATAAATAAAGTACATGTTATGACTAATCAAAAGCAATAAATTTATCAGTTGGAATAAGAAATTAAAGGCTTAAATCAATGAGACCAAAAAATCCCAAAAATAAAGCACATGTTGTGGGCCGTGGCTAATCAGAAGCAATAGTAACTGAGTGCAGAGAAAACACACATATATTGAAGTGCTACAATGGCGTCAATATTGTAATTAAGATAAATAGTAATGTGGTGAGAATTACATATACGTGACAAATATCTATGTAGAAAAATGTGAATCGCTTGCCAGGCAAATAAAGAAAGAACTTAAACAAGTTTTGAAAACAAACTCTGCTTTATAAGTTATGACCTGTGAATCCTATCCTCTAATGCCAAAACCCCATGAAGGTGAGCTGCCTTTGGCTTCAAAAACAGCGAAAACTTCTGAGTGGTATTAAATATACCCTCCTTGAATTGGTATGCATCATGTCTTCAGCTGGGCACCCTGGCAAGATGATCCACTCCATGGAGCTCATATTAAAATTCAGCATATTTGTACCTTGTTTAAGGATAAACCAAATTTGATTCACATTATCCAAGGCAGCACCCTGGAAATCTGTTCCATCCAATGACTTAATGGTGTTGACCAACAAATCATGAGGAGTCACCAAAACGAAAGACCAACTCTTATTCTTTGCACTTATATCCAACTCCCGAAGCCCAACCAAGGTGTGTTTGAGCACAGGCGAATGACCCAAGATGGACCGTTCCCCAGCCCTCCTCTGTAACCTCCCCACCAAAATCAACTTCCCACGGCACACCACTTAGGAAATCAGAGTGAAAGTTCTTATCCTAATCGAGACAATCCATCAGCAGAGGCTGCCCTCCTTCAATCTCCATAAATTGAAATTCACCACGGATGATGTCATAACCACCCAAATGAAGACCGTAGGAATGGTACAGTACACCACTCCATTGTGCACTGTGCTGGTCCAAGGGTGTGAGTTGGAGATGCCACTGATGGCAATAGGGATAGACGTCGTCCACTTATTTGTACTGGAATTGTACACGAAAGGGCTGCCCTTGGAGGGCTTTTGCATATTTGCTGGAAATAGCAATAACCTTAAAGTGGTTGGACTCAGAAATCAGTTCAATGGATATTCCCAGACATCAACCTAGTAGAAGGGGAAAATCAGACAGAACCCTGTGTTGTTTGGTTAAAGGATTGAATACGAGGGGGTAAAATGATTCCCGGAACTCCAATTTAACAAAGGGAAAAAGTCCTCTGTTGGCCACCGAGAGCCATAGCCCAGGCAAGCATTGGTCACAAGAGTATTTAATCACAATCTTCACCTCTTCCAATGCAAAGGGATTTGAAACCAGCGGTTTAAAGTCGAGCTAATCAAGACAATACAGTGGTGGCAATGGTTATGTGGTGCACCACCAAATGGCGACTCTCCACATTGACATTTATCAGTGCTCCATTACCATCTATATATTGAAAGAAATTTTGACCAACTCTAATGTTGTGATGAGCATAGTCCTGTTCTTAAAGCTCTGCAGCATTACATGAAATTGTCAGTAAGAGTCCAGTGCTATGCCGAACTCTCGTATTGACTTCAATTTAAAGATGGCGCCCACAATAGATGGCCAAGATAGAGGAAGTGCCCAAGATACATAAAATAGGAAATCTATAAGTATGAAAGGCCCAAGATACATAAAATAGAAAACCTCAAAGTATGAAATGCCCAAGATACATAAAATACAAAAACCAAAAGTATCATGCCTACACACTCATGTAGCATCATTATTTAGTAGAATAAATTAAACATTATATCGCTGGTATTCATTCCATACTAAGGAAGTGAACATTTGTGCCAATAAGGACTGTAGGATTACACATTTGGACAACATGCTAGTCATCGGTGATTCTCAATCTATTACCAGAAATGAGAAACGAGAAAGTGCAATGGCAATAAAAACATGACAAGAAACAAAGGTGAGGTGGTTGTGTATAATAAACGTGCATATATATAATATGCATATATATTAATATATTATATACAGGATCGCTAGAAAACCAAAAACTAAATTATAGGATAGAAAAAGTAGGGAAAATTATATTGTATTATTTAAAGTAGTCCCCCTAGTCAAAAAATACACACACTGATGGAATGAATATAGTTTTATGTGAATTATTAGCTATGATATTTTAGTAAAAGTTACATTGAATGTGTTAATGCATTTTGATTTTTCCTCTCTAAAAACCGGTGTTGAGATACACAGAAAGGGCAAAAGGGAGAGAAATAAATCTAATAAAATTTGAGAGAATTGCTTTAAAGCAACCAGTGCACAACACAAAATGACCGAAAATACATTCAATTGGAAGGTCAAAGCACAACAGCAATTACAGAAATCACCAGGCAATGCTCCTATTCAAACCCTATATGCAAACAACCATGGCTGAAGCATTGTCGTAACCCCAGCAACTGTTGTCACTGGATGAGAAATGCCACAGGAAGCCCTGAAACGGCCATTCACATTGCACAAGGCATTTTGCACTTTCTAATGTGCAGTGGAGCTCCCCCTATCGCATTTCTGGTAACACGGTTCTCATTTGAAATTAAGGAGAAGCTGTGATTACAAAGAGCTATAAAAGTATTGAAAGTGCAAGGACACTCCTAATTTTTTAAAGCCTTCTAATTCCTCACAAGAACTCAATATAGGGAAGATGCCAGAATTATACAAACTCTACATCTAATGCAAATTTATGAGTTGAAATAACAAGTTTAAGGCATGAATGGAAGGCCAAAAGCCCCCTTAAATAAAGCACGTGTTATCAGAAGCAATAAATAAAGCACATCGTAAATACATGCAGAGAAAACATGCCTACATTGAAAAGCAATATTGGCATGAATATTGTAATCAAAATAAATAGTAAAAATGTGAGAATTACATGCCCATGACAAATGTCTATGTAGAATAATGTGAACCGCCTGCTGAGCAAACGAAGAAAGAACTAAAACGAGTTCTGAAAACCACCTATGCTCTTTAAGTTATGCCCTGCAATCCTATTCTCAAGTGCCAAAATCCCAAGCCAGGTGAGATGGCTTCAGTTTCAAAAGCGAGGAGAACTTTTGAGCGGTGTTATAAATGCCCTCCTTGGAGTGGTATCCATCATGTCTTCAGTTGGGCACCCCGGCAACACAGTCCACTCCATGGAGCTCATATCAAACGTCAGCATATTTGAACTTCGCTTAAGTATAAGCCAAATTTGATTCATATTATCTAGTGCAGCGACTTGGAAATCTGTTCCATCCGATGACTTGACTGTGTCTTCCAACAACCCCCGAGGAGTCACTGAAACCAGAGACCAGCTCTTATTCTGTGTGCTTATATCCAACTCCCACAGCCCGACCAAGGTGTGCTTGGTCAGAGGCAAACGACCCAAGATGGACCGTTCCCCGGCCCTCCTCTGTAACCTCGCCACCAAAATCAGCTTCCCTTTACACACCACCAAGGAAGGCAGAGTGGCGTGAAAGTTCTTATCATAATCAAGACAATCCACCAGCGTAGGCAGCCCTCCTTCAATCTCCATAATCTTAAATTCAGCACGGGCCATGTCATAACAACCCAGATGAAGCCCGTAGGAACTGGTACAGTACACCACACCCTTGTGCACTGTGCTTGTCCAAGGGTGCGAATTGGAGATGCAGCTGATGGTGATAGCCGTCGTCCACTCATTTGTACTGGAATTGTACACTAGAGAGCTCACCTTGGAAGGCTCTACACCGTTGCTGGCAATAATAATAACCTTAAAGTGGTCGAACTCGGCAATCAGTTCAATGGCCATCCCTGGACACACTGGAAAATTGGGCAAAACCCTATGCTGTTTGGTTAAAGGATTGAACACGACAGGGGTAAAATAATTCCCGGAACTCCAATCAACAAAGAGAAAAAGCCCTCCGCCTGCCGCCGTGAGCCCTAGTCCAGGTGAGCATTGGTCGCGAGAGTAGTTTAAAATCCATTTCCACCTTTTCCACTGTAAAGGGATTCGAAACCAGCGGTTTAGAGCAGAGCTGAAAAACACAATACCGTGGTAGCCATTCGCTATGTGGTGCGCCACCAGATGGTAACTCTGCACATTGACATTCGTCATCGCTCCAATTGCAGTGTTCCATGATTTGCATACGCTCTTCGCCCTCATCAACGAGGGGAGAGGAAGCCTAGCCAGAATCTCCTCTATTGAATGCGGATCCAAAGGAGAAATATTGGTATTACCTCCTCCAAATCTTGCAAGGGTGTTTAGGCACTCAACCGATGTTAGGGCTCTCTCCCCTTCATTTAGATCGTTTACACCTTCCACCGATGGGGCGCCCAAACCCTCATTTATTCCATATCGTTGCTGGAAGGCAGTTAGCAAAGTGGAAAAAGAAAGGCCCAAGCATTCATCACTTACCACGAAGCGCCAGTTGCGGTTGAATTTCCCAGGGATCTTCGACTTGAATTCGGCATCATCAAAAATCCAATCAATATTCTTCAACTGCATCTCCGTTTCCGTTCCCGTTTCCATCTCCTCCTCCTCCTCTTCCTCCTCCTCCTCCTCAATCATCTTCTTCTTGCAATAATCATTTTCCTTCGCCCCGCTATCATCTTCCATCACAGCCTCCACAACAATTCCTCCACTATCGGAATTCTTCTGCACCTCCTCAACACTCCCTCTGCGATCCTCCTTATTATAATTCTTCCTGATAGATTATGGCTTATCCGATATCGCTCAATTATCCAACAGAACCTAAGCCTGCGAGCACCTGATGTTCCAATATCAATAAAGATAGCGAAAGCATTTTATAAAGAAAAACTACTGCCAAATAAAACCCAACAGAGTGGATTTGGCGTGGAATTTGACGGTCGCTCGCTGGCTGTCAAACCCAAATTTGAGACGGTTTGATATTTTAGGTGCCTTTCTTCTTACGTTTGGAAGAAATTTGCTCTCAGATATTTTATTCGACTTTCTTTATACATTTGGAGGAAGTTCGCCCTCTCGAATTCGCCATGGATATTTTAACAAAACCTTTTGATTTTTTATTTTTATTTTTAAATCAAAACGCTGTTAATATTATTAAAAAATAGAAATGAAGAATTAGAAGGTTACATAAATTTAAGATATCAAGACCCTTCTTATGGGAAATAAGGCAAGTGAAATCCAATCATTAGTCCATAACATGAAATAGGTTGGAATAGTAGCGAAAACATAAAAATGAAATTGTGCATCAAAATATTTAATCAAGATTTTGACCATTGATATTTAAAGGACATAAATTTATATGGAGAAAGTCACTTTTTGATATTAGTTTGAGACTTTCTTTAATTGTTTCAAGCACAATGTATAATGTTTGATTTTGAGTGTTGATTTGATTTAACTACAAACAGATAGAAGACAGAGAATGACTTTGTTGAATGGTTAAACCAATACCATTCTCAGAGCACAGTTGTTGGCAGTGATTTTTATAAATATGAAAAAAGAATACCAACCAACAAGTGTTGCAAATGATTGAGAGAGTGGAGGACGAGATAATGTCAAGCAAAGGAAAAACAAAAATTGAATTTGAAATTATTGGGAAAGAGTTTTGAAATAAAGGAGAGAAAGGAAGACCAAAATTGAGAGGAGGATGGGCAAAGCTAGAAGATATGGGGAATAGTTTCAAGGGCGGAGCAGAAGGCACATCTACCCATAACAAGACCAAGTTTGGACAAGGTGTGGCCAACATGAAGTTTCATATGTAGTATACCCCAACCCAATAATTAACATTTGGCCTTAGCAGGGGATTGGTAAATGGTGTTAACCATGTGTTGCCCTTGAGAGTCAAAGGAGGACGTAAACCACTTGGTATTAAGAGAATATTCTAGAGGGAACAAGCTTTGAATGAGTTGACACAAAAACCTTGGCATGGTTATGGTAACGGTCGCCTAGTTTGGCTAACACCAATATGTCTAAGTGGGTGTAGGTTTGATGGTGATTTTAAGGAGAACATCAAGGGGGCTCAGTTGTATATGAGAAACATATAATTGTTAAGTTTTATAGGAAAACCAAATACATGACACAACAAGTTCCACGGAAGCCAATTGCTAGTCTTTATCCCAAATATCCTTCATTGTATTAATGATTTTCTTTTGTAAAAGATTTGGCATTTAATCTTGGTTGGATAGCAAGGGGAAGGTCATTAGATTGAATAATTTGTGTTGACAAATCTTCCACGAGTCAGATTTTGGCCTTAAAAGAACCGGGTTCCAGCACTCAGTCATTTTCAGGTTTGGTTCGATTCGAAGGTTCAACCAAAACGTTCATCTACAAGCTTCTACGCAAGAAGCGAATCATTGAACCTTTGAACCAAAAGGTTCAACGCCTAGTTCAACGTTGGGTTCAAAGTTCAGAGTTCAATGGTTCAAAGGCAAGCTCAACGCTAGGTTCAACCAAAAGTTCAACGAAATGGTTCAATGTCTTGGTTCAACGCCTAGTTCAACGTTGGGTTCAAAGCTTTCTGGTTCAACGGTTCAACAGCAAGTTCATTGCTTTTTTGGTTCAAAGGCGCTTGGCGCGCTTCATTGAACCTTTGAAGCGGTTCAACAAAGGTTCAACACTAGGTTCAACCAAAAGTTCAACGAAATGGTTCAATGTCTTGGTTCAACACCTAGTTCAACGTTGGGTTCAAAGCTTTCTGGTTCAACGGTTCAACAGCAAGTTCATTGCTTTTTTGGTTCAAAGGCTCTTGGCGCGCTTCATTGAACCTTTGAACCAGTTCAACAAAAGGTTCAACGCTAGGTTCAACCAAAAGTTCAACAAAATGGTTCAATGTCTTGGTTCAATGCCTAGTTCAACGTTGGGTTCAAAGCTTTCTGGTTCAATGGTTCAACAGCAAGTTCATTGTTTTTTTGGTTCAAAGGCACTTGGCGCGCTTCATTGAACCTTTGAACCATTTCAACAAAGGTTCATCAACTAGGTTCAAAGGGATGGTTCAATGCAAAAGAGGACTTTTTCGAAGGACAAGTGTCTTTGCGAAGGACATTTCATCGACCAAAGTACCTTTTGGCTTGTTCAAAGACTTGTTCAAAAAGACCCGCGGAATTTCACCTAGACATTTTGCCCGTGGAATTTCACCCAGACATTTTGCCCGGGGAATTTCACCTAGACATTTTGCCCAGGGAATTTCACTCGGACATTTTGCCAGGGGAATTTCACCCGGACTTTTTGTCTGCAGGAATTTTCCCTGGGAAAATGTCTGCGGGAGAGCAGAAAGTGAATGGCCCAAGAAAATGTCCGCGAGAGAGCAAAAAGTGAAGGGCCGATAAAAGACTATGAAGGATCATTTCTCAGGGCCCGAAAGGGTAAAGTCCAGTCTGGAAAAGTGCCAAGTGGAAAGATAAAAGAAGACCAAGAGATGACGCACCCAAACACGTCAAATTCAACACAGTCAATTAGCCGTTGGAAACACAGTGACAATCATGAAAACGTTAAATTTAGGCCGCGGAAAGTAGCCGTTGAAATTTAAAAAGGTAGCAAATTCCAAAATTAGCCGACTGTGCAAAAGAGAATTAAAAATATATATAATCTGGCGAAGAGTTAACATGGAATCCTCCCAAAAATAGACACGACCAGAATTAGAGGATTCACATGCGAATGCAAGTCTATTTTCAAACAATCAGTCAAAGCTTCAGCTAACTGACCATTAAGATCCTATTCATCCCCAGTCAAGGCACGCATCCGAAGGTCAAAATTAGCTTGAACGGGGTTTGACTGTTCATATTCAGAGTTAACTGATTGATAAAACGCCACATCCAGAAGTAGAAGATTTCCATGCAAGGATGAGTGTGCTTCCTCCAACAAGCAAAATTCATGCAAAGACAAGAAAAATATAATTTATTGAGTTAACCAAAGTGATTTTTTCTCTTAAAGATATACGCCTATCTTTGGCCTATTGTAAATTCCTATATAATGGCTTTCAGCCTTGTTTTAAATAATCCAATCTCTCTTGGTTAAACCAGACTCTGCCATTAAGAGTTGTGTAACCTTTTCGATTAATAAGCAGGAGTGTACTTTTAGATTTCAAGCTTGGCATAGTGTATATTTTTCAACAATTTGCATAAGTGGTAGAGTTTTCTCCCTTCCCAAATTATGTTTCGTACCTAGTTGCTATATTATCCTTGTGCAGGTCATGTCAAAGTGTTCTTTATTGTCTTTTGCTGAGACTGTAAGTGGATGTAGGCGGCTGTAAAGTGTCTTTTCTCTGGCCTCTCTTCCCCATTTTCCCTCAGGTTTTAGTAATTGAACCGAACCTCTGCATGAAATACTTATGCACAAGTGATTAATTTGAAGTCTAAGGTCTTCCTTCTCTGTTGTTCGCTCAGTGTTCAAGGTTTTGAGCTGAGTAGGATCATAGTTCTGGTGTATCACCCCCTTTTAGGTAGGATTTCCCTTTAAGTTTCTCCTTCTCCCTTTTCCATGGCAGTCAGCAGCGTAGAGTAGGAATCCTAATTGATACATCATGCAGGAACCACCCTTCTCTGGAGGTTCTCCTCACTGTTGAGGCACCCACCCTCGTGAGGAGATCCCATTGTTTCGGTCGGATAGAAGACTAGTCGTTTCACGCACGTCTTTGAATCAAGGTGCAGCTCCATGTTGACAACAGTTTTTGGCACGCCCGATGGGACCACAAAAAAGAGTTACTGAAATCTTCATAGCAAAAGAAGATATTTATTTGCAGAAAGGCAGAAGAGTTCATAGCATCATTCAGACAATCAGTTCATGCCAAAAGTTACTACAAGATCAGCAAGTAAAGGTATTCCTTTTGAATTTTTGACTTTTAAAGGAGCAAGATCTAGAAGGACAAGACCATATCCTCTAAGGAGAGAATAGTTAGCTCCCCTTCACCCTATTGTGCTCAACATTGAAATTCCCATCATGTAGATGGCCAATAGGAATCAGGTATTTGCTCCATTTAATGGAGGAAGCCCATTAAATTTAGCACGGCTAAATGATATCCCTACATCTGCCCTCAAAAGTATTCCATACTTCTTAGGGGAAGATCAAACAACCCCTGTTGAGCATATACAGGATATTGCTAATCTTTGTTCAGTTCACAATGTAACTGAAGATAATGTCGCCATCAAATTATTAGTTGCTTCCTTCAAAGGAAAAGCATTACAATGGTATAGGACCCTCCCACTTAGATGTATCTCTACTTGGGATGAATTAGGCGCCGCTTTGGTCAAACAGTTTGAGGACAAGTCTGACTACCTATCTTTGGTGGAGCAATTAACAGCCATACAGAGAGCCCCTCATGAGTTCATGTTTGATTTCAATCTCAAATTCCAAAAGACATGGCACAGGATACCAGTCTTAATTAGACCATCACCAGAGTATGCTTTTTTATATTTTTTGAAAGCTCTAAATTTTGATATCAGTGTGATGATACAGTCAATGGGCGGCACTACCTTACCAGATGCCTATGACATGGCAATAAGAGTAGAAAATAGTCTGATTCAGGCAGGAAAGCTTGCTCCAAGACCGTTAATGCCCATATTTCTAGAGATAAGTTCAGCATCAACCCTTCATGTTCCTCATGTTCCATCCTTAGCTCCAATTCTAGCACCTCAGCGTCCAATTGCAGCCTCTACTAGTCAGTCTAGTGAGATAGGAGAGCTAAAAACTCTGTTACAGTCTTTCAAAAATGAAATAGTACAGCTTAAGAGGCAACAATTCCAGTCAAATAGGCCTTATCAACAACAGAATCAGAACAGCTATCAACCTTTCAAGGATCAAAGATCTTATCAGGGTTTCAGAGAGAACCGATTACCCTATCAAACGCAAGGGGCTATAACTCCAACAAAGCCATATGTTGTTATTGATCCAAGTGCTCCTTCCACTTCAAAGGCCATTGTTCCAACTTCATCCCAGAACAATTTAGTACAGGATTCAGGTTGGCAACCTTCAAATCCAAATAATTTTCAAAATCAGGATTCAACTCAAACGAATGGTGCCATGCCACAGATGACACAAGAGGAGTTCTCTTTTCATGAGAGCCAATATCAAGATACGGGCCTCGCATCACAAGGAACGATCCAAGGGCAGCATGATGCTGTTAATGTAAATTGGCAGGTAGAGGATCACGTTGCTTTTTCTCAAGATATTAGGACTCACACTTCAAATGATCAGGTTGCAGCTCTAACTCGCCAAGGAAACAAAAGAAGCGTTGTTGAAGAAACTCCACCAATGGCAAGTATGCCTAATGCTTCTAGTACTATTGTTCAAGGGGTAAAAGGACAGCTTGCTGCCCCCACAGTCACGAAAAATCAGACTACAGAGGCTGGTAAAGCACAACAAATACCTCTTGTTCGTGAGCAGCAAGTAACACAAAGGGTTTAATCAAAGGTAAGTCCTTCCCAGTTCAACATTGTAGACCAGATGAAAAGATCTAACATCAATATTAGCATGTGGGATACTCTGTCAATTCCAGGCCAAAAGGATAGCCTCATTCAAGAACTCTCCACTCTTGAATTGTCTCCAAAATTAGTAGATAAAGGAGGTATTGTTTTAACAAACTTAGATCCGCCAACTAAGCAGCAGGTACAGCAAGGAGATAATTTACCAAAGGCAGACAAGGCTGAGGTAAAAGTAAAAAAGACTCCCCCTTTTTATCTTTCCTTGATAGTAGGAGACACTTTAGTTCATAATTGCATGGTGGACAGTGGAGCCAGCAGCACCGTCATGCCTAAACAGATTGCAGACAAGCTCAGCCTTGTCTATGAGTCAAATACCAATGGAGTATTACAACTGGATGGTTCACCAGCAAAGACGGTAGGGATTATTAAAGGTTTGAAACTAACATTACATGCATGTCCTAATGTTACTATTCAGCAGGACATTGTAGTAGTAGATCTACCCCCTTACTTCGCCATGTGCCTTTCAAGAGATTTCACCTCAAAGATTGGGGGATACCTATCAGCAGATTGGACATACCTGCTGTTCGAAACCAGATATGGCACAAAGGTAACCATTCATTTAGAGCCTATTGCGCGTTTTCACATGGAGCCTTATATGCCAAGTGTGGTCAATTCAAACTGTATTATTTCAGATGAAGTAGTACAAATTAGTGAGGTAGAAAAAGACTCACCTTTGGATGGAGTTCCAGACTTATTTCTTGATGAGTGGGCCTCTACTTTGCATGAGTATGATCCATACAAGCTGATTGAAGAAGAAGATCTTGGTGTATATTGTATTCATGAGAACAATGCGCAAATCCCAGCCATGGTCAAAGAAGGCAAGTCTAGTGAAGGCTTGTGGCAGCTGTACTTCAATGGATCAAGAAATAAGCATGGGACAAGAGCTGGAATAATGTTAATTTCTCCCACTAAACAAAGGTATTTCTCATCCATTAAATTTTAGTTTGGCTGTTTGAATAATGTTGCTAAATATGAAGCACTAGTCCACGGTTTGCAAAGGGCTAGGAAGATGAAAGCAAGCTATCTACAAGTGTTTGGGGATAGTGAGCTGGTGGTTCACCAGGTAAGGGGCTTAAATGTATGCAAGAACATGCTGCTTAAATCTTATAGACACAGGGTATGGGATTTACTTGAAGATTTCCAGGCTTTTAATATTTAGGCCATACCAAGGGACAGAAATAAACACGCTGATAGGTTGGCTGCTGTTGGGGCGCAATTTGACATTCCAGCTAATGTTAAAAGTGATGCTTCTCAATCACATATCAGGATAGTCATAAGGCCTTCTATCCCAAATAACCAGGAAAATTGGCAGGTATTCGAAAGTGACGATCAAATTGTTAGATTTTTACAGGAAGACGCTGAGTTTTCTCTAAAAAATTAGGGAAAACGCTTGCAGTAGTATGGTGACCAGATTGTACAGTTGAAAACCAATAAACTACCCAAGGGGTTGGTTACCCTTGAAAACATTTTTAGTGAAGACGATGATCTAAGGAAAGAGAAACCCGCTTTGTCTACAAAAGAAGAACATTATACCAATGTGGAGATTGCAGCTGGTAAGATATAGAAATTGGGCAAGGTATGCACTCCACTACAGCAGAAAGCTTTTGTTGAATTATGCCAAAATTTTGCTGACGTATTCGCATGGCAATATAGCGATCTCAAAGGGTTTGATCCGAGCTTGGCTCAACACACTATTGAGCTAGAAGATGAAACTAAGCCAGTATGACAAAGACAAAGGCCAATTAATCCAAAACTTGAGCCTTTAATGAAGGCTGAGCTTCACAAGCTTATAGAGTCTGCTATTATATTTCCAATCAAGCACTCAACTTGGGTGGTGAACCTTGTTCTAGTACGGAAAAAGAATGGTGAGATTCGGTTATGTGTTGATTTTCGCGACTTAAACAGGGCCTCGCTTAAAGACCACTATCCATTGCCATCAATAGAGCAAATCTTACAGCTTGTTTCAGGTTCGGAGAGGTTTTCCTTGTTAGATGGGTACAGCGACTATAATCAAATTTTAGTCAAAAAAGAAGACCAGTTCAAGACGGCTTTCACAACTAAGTGGGGAATGTTCGCATACAGAAAGATACCGTTTGGTTTGTCCAATGCTGGGGCAACCTTTTAGAGAGCCATGGATATGGCCTTCCAAGGCCTTCTTAACAAATTTGTGCTTATCTATTTAGATGATATCACAGTATTCTCAAAGGACGTAGAAGATCATGTGGTGCACCTCCAGCATGTTTTCGAAAGGTGTAGATAGTTTGGGATATCTCTAAATCCCAAAAAGTGTGTATTTTCAGTTCATGAAGGTACGCTGCTTGGACATGTTGTTTCTAAGCATGGTTTAAATATAGATCCTGTGAGGATTCAATTTATTTTGGCACTCTCCTTGCCTAAAAGCAAGAAGGCTTTGCAAAGCTTCTTTGGGAAAATCAATTTCATAAGGATATATATTTCGGATTTTGCTACTATAGCTAGGCCACTTACAACCATGTTAAAGAAAAATCAGAGCTTCAGCTGGGCCAAGGAAGGAATAACGGGATTTGAAGAGGTTAAGAAAACCATAGCAAGTGCCCCCACACTCTTGAATCTAGATTTCAAGAAAGACTTCATTTTGTATACGTATGCTAATGTGGACACCATTTCAGGGATTCTTATGCAGCAAAACCATGAAAACTTGGAGTAGCCAATAGCCTTCTATAGCCAAGGCCTGCAGGAGTATGAGACAAGGTACTCTTTTGTTGAAAAACATGTCCTTGCAATCATAAGATCTCTGAAGAAATTTAGGCACTTACTGTCTAATAATAAAATACTTCTAATGGTTGCTCATCCGAGCATCAAGGAATTCCTTCTGAACAGGGACATGAATGAGAAAAGGGTTGGTTGGATAACCAAAGTGATGGAATATGATATAGAAATTAAGATCACAAAACTGGTTAGGGGTAGAGGGCTTAGTGAGCATCTAGCTCGGGACTTGCAAGAAACTAATGACGTTGTTCTAGTATCAAATGATGTAGAAGTCGTTGTTGTACAAGCATCACCTTCCAGCTAGTTCTACGATCTGGTAAATTATCTACAAGAAGGTCATTACCCTTCCCACCTAAGCACCTCAAGAAGAAGGTATTTTAGACTACAATCAATTCTGTTTTTGCTTGTTGACAACGTCTTGTTCAAGAAAGATATCAACAGAATGTTACTAAGGTGTGTAAAGCCAGGCCATACTCAAAGGTTGCTGGAGGAGTTCCATGATGGATTTGATGGAGGACACTTTTCTGCCTAAACTACAGCACTTAA
The DNA here is from genome assembly GCA_037957365.1 of Torreya grandis. Taxonomy (NCBI): domain Eukaryota; kingdom Viridiplantae; phylum Streptophyta; class Pinopsida; order Cupressales; family Taxaceae; genus Torreya; species Torreya grandis. The sequence goes on along the minus strand of JARHVA010002763.1, from coordinate 1,255,866 downwards.
GATCATGAGAGGTGGGTACTTTTGGCCTACTATATTTGGTGATTGCCATGCATGGGTAAGGAAGTGCCAACAATGTGCTATGTTGGTGGAAAAGATTAAACTGGCAGCCCTGCCCCTACAGCCAATTACAATGGATCAGCCATTAGTTCAGTGGGGATTAGACTTTATTGGTCTCATCAATCCTCCTTCCAGCTTAGGGCATAAATGGATTTTGATAGCTACAGACTACTTCACACATTGGACAGAAGTAGTTGCATTATAGGAGGCAAACGAAACTAATGTCCTTGATTTCTATGAAAGTTTGGTCACTAGGTTTGGAGTCCCTTCAACAATTATCTCTGACAATGCAATGGCTTTTGTGGGATCTAGGATCAGCTAGTGGGCAGTCCAATACGAAATCTATCTCAGCACCTCATCAAATTACTATCCACAAGGAAATGGCCTTGCTGAGTCTACAAATAAAAACCTATTGAGGATCATACGAAGGACAATTGAAGACAATCAGAGATCTTGGTACCTCAAGCTGAAGTCAGTGCTATGGGCTGATAGGATTACCTACAAAAGGTCAATAGCTAACTCTCCCTACAAGCTGGTCTATGGTAGAGAAGCAAGGTTACCGATCTCTCTTGAGTTTCCTGCCTTAAAAATTAATGCATCAACTCGAACTGTTAGAAAATGAGCCTATGGAGATCAGGTATGCAGAGCTTATGGAGCTAGAAGAAACAAGAAATCAAGCCATGCTAGCCATGGAAAGTCATCAGGCACAGGTGAAAAAGACATTTGACAAAGGAGCTTCCTCACGAAGCTTCAGTGAAGGAGATTTGGTCCTTAAGTGGGATGAGGACCGGGCCAAACCAGGAAAGCACACCAAGTTTGATTCGCTTTGGAGTGGCCCATACACAATCTCCAGCTGCAAATCCCACAACGCCTTCCAACTTGCTAAGATGGATGGCGAAGAACTTCCAATCCCAGTCAATGGGATACATCTAAAACATTGCTATCAAAGAGCAAAGTTCCATGTACATATTTAATTATTCTTTGCTTTCCTCTAAGTGATGTAAAAGCACAGTAGTTTGCTTCAGTTTTGTTCAATAAGTGCTTGTTTGCACATTTGCTTTTAGTTAGTTTTTCGCTTTCGTGTGTTTTCCTTCTTATTTTGAAGGAAGAGGTTATTACAACAATGATCAGAGCAGATTTTCAATCAGAGATCAGATTCACCATCTGGGATTCATATAGCATCTATACATGGCCTGGATCCTCAAGCATAGTAGGCATGCTTCCTAGTTGAGTCGCCAGAATGTTGACAAATCTTCCACGAGTCAGATTTTGGCCTTAAAAGAATAGGGTTCCAGCACTCAGTCATTTTCAAGTTTGGTTCAATTCTAAGGTTCAACCAAAACGTTCATCTACAAGCTTCTAGGCAAGAAGCAAATCATTGAACCTTTGAACCAAAAGGTTCAACGCCTAGTTCAACGTTGGGTTCAAAGTTCAGAGTTCAATGGTTCAAAGGCAAGCTCAACATTTGGTTCAATGCTAGGTTCAACCAAAAGTTCAATGAAATGGTTCAATGTCTTGGTTCAACGCCTAGTTCAACGTTGGGTTCAAAGCTTTCTGGTTCAACGGTTCAACATCAAGTTCATTGCTTTTTTGGTTCAAAGGCGCTTGGCGCGCTTCATTGAACCTTTGAACCAGTTCAACAAAGGTTCAACGCTAGGTTCAACCAAAAGTTCAACGAAATGGTTCAATGTCTTGGTTCAACGACTAGTTCAACGTTGGGTTCAAAGCTTTCTGGTTCAACGGTTCAACAGCAAGTTCATTGCTTTTTTGGTTCAAAGGCACTTGGCGCGCTTCATTGAACCTTTTGAACCGGTTCAACAAAGGTTCAACGCGAGGTTCAACCAAAAGTTTAACGAAATGGTTCAATGTCTTGGTTCAACGCCTAGTTCAACGTTGGGTTCAAAGCTTTCTGGTTCAACAGTTCAACATCAAGTTCATTGCTTTTTTGGTTCAAAGGCGCTTGGCGCGCTTCATTGAACCTTTGAACCGGTTCAACAAAGGTTCATCGACTAGGTTCAAAGGGATGGTTCAATGCAAAAGAGGACTTTTTCAAAGGACAAGTGTCTTTGCGGAGGACACTTCATCGACCAAAGTACCTTTCGGCTTATTCAAAAAGACCCGCGAAATTTCACCTGGACATTTTGCTTGGGGAATTTCACCCAGACATTTTGCCCAGGGAATTTCACTCAGACTTTTTGTCTCCGGGAATTTTCCCTTGGAAAATGTCTGCGGGAGAGCAGAAAGTGAATGGCCCAGGAAAATGTCTGCAGGAGAGCAGAAAGCGAAGGGCCGATAAAAGACTCCAAAGGATCATTTCTCAGGGCCCGAAAGGGTAAAGTCTAGTCTGGAAAAGCGCTAAGTGGAAAGATAAAAGAAGACCAAGAGATGACGCGCCCGAACACGTCAAATTCAACACAGTCAACTAGCCATTGGAAACACAGTGACGGTCATGAAAACGTCAAATTTAGGCCGCAGGAAGTAGCCGTTGAAATTTAAAAAGATAGCAGAAATTTCCAAAATTAGCCGACAGTGCAAAAGAGAATTTAAAAAATAGATAATCTAGCGAAGAGTTAACATGGAATCCTCCCAGAAATAGACACGACCAGAATTAGAGGATTCACATGCGAACACGAGTCTATTTTCAAACATCAAAGCTATTTTCGAACAATCAGTCAAAGCTTCAGCTAACTGACCATTAAGATCCTGTTCATCCCCAGTCAAGGCATGCATCCGAAGGTCAAAATTAGCTTGAACAGGGGTTGACTGTTCATATTTAGAGTTAACTGATTGAATAAATGCCACATCCAGAATTAGAAGATTTCCATGCAAGGATGAGTGCGCTTCCTCCAACAAGCAAAATTCATGTAAAGACAGGAAAAATATAATTTATTGAGTTAACCAAAGTGAATTTTTCTCTTAAAGATATACGCCTATCTTTGGCCTATTGTAAAGTCTTATATAATGGCTTTCAGCCTTGTTTTAAATAATCCAATCTCTCTTGGTTAGACCAGACTCTGCCATTAAGAGTTGTGTAACCTTTTCGATCAATAAGCAGGAGTGTACTTTCAAATTTCAAGCTTGGCATAGTGTAAATTTTTCAGCATTTTGCATAAGTGGTAGAGTTTTCTCCCTTCCCAAATTCTGTTTCGTACCTAGTTGCTATATTATCCTTGTGCAGGTCATGTCAAAGTGTTATTTATTGTCTTTTGCTGAGACTGTAAGTGGATGTAGGCGGCTGTAAAGTGTCTTTTCTCAGGCCTCTCTTCCCCATTTTCCCTCAGGTTTTAGTAATTGAACCGAACCTCTGCATGAAATACTTATGCACAAGTGATTAATTTGAAGTCTAAGGTCTTCCTTCTCTGTTGTTCGCTCAGTGTTCAAGGTTTCGAGCTGAGTAAGATCATAGTTTTGGTGTATCACCCCATTTTAGGTAGGATTTCCCTTTAAGTTTCTCCTTCTCCCTTTTCCATGGCAGTCAACAGCGTAGAGTAGGAATCCTAATTGATACATCATACAGGAACCAACCTTATATGGAGGTTCTCCTCACTGTTGAGGCACCCCCCCTCGTGAGGAGATCCCATTGTTTCAGTTGGATAGAAGACTGGCCGTTTCACGCACATCTTCAAATCAGGGCACAGCTCCAGGTTGACAACAATTAGTTCTCCCAAAAACTAGAGTTGGGGATACTCAATCCATGTCAAAGGGATTTGTGGCACTATTGGAGAAGAGGGGCCATTTCCTGCCAAGCTACCCAATATGTCTAAGAGGAAGAAAACCCAAAATGTTTTTTAAAAAGTACATTTAGGATTTTGTCTTCCTAAGGAATGGAGGTTCAAGGGCCTTTATGAGATGCATGTTGAACCTATTTCCTAACAAGGATCTTCCAAGGTTTAGTACTTTGGGTAGCTCTTGCAAACCATTTAACAACAAGAAAATCCCTTGTTGTAGTGGGTTAATAATTCTAAGCCCACCCACAAATTTAAGCTAAGTGCAAAGCTCCGAGCCATCCCTTTCTTACCAGAGTTGTTACTCCAAAGGAAACCATGGATCAATTACATAAGTTTTCCATATGTTGATTTCAAAGGAAAGCAATAAGATAAGTAGTATGCATGGCTAGCCAAAAAAATGTGATTGATAACAATCAGCTTGCATGCTAGGGAGAGAAATTTACAAGACCAATTTTCCACTTTTTTTTTAATTTTATTGAGCACCCATGTTGGTAGTAGAATAGAACTGCAAAATTGCAGAGTATAATCGTATGACAAGTGTGCATTTCACACCATTTTGTATGTAGCGTATTATTTTTATTTTTATGCAACTATCTTTGTGCATCAAAAGTCTTCGAAATGTGAAGAGTCTTTTTTGGATTGTAGTGAACCACAAGAATGTGAAGCGACAAAATCTTTGGAAAACTCTATATATATCACTCAATTGTTCTAAAAAAGGGTTCTGAAATGTAAAGATTGTTATAAAGATTTAGAAATGGTTTTCCTTATGGTCGTTGCCTACGTTATGTTATGTGTCAATGTAATCAGTTTATTAGGAAATCTCTTACTATTGGAGTTAATTATATCTATGAATCATGATAATTCTAATATATCATGCACTTGTGCTAATATAAAGTTCTATGTGATAGCCTTTTTGGTTGTTTTTATATTACTCTACCCACAAGTATCCCCTATTAGCTTGTTTTGGTGGGTTTTTCAAGAACCTCTGGTAACAATGGTGCGGTGAGCGTGGATTATCAAAACATGTTGTGATGGCTATGAGGAAAGAGAGACTTGGAGTGATGGCTCGATGAACAAATTTATAATTTTGTAGAGGAAGAAACATGAAGAATAGGAAGTTCTACCCAATAAGTTATTCACAAGCACAGTTATGATGAAATATATGAGATTTTTTGGTGTGAATTTGATGTTGGGGCATCATTGATAGCTGTAATTTTGGCTTGATATAGGGGTAAGTGCATGGAGTTGGGTGATAATTCTATGGACATTTACCATAACATGATCGCATTAATTAATAACATGATCATGTTATTTAATTAATGTGATCACATTACTTAAGTCTAGGTTCAGGATAACCGAGTCATAATGTGATCGCAATATATTAAACAATAATGTGATCGCGTTATTAAAGGGAACATGATCCCATTAATAACATGATCACATTCCCTAAAAAAATAGGGAAACTCAAATGTAAAATTATTTATTTTGCATTCACATTTCCTCCTCTCCATTTTTGTGATCACATTTTGTTAAAAAAAGTGTAAGAAGTGCCAAGACGCTGATAAATTCACCCCACATGCTTGCTAATCGATGATGTCATTGCATAGGAGAGGTAAGTCATCAAAATCTTCTCTATTTAACCCTAATTTTTCATAATTTTCATTGTGTAACCCATGTTTTTAATTGTAATTGATTTTTTTCTAACGGGTCATCTTGCTAACCTTCCTAACTCTCCACAAAACCCTCAGCTTACTCCTCCTCCTAACCCTCCACAAAACCTTGTTATTTCTCCTATCCCTCCACCTAACCCTCTTACAGTTCCCCAAAATCCCCTAGCAATCAAGAGTTTTTAATTGACAACATTGTTAGAAACACACTTGAAATTGAAGACATAATTGATAGAATGAGAGATCATAGTTTGAGCAGCCCCTACCATGCCCAGCTAGCCAGTTCCCTATAAACCTTATTAGGTCAAATTGACTCAATAGCGAGTCAAATTGATTGATATACCTCATTATAAGGATACTTATAGGACATATTATGCTAATAAGTTGTCATCCCTTCAAGTCAAGAATTTAGAAATTTCAAAAGTTGATATTTATGCCTTATTCATCGACCCAGCCACCAATGCCCCCTTTTGAGTAATCGCCAAACATTTTCCTATCCATCACTGTGTACATAACTTAATCATGACTAATTTTTGAGATTGATGGTGGATGGTCTTTGACTATCCACCATGTAACAACCATGAGGTCCTATTATATTTTTTGAGGAAACTCTATTGTGAGTTTGTCTTCAATCAAATTCCTAATTATTTTTTATTTTAGTGAATTTTAGGGTCGAGGAAAAGGCTATGCATAGAATCGACTAGGTACATGCCTAATCGGCATGTATATATTCATATCCAAAAGCCTTTTAAGCTTGAGATCTCCTTCACAATTTAGTAGGTCATGTAGATAGATACTCTCCATGCTCTTAGTTCACTCACCGATACACTCGTTCAACATACGAGCAGGATTTCATAGAGTGATGTTATAAATACGCCATATGTTACTTGACCTTGTCCCCACCCTTACAGTTCATGTGGAGCTATGTGCATGTGACCTTCTGATGATGATGGCATCGGTGGTTCAGATGGCTTAGATCATATTCTTATGAGTGATGATTTTTTGGCATGTAGACATCAATCACCACACAGATGCAGGTATATTTTATATATGTCATGTTAGATTTAAATTATATTTGCAAAATTAATCTTGAAGCTAATAATTAATTCACATTAAAATTTAATACAATATATATGTCATTTTTTATGTCATAGGAGGTGATGGTTCCTTCATTGTCACAAAAAACATTTACAACATTTGATTTATCACATCCATTGTTTTCATATTCAGATCTAGCTACTAGGCCACCCACAACTACATCTGCCTTTGTTAGGATGACACCATTTACATATACAGAGGTAAAAATTGTTTACGTATATGTTTTACTCTTTATATTTGTTATGACTGCATTTATTTACATATACATGTTGATGAGAGATGTGGGATATGATTTCTCTATTTTTATGTCTCTTGCTTATACCTGATGTACCTCCAACTGTTTTTTGTCTAGATGGAGCCTAACCTCCCATAGCCCTAACAATCTCATTGAGAGTCTTCACCTGAGATGCTAAACCAACCACATTTTCCTCTAGGCCAACTATCTCTCTCTTATTATGAGAGAAATCCATGTATGTATGATAAGTAGGGAGAAAAACATGTGTATGCTTGCTTATTCACACATGAAAAACTACATCCACCAAAATATTATCGAGGCTCAAATAATCTTCACCTAAAAAATCCTAACCAAAGTTTCTTTGATCATGCTCCACCATTAAGTGATTCACTCTAAAGCCATATAACAAGAGAAGACATTAGATTTCTAGTCACATAAAGAAACAATAACTGAGTAATAAATTACAAAGTAACATAGAAAGTAGCTAAAAATAAACCAACTCACTACTTTATTTGGGTAACTTCATGTTAGTCTAGGTATAATTCCTAATTGGACCTCATATTATCATTCTCCTCCTATCCTGTTAGTTCCTCTCTAACAAGTGTATTATCACCCTTGTTTCCCCCTAAACTTCAGCTCTTCACCCTCTATCCTATGTTTGTTTCTACATCTAAGTATCTACATATTATGGTGGTGGTTGTACTTAATGTTGGAATCCTACCATAATTGCAACCTAGACACAAGATATTTCCAATTAGTACTCTCCCAATTTTACCTGTGATAGTAGTAGAGTGTCCACCTCACTCAAAAACTATCCTAAAATACCCTAATATATCATTGTCAGTGTGTCTACCACTCATGGAAAGTCTCTCAATGCTGGCATACCTATCCAACTAGAAGCCCTGATGACCCCCACTGTCCCAATCTCTAACCCTCACTAGTAAGGGGTCATGTTCTCATACACTTATCCCATGATGAGTGTAGAGGTCATGTGCTCGTACACCAAAGTATTACACCTAATTAAAAACCTTACCTCATTTACAATCATCTATCAAGTCCACAACCCTGCCTTTAGCTGACAAGCCTAGTGTCCTGATCACAACCTTGAAAGTGATTATCCACTCTCAAGGGACTTATGGGAAAATTAAACTATTTTACATGACACATCCTAGTTGGTGAACAGGTCAAACAAAGGCATCTACTTAATGGGACAACAATCCCCACCTACACAATCCAAAGTATCCCTATTATATATAGTGTGGCCAAATCATTAGTCATTGATTTCTCTATAATCTTAAGAAGCCAATCATACTTCATCACTGTACTCCATCAAATGTAGGCCCACATTTTTAAAACACAATTTGAAATATCCCTAAATACTCTAAGTTAATCTTGAAAATTCATCCAAAAGGAATTAGTTACGAGGGTCCAGACCTAAGTCAAACCCCTATATTCAGACAAGTAATAAATCAACAACCATTATAGTCCAACATGTAATATAGTGTAAATTGAAGATCTTGACCCAAGTATATTTATATTTATCAATTTGAAAAAAACAAAAAACAAAACTAGTATATTATATATTCCCTTTCACAGTTTTAATCCTCTAATTTTGATTATTGTATCAGGGTGTTGCTCTAACACTTCAATAGATGTCTTATAATTTTAGATCTAAGTGTATTTTCACATGCATGCTTGTCTTCTTCTTTCCTATAATGTGTCATTACATTCATGTACTTATATAGACAAATATTTTATATGTACAAGTGCTTATATTGATCGTTTTGGTTTCCATATATAAGATTTGACATGTACTTTATATAAAACTAAGTGAAACTTTGTTTACATGAATAATTGATGGTTGGTACTAACACTCCTCCCTCTCTACGAGCTGAGACAGACATAGGCATTGTTGATGCAATGTCATCTACATAGGCGCTAATAGAGGTATATATTGGTTCTTGTAATTTTGAATTGTAAAAATAGAATTGTTTTAATAATTTTAATACATGTGTACTTAGGGCAAATATAACTTATGTTTATGTATTATGTATGCAAGGTTGTTCTATGATAGCTGATAGTCCCAGTCAAATGGTGATTGGGGTAACTTCTCGTGTTCCTCCTGTATTTAAGACACCTATTTGGATAGTTGACCCTAATTCGAATATGTTTGTTGTGATTATTGTGTTTGTGAGATGTTATTCTTGGTGATATATTAAACCATGTTATTTAATACATCTTTTAAAGCTAATCGAAGACAATAAACTAATTTCTATAGTTGACTCGATAAATAAATTAGTGGATATAACATTAAAATGTTTAAATATAGGTTTGACAACTATTGTTATGTTAACATCTAATCTAGTATTTATGTCAATTCCCTATGTGGACTATCCTTAAAAACTATATTATAATAAATCTATTATAGATGGCTTACCTAGTATTAGTTAATGTTGACTTTGTTTATAGTTGGCATGATTATCAAGTGTTATGTATGAAGTCCACATTCAAATAAATTATATTAGGTTTGGACTTGAGTAGTCTTTGGGTTGAGTTCGATCTTTTTGAGATGGAATAAAAGGTTGCATTATTATTGCATTTGACTATGGAGTTTAGTTATTTTGAACTCAAACATGCAACTCGGGTTAACAATAGTTTCCAGCATTGATGGCATGAAAACCCTTTTCATATTATAAACCCTGGATGGTGCTTGTGGTATTTTTTTGGGTAGGGTTTTCAGGACTTAGTTGATGAAATAATGGTATCTATTTCTAAATCATTGATATAGCCTATCGGTGAGAGGATTATGCTTAGCCTAAATAAAATCCTATGATAAATGATAGATGTGTAACATAGATTTGAGGGCTTCGATTTACTCATAGATTTGCATTCAAGTTATTAGTAACCATGTCAATTTATGTTTTATCTGGACTTAAGAGATGACTATGTTTAAAATGTCAATTCTATTGTTAAAGATAAAAAATTATTTCAGATTAAGAGGTATAAATATACATATATATGTGTGTGTGTGTGTGTGTATAGAATGGATATATATGTATGTATCTATGTATATATTTATATATACATGTATAAACACATATGTATGTGTATATGTTATATATGTATGTATATATACATATAAATATGTATATATATGTATGTATACACACACACATATATTTATATTATATATATATAATGGATATGTATGTATGTATATGCATGCATATATACAAACACACATATGTATGTGTATATGTTATGTATGTATATGTATATATATGTATGTGATAGTATCTATAACTCAATATGGGATTATATTATTTTAAGGTCTATGCAAAACAAGATATTCGTAGAGGATATTGTTACTACGAGTGGTAGAAAACCGAGTCGACAAAGAAAATTTAATATTCAGGGTATAATATGGCAAAAGAGATGACTGTTTAATTCGAGACTGGCTTAATACAATTGGTGTTATTGTTTTGATTCAATTTTATGCATTGGTTAAATATATTTATTTGTTCATAAGAAATTATAACAAACTTGATTGGAATAAACTTGGGTTTGGAAAATATAGTCTAACACACATACATATGCGCACGCACACACACACACACATATAGAATGGATATACATGTATGTATATATGTATATATACATATACACACACATATGTATGTGTATATGTTATATATGTATGTATATATACATATAAATATGTATATATATATGTATGTATATGCATGTATATATACAAACACACATATATGTATGTGATAGTATCTATAACTCAATAGGCGATTATATTATTTTAAGGTCTATGCAAAACAAGATATTCGTAGAGGATATTGTTACTACGAGTGGTAGAAAATCGAGTCGATAAAGAAAATTGAATATTCAGAGTATGATATGCCAAAAGAGATGACTGTGTAATTCGAGACTAGCTTAATACACTTGGTGTTATTGTTTTGATTCAATTTTATGCGTTGGTTAAATATGTTTATTTGTTCATGAGAAATTATAACAAACTTGATTGGAATAAACTTGGGTTTGGAAAATATAGTCTAACACAGCTGAGTGCATAAATATGAAATAGTTGTTCAAAAATGTAAAATAAAGAACTGGATGTCATGTATTATTATAGGATGGAATTGAGATCCTAGCATAATAAGAGATTCTGGTTTTATGATGATTCATAGATTAGATAAATTTATAAAACAAGTGCTATCAATTATATTTGAGTAAGAAGTTTAGTTTTATAAAGTATGTTCAAAGGTTGATCTTTTGATAAACCAGATGTATATTCATGCATAAAGTATTTATCACAAGAAGCATGTATGGAAATACTTTAAGATTATTTGTCAAAAACTCATATTTGTAATATGATTGTATATGTTCATGAAAACCTTGCAAATTGAATTAAAAATTAAATGCTTAGGTTTATTGTTTAAAGGCAAATTATTATTGGACACACTTGTTCACATATTAGGTGAATACCGATATAAGTCTGGTTGTGACTAGAACTAGAAAACAATAATTTGTCTAAACAAAATGTTACCATGTTAGTAGATGGCTCGTAGAGCGTAGATCAAAATATGATTGCATGTTTGATGGCTTAGTATAAACTTATATATTCTTTTATGCAAGGAAAACCATGAACATGAATTCTAATATGATTTGGGTGGTTTTTATTTAAAATTTAACATGTAGGTTTATATCGAATTTGAGGTCAAAATTGTGAATGATAATAAAATAATCATATATATATATATATATATATATATATATATGAATTGTTGTTCAATCTCCAATATGATTTTGTTGGTGGTAGGTGACTTTTTAAGCATAGACGAAACAACAAGTGCATACAAACCCTAAGTATTTAACAAATGTTATAATTGCATATTATTGTTACAAGGGAATTGTGACTTGCTTTGTTATTTAATTAAGTTCATGGTAGTCTTGATTTTTAAATCTTGTAAAACCTTGACTTGTGTCATCAATCACTATTAGTATTTATATGCAGATAGTATTAAAAACTTATGTGCAATACATATTGTGAGAATATTAATATGTAAAAGTATTTAAACTTTTATAACATATAATAGTGCAATTATGTTTTCTTTTGATTGTTTATTTGCAGTATAATCTAGGGTATACCTAGGTGGTATAATCTCATTCTTCCTTAATTAATATTTATAAGTGTAAAATTATTGGTTTGTGTTTGCGTAGGGTGCTCATGCATAATGATCTATGATATTATGAGATGTCATAGAGTTATACAATATTAAAGTATGTTATACCCGGATGATAGATACTATATTTGTTATGTCTATATATATGAATTGTTGTTCAATCTCTAACATAATTTTGTTGGTAGTAGGTGACTTTTTAAGCATAGACGAAACAAGTGCATACAAACCCTAAGATTTTAATGAATGTTATGATCGCATATTATTGTTACAAGGGAATTGTGACTTGCTTTGTTATTTAATTAAGTTCATGGTAGTCTTGATTTTTAAATCTTGTAAAACCTTGACTTGTGTCATCAATGACTGTTAATATTTATATGCAGATAGTATTAAAAACTTATGTGCAATACATATTGTGAGAGTATTAATATATAAAAGTATTTAAACTTTTATAACATATAATAGTGCAATTATGTTTTCTTTTGATTGTTTATTTGTAGTATAATCTAGGGTATACCTGGATGGTATAATCTCATTCTTTCTTGATTAATATTTATAAGTGTAAAATTATTGGTTTGTGTTTGAGTAGGGTGCTTATGCATAATGATCTATGATATTATGGGATGTCATAGAGTTATACAATATTAAAGTATGTTATATTCGGATGATACATACTATATTTGTTATGTCTAGACCCATACCTATGTAAATGTATGCGTGTTGGTTGTTACTTTGAACAATATGTTTAATGACAATTAGTATGACATTATGTTTACGTGCATACAACCTTGAGAGTGTAACGAATGCTAGGTAAAACTTTTATGTGGTTGTAAAAAATATGACTTGCTTTGTTATATCCAGTTGATTGAATAAAAGTTATGTTTCCATGTATTTAAGACTATCATATATGACTGATAGTAAAAAACTAGAAGATATGTTTTAAAACATTAGATTATGATAATATGGATTATCATGGGGTGTAGTTATATGAAACTTATTGTGATAGTGAGAATCTACAGTTAAGTGTGTGTTTTACCTAGATGGTATAAACTATAGTCATTATTTTCACAATAAGTTAGATAATAATGTAAGATTCAGTGGTGCATTTGATGAAATAAATGTATACTGTGCTTACTCCAATGTTTAGCATATGTTATGATATGATTGCTAGTTGGATGTAAATTATTTGAATCTTGAGATTAAATTATGTATAATGAGACGTTATCTTTCGTGTGTATGATTTACATGTTGGTGCAATATCTTGCAATAGAATGGGTTTTTTATGATACATTACATGTATAGTTTTAAAAATCATACAATACTTGGGTACTAGCTTGTTACTCTGAATTCCTACATCGTTTCTATCTATTTATCTGTGAAGGGAGGCGCATTCCCTGATAAGGGATTGTGTAGGGATCATTGGTCCGTGGTTGGTGTGAAAAAACGTTCAGATGATGCTCTTCGTCCTCACAAGAGTACTACATTTGAGACGACACTTGAAATTGTCACACATACTGAATAGGCCGAAGAACTCATGCTCTAGGGAGCCTTGTATATTATTTTTGTACATTTTGTTATATTGTATTCACTCCAGGGAACATTTCATGTAGAAATGTAATTCCCTGTTAACTGTGGATTGACCAACAACGACTGAGTATTGTTTCAACAATGGTTGGATAATTGCAATTAATTTCTATGATTGTATTATGATGCATTTTCATGTATTTATAATGGTTAGTCATTGTTTGATGTCACATGCTTATTTAGAGTTATCACTCTTGGAGTAGTTTTGTATGATTTGCTTCAATTCTTGTGATGTAATCTATTTATAGTTAATATGTTTAAAAAAAACTTTCATGTACTTTTTTGGTTAGAACCCAATGGGATTGTTACAATGACCATAAATTCATAATGGCCTTCATGAGTTTTGAACACTATTTTATGTATGTCCTCATCGTGGATGCAAATTTGATGATATCCAAAGTGAAGGTCTAATTTTGTAAAATAAATAACACCATGCAAATCATCTAACAAATCATCAATTACTGGAATATGAAACTTATTTTTTATGGTGTATTTGTTGAATTCTCTGTAGTGTGGGCATATTCTCCAATTGTCATCTTTCTTCTGCACCATGACCATCGAGGAGGAATATTCACTTCGACTATGTTGGATGATTCCTGCCTCAAACGTCTCTTGTACCATATATTCATATCACTCTTTTGGGCATATGAATACTTGTAGGGTCTGATATTGGGTGGTGTACTTCTTGGAATGAGTCTGATGGCATGATTATGTGCATGACTTGGAGAAAGTCCTTTTGGCATGTCACCAGAAACAACATAATGGTCATTCAACACCCTTTTCAAATCAGGGTATGTAGACTCCTTGGTTGGTTAAACCTCTATGAAAAATAAGAGTGCCACAAAACCTTCTATACCTTTACTAAAAATCTTCATCATTTGGTAGAAACTAACCAATTGTGAAGATTTAGTTCATAATACATGTAGTTCAAAAGCTCTACCTTCTGAATGGAACCAAATGAATAATTCTTAGAAACTCATCTCCATAGTGTTCAAAGTGGTGAGCCACTGCACTCCCAAAACAATCTCAACACCTCCCGTAAGAATTAAAAATATAGGGGAATCTAACAAATAATCTCCCATAGCAAGCTTAATGCTATGTCATTTTCTAGAATAGTTGACCGTACCTCCATCTGCAATCATGATATGAAAGTTTGGAGCTAGATAAATGAAACAATTCCAACGAGTAGCCAACTTACTATTTATGAAGTTATGTATACTCTTATTGATGAAGTTATGTGTACTCCTAGAGTCAATTAACAGTCACCTTCTGTTTTTTCAAGAAACCCACTATCTTAATAGTTTGAAGAGTACTAATTCCTATAAACGTATGACAAGAAATAGTGGGTTGATAATCTTCAGATTCATCTTTAGGTTCTTCTAACCCTACACTTGAAGCCTCATCTTCTTCCTCATCGACACCGTCATGTAAAATTTCTTTTCAGCACATCTATGCCCTTTACTCCATTTGCTATCACAACCAAAACACAAACCTTTTGCATGCTTTTCTTCCACTTGTTGAGGTGTCAATCTGGTAGGCTAATGAAACGATGGTGCTGGGAAGGTGCGTTCATGGACATTGGTGAAAGGTCTTCGTCTGATCAACGCTTTTATCTTAGCCATGTGTGCCCTTGGTATGGCCTCAGATACAGTATTGGGATGAAACATGCAAACCTCCAATTAGATGCTATCTTTGAGGCCACCCAAAAATAGGTCAATCAAATTTTCCTCAATGATGTCTATCACACGTAAGGAGATATTCCGAAATTGATGAATCTAGCCCTTAACAGTGTTGGTCTGGCTCAACTTGGCTAGTTGATTGAAGTAGTTTTCAGAGACATTATTGTGATAATGGCGCTACAACTCCTCAAAAAATACCGACCATGAAACTGGGACACCCTTTTTTTTTTGAGCACACAACCAATGATACCAAATGAATGGCTCAGGTTCCAGATATAGAATTCATTAACATCAAACTTGCGCCATCATCCACTTGAGCACACAACCAACAATACCAAATTGATGGTAATGATCCACTAACTTGGCTCACTTGTGAAAATGAATTCCTCGGATACATTAACCTTAGTTGTAGAATCCTAGTCCTTTGTTGGGTTTTATTTCAGATTTCATCACACATAGTACTTGCTGGATTTGGTCTTCTTCGAGCAGATCTCTTAATCCATCTCAATGAAAGTATAGCCCTTCTTGATCATTTTATCATGCCTAGAAGTAATTTAACTGGTTTGGAAGGTGTCTTGGACTAACTTGCAGTGCTTGCATTGGCATTAATTAGTTTCTCAACTGCTAATAAATTATGAAAACTAAAAAAAATCAGGTACTCTTCTCATTCTTCAGTCATTTCAACAATTAGCTTGAGGATTGTGTGCTATTTGAAAGAAACTAGGTATGGTTTAAAACACATCTTGTTTGATCTTCATTCCTTGTTTGTCTTAGCAATTAACATACAGTAGGAAACATTATTTGTTGGTTGTTTCCCATGTTGCAGCTCCCTGGTTTGTGGAATATTTGAGATTGACTGTTTTTTGGTTGCTTAGTCCAACTTTACTTTCCTGTACTTATCTAGTGGTCCCATGTAAGGGACAATCCAAAATCTATTCAGCGGGTGCTGCTGAGAATTTCAGAGTAGCTTCACCATAAAATGGTTCCATGACTGAACATTATATCCATTCTGCAACATTTTTGGAGATGGAAAATAAATAAAGTGCTTGTATTATTTCAAAAACTTATTAGCCTGGAGGGAGTTGCAATTTGGCACTGATTTCCCTACAAAATCTGAAGCAGGCATGAAAAAGTTTCAATCCCCCACCTCTAGCAACATTTCAAAAATGTCTTTCCAAATAATTGCCTGCTCCATATATCAGTGGAGATTCTGTTTTTTGCAGTTTTTAATTTGATTACATGGGACCACAGGAAGCAAAAATATAGTTCCTGTAGGCCCCTCCATGGGACCCTGACTTTAGATTAGATTCTGGAGGCATTGAGCTACTTTGAGCACTTGTTACTTTTCATGCCTTCATTTCTAGCCTACACTTCTACCCTGACCTTTAGTAGGGTTTCCTAGAGTCTCATCCTTACCTTTCCTATCTTCTTTCCAGTCAGTTTATGACAATACTTGGTCAAGACTAGTGCCTCAGAGCTGGGAGGTTTCATCATTTAACGCAACCTGGCCTTGCAGCCTCTAACCAAAACTGTGATGACTAGCAACTCTGTCAACTAGTTCTTCGATATATTATCCCCATATCCTTGCTCCTCAATTCCAAGCCCTCGATGAGCAACTAGAGGCAGCCAACCATTACTAGGACCAAAGAAACCGTGAGTAGAGATGACATTTACAAGACCAACAAAACCCTTGAGTTCTAAGCTTTCCCAACCCATGCTTTGGGAAATTTTTTTAAGGCTTCAACAGCAACATACCAAAAAAATGCGAAAAAAAAGCAAAAAAAAAAACAAAAAAAAAAAAAGGAACGGCCAGAGGAAAGTGAGATATTCTTCACAAAAATCATCATTCACATTAACATATCAATTTTTTTGTTGATATCCTACAGGCTTCAAGTACACATTTTCGTGCATATACAAACTTGAAGCCTGTAGGATATCAACAAAAAATTTGATATGTTAATGTGAATGATGATTTTTGTGAAGAATATCTCACTTTCCTCTGGCCGTTTCTTCTTTTTGCTTTTTTTTCGCATTTTTTTGTATGTTGCTGTTTAAGCCTTACAAAGTTTTCCCTCATCTAGTTTCATAACTTACCTCCGTGAAAAAAATATTTTTGGAAACATGTGTCAAGAATCTGAATTAGGTTCTTATCATATGGATCAAGTTGATTTTATTTATCATATAGATTTAGGTTGTTTTCTCCTATTCAACTCTTTGAAGTTTAGTTAGTTGTCAAAAAATTCAAAAAAATACAATTGCATGTGATGAGACACAGCGCTTGTACTTATTTTTAAGGATGAGGTGCCCATATCAACCCTAGTCAGACTTAGCTAACCTCTACTCTCATCACAACTAGCCGAAGTACCTGAATTAAGCATTTTTTATATGCTTTATGTTTACTAAACTACTCAATTAAACAATTTTGTATTTTGGGAAATGCAATCTACAACAAAATAACAGCACAGCAATCTCCACCAAATTTTTAAAAAGGACTCAAGCAGGCAGGCAACTCTTTTTTATTTCAGAAGACATTAACACAATTATAATGAACAAACAATCTAGCATTTCAAATCATCCATACAGTGACATGGTACTAGCATACCACTTGTGTAAGTGACACCCAATAAATCAAACAGATTAAAAAAGAGATGCGACTCAAGCTGCAATGAAGCTCTTATTATTTATACAAGATTTTTGTACAACTTTAAAGAACAAATTTCCAGCATTCCGAACCATACATACATTGAAATGGTACTAGCATACCACTTATCTAAATGGAAGTACGTCTAATTTTAAAGCCAGAAATGATAAGAGAGAAGAGGTGAAACCAAATTTTCATCACTAATGGTAAAGTCAGAAGTTGAGGTCCCTATTAACCAGAGAAGCAGCAGGCTTTACTAGTACATGATAAAAAAGTTTACATATGAGATTGTCCTCTCCTGCATAAGCTCGGCATTATGAAGCATGGGATCTGTAAGAATGTAACCTTTATGCACAATATCCATCTATATATGCTGAAAGGGCTTATGAACCATGGTGAACATAGTATGTTGTATATGAATTGTCTTTCCCCAGTAATTGCTTTTTCAGTTGTTGGACTATTCTTCCTTCGCCTGGAAGTGAGTGGGTTGTGGTAGTGCCTTGCCGCCTTACATAGACAAACCAATTATGGAGGGTTGTTTCTTGAGTGTCCAACGAGGTTGGTAATTGTGGAAGCTGCTCCACTGTCACAAGTAGTGAACCCACACACTCTATACTTCCATCAACGGTTCTAACAAAGCTGAGTTGAACACCATTCTTCAGAAGCTGCACACGGAATGGCATAGGAAGAGGCACCTCACTGGAAGATGCAAAAGTTATTGCCCATTCTTTAATAAGCCCCACTGTCTGCAAAAACCACTTTGCAGCTTATAATTTGGCCTATGCATGTGCATTCTAAAGCAATTGTATTTTACATATACATTGAAATTACCTTGCCCACATGAGAGCTGTTTACAGGGAGAGCAAGGAGCTCAGATGTGGAAGACCTGCCAAAAAGTGCTTCCCATGACCACAGATTGTTTTGTTCATAATATGGTCTCTGCTTCTTAGTGCTTGTTGAATCAATTCCAGTGAACTGCTTTATCCAGGACCACAACCACCAGAATGTTCCCATTCGTAGCTTGAGATCAGCATCCATTCTTGCCTTACGCTGATCTATTGTTTCTTCTGTGACCGATGATTCTAAACAAATATATAAAAAAAAAATCAAATGATAGGACTGTTGTTTATGTGATAGGCTTTCACCATACATGGAAAACATTCACCAACATTGTAGAGAACCCAATAAAACTAGAAACATGCATGATGCTACTGATCTGCCCAGAATGGCCAGTAGTAAAACTTTTGGTGGGTAGTTATCCTATTACATAGGAACAAAAAAATAAAATTTGCATTGCCCTACAACATTTACATTTCATGCAATTCTATAGTTCTTAATGAGTCAGAATATAAATGCACATACATAGAACTAAATAATTCTTCTCTTTCTCCATCCTAAACTTTAGTAAAATGATCTAAGCTGACAAGAAGCATAAGCCTAGGAAAATTATCTACCTATTTTGCATGCTCAAGAAGCATACCTAAAGTTAGTATTTGGATACGTGAGAAGATTATTTCATGTTTTATAGAAATATAAATTAAATCCTTACCCTGTTTTCTTCTCAGGTATATATTTTTTTTAAATGTAACAGAACCAGATCAAGATCTTTTATGTGCATATAACCCAATATAAGTTGACAATCATATTTTGACTATTAATGTATTCTTCTGCTCTGACTATTAATGTTAGATATTCTTATTATTCCAAACGGAAATGTTTAGTTTGTTTAGGGGCTCAAGTAATTATTTGGCCCTTTGAAGTTTAATATCTTAACATTCTTATTGTTAAAATTTCATAATAGGTTTAGTGATTCCAAACTTGTCAATGAAATTATGCCATTCAGCTTAGGTCAGCTAAAAGGTATTAACAATAGTCAATACATGCAGGAAAACTAGATAGTTAACCACAGCAGGGGAAAGTTCTAAGAAGGTTAAGGGTGAATTTAACATGTTTTGGGAATCTGTATATGTCCCCTGGGACATGTTAAGGAAGAATTAGTGTTTCCGGTCATAGTCACCTACAGACTCGGGGGTACGGGGACGGGGATGCCATTCAAATCAGGGTACATGAATAAATGAAATAGTGTAGGGCTATATTATATTTAATAAAATACCCAGAAGATGTGGGTATGGGGATGGGTAAAGGGGGTCCTCTCCCTGTAATGGAGTCTCCTACCGACTATGTAATGCCAATTTCCTATGATATGTAAACAAAAGATGCTATGAGCAAACCTCTTTAGCACAAGGAAACTTTAGTTTCACAAAGAACTGGATATATCCATGCTTGTGCATTGTTCAAAAATGTATACCTGAATAGCTGAATTGATTTACTCTGCATTAGAAGAAACTATTAGAATAATTTTCATTTCAAACTGGGAAATTGGTTTTGTGTTCTTGAACTTTGAAGATTGTTTGTGGAGTTGGGAGTCATGTCAGTTTTATTTAAAAAATAATGTCTAGCATTGCCAAAGAAAAGTGCTTAAAAGGCCAAGTAGGCTCTTGGACATGTAGAAATTTAAAGAGATCCAACTTCAGGGGTGGAAGCTGAAAGATCTTCAGAAAAAAGGACTTCAACAAAAACTCAAAACAGATGACATCAATAGATTTTCTTTTGCAGAAATACATCTGATAAATTACTTCATGAAACTTCAAAAGTATTTCATCAATCTAACAACAGGGTTACGAGGAAACTCTCTCCCTAAGCAAGCCAAAAAGGATAGCATCTAAGACTGAGCCATGAGGGCAATGAATCAACATCTGTGAGAAAACATTTGAGTCAACTCCTTTTAAAAAAATATGAACTCCCCTACTCTGAGAGATGATGGGTCCTTGTGAAACGAGATCTCGCATCCTGACTTCCGCCAGAATCTATTAGCTGTCAGCCAAAATGTGTGCTGCAAAAATTTATAGCTTTCCCTAATCATCCAAGTTTACCCAGGAAGAGGCCCTCACCAAACAAGAGTGGAATAAATAATTAAAATCCACTTGAAACCAAGCCCAAATTAAATTTAAACGGATAGAAATAATCATTACAATGAGCATGGTATTCACAAAATTAGAGACATTGCATACAAGTCCATTGATAGCCCAATATCATTATCTTGAGAATCATAGACTACCTAAAATAATCAATCAAATAGATAATGTGTTAAAAGAGAGGTCAAGCTTATCTTCAAACACAAGACCTCACACAATCACCACAAGTACATTGAATCTCTACCCAACCATATGTGAGCATCAGAGGATCTGCTACTCCTACCCAACCTTAGAGCAACTGTGCAAAGTACCTCCTAAAGAGACATATCCACAATAGAAACATCAACCTATCTCCCCTACCAACCACTAGAGAGAAAGAGGATGGTACCTTAAAAGAATGAGGAATGATTGAATGCTGGAATGATGTCCCTATTTTAGGGTCACATAATATTCAATGTAGGTTTTTTAGTGACTTTGTTGGCAGGGAGGAGTTGTTGCTGCTACGACCTCAAGTGTGAACTCTAGCACACAAGTGGTTATGCGAATCCAAGTCACCAAATAGAAGAATTAATCACATGGTGTGGTAGTGCCAACAATATTGTGTGCTAGTCCATCACCTAGTGTTGCAAGTTATTGTATCTCATGTTAGTCGGAAGGATAACAGACCCTCATGTCAAGGTAACCTCCTGCCAACTCTAGCCCTCACCACATGGTCAGTCTCATCATCAGCATGAATAATAAAACCAAGCCATTATCACTACGTCATCAGAAGCAATGTCAATATAGATCTGTCTCTATGAATCTTGCAAGCCTGCTCAGCAAAATATTCTACTTTGTGGCACATCGGTTGTTTGTCCACCTACTTCTCATATTATGAATGCCTTTGTCAAATGCTCTAGATCAACTACACTACATGTATACCCTCATCAATGCCCTTGATGCTCCTCAATGCAACCCATCCATGCATGGTTAGACGAAACCGCCCATGCAATGTGTCCATCTATGAAATTCGATGCAAAGTCAATACATATATGCACGATGCTCATCTAAAGGTGTCAGATCTCTCCCTCCACGGAAAAACATCATCTTGGTGCAGCATGTAGACTGCTTGCATCATCTCAATGCCAACATCATTCTCATTTGGGTTCATATTCGATAAATCTTCCATCATACCTGCCTAAGCCTCCACGGCATAGGTGCTACAAGTTGTCTCCCTGACAATCCCTTGCCTTTGTAGCAGTACTATGTCTCTAGGATGAGTAACATCTTGTCTCTCCTATGAGTATTATTCTTTGACAAGTATCATCCCATCTTTGTGACATCTAGATCATCATGTCTCTGGTAAAATTTATCATTGTGTCTTCAAAACAACTATCCTTTGGTGCCCAAAAAACAAGATCAAGGGTCCACCTGGCCATAGAACACTAATGCAAATAATAAAAAATTACATGTGCCCATTCTTTTGTACAAAATAATTGGCAATCAGTATGTAGCTTCTTTATGCAGTAGAAAAAGAGAAGCAAACCACCAAGGCAACTGCAGATTAGATCAGAAAGCGAGACGCCCTAAAGCTAGCTATGTCTAACAAAAGAGGCATAAGAAAGCTAGAGTGACAAGGACAATTCTCCAAAGTTGTATAGAGGAAGAAAAAACCTTCAATAGGAGCCATGAGCTGAAGGGCGGCTTGAATTCCAGCTTACCAAATAGGATTTGGCAACATGGACATTGTTGACCATCCAAAGCAATGTTATTCTGATAAGGGAAGGGTTGTAGCAGGATCAACAGTCTCACATCAGACTCGAGAATGTCACCAATAATCATTCTTACGTAATATACCTGAAACAGAAGCTGCAAAAGATGAAGAAAGCTGTAGAGAAGATGAAGAGGCAATCTGATTATGATTTGATCATGGGCCAACAGAAGAACAGTAATACCTAACAATGTGTGGTATTTTGCCAACTAGAATACGGTTGTCTGTGGTATTATCATTTATGTAATGTTCTATATTTTTGTTGTTTCTGTTTCCTTTTTCATCTATGCTTAAACACTGCATATGGACTGACACAACACTGAAGTCCACTCAACCATAAATGAAAATTGTATTCATGGTCGACTCCATATATGGAGTTAGTAAATTTGGTCAGATTTGCAAACTGCTGTTTCTTAAGGTGTACACAGAGCTACCTTGGTTTTGTAACATACACAAAATTTATGGAAATCTTTTTGTTTGAACCCAGCAAATACCAAATTACGAAAAATTTGCCATTTCCTATCGAGGATCAAATAGAATGCATATCTTGCCAAAACCATTTCATTTATTGCAGATGATATGGTAAAAACCTTTTCAGCTTCCAAAACACAAATAAGTATGGCCTTCTGTTAAAATGTAACTTGCTTCAAAAACCAAAATAAACAAATCCATCTAATAGAATTTAAAATGCTTTAATATGTGAAAAATATACTAGGGTTTAATCACTTCCACCCAATTCACAACTTAGCAGATACGTTCATTCATTTTATCACCTGAACGAACCTGTGTTGATACTCTAAACCTAAATAGGCATTAAGTATGATAAAGCACATCCTACCTATCTATGATAGGCACAATTTAATTCATTCCTAATGCACCTAAAGACTACTTGCCCAAAAGTATTGCAGTTACATCTTAGTACCAATATTACCTAGGCTTAAAAGAATTAGATGCCACAATGTGCAATTCCATCTGTCATAAAGGGAGGCTTTAATGTGTGAATCTCTAACCTGATTGTAACGGCGTATTAAAATAAATGACAAATGTAGTAAGTCATCTTTGCAAATAATGATAAATCAAAAGTCTTATTGCAATAAGTGAGGACAGACTCTTCGCCATCTATGTCCAGAGAAAAAGACAATCACATTGAGGATAAACGCTTAGAAACACTTAGCTGCATGTGTGGGGTATTGAGATGCAAATCATACCAGCTTTAACTGTTTGTGATTCCTTCAGCTTTCGCTTGTATGTCTTTGCTGCCATGAATACATTTGAAGGTCGCTCCCAGCCTCCACCAAATATACCATTGCTGGCTTTGGGATGTGGACGAGCCAGATGTTCGAGTATAGCCAAATCTTCTCTATCAACCCAATGGATGCAGTTTACAGGACAAGAATCTACAGAAACCTATCATCCAGAGTTTTTACAATCCAATAAAATAAACCAAGTATCTAAATTTGAAAGCGGCATCTAAACTACTTTTCTTATTTATGTCTAAGATGCTATAGATGGAAAGATGGGATACTCTAGAAGCTCTTTCTTCATATAGTTTTCTAGGTTATACCCATATATCAAAATTAAGGATGGCCCATGGCATCTGACACTGTGTTAGTGATTCTGATGATCATTATCCTATACAAAAGTTTCTCTGAGTTAGAAGAGGCGGCACAGAACGAGTCAATTTTGTACCTTAATCTTGGCATCATCATCTCCATATTGAACTTTGACGCGAGCACAGCCCAAAGCTTCATCCATCTTGAACGTGTTACTTGCATGGGAAACACATTCCCGACATCCTGCATTCATAAACATCAAATTTCAAAAACAGGAAAAAATGGCTTCCGATTGTGGTTTTTGAGAAAAAACAAAATCAATTTTCCTTGTTCTTTCTTTTGTATCACTCACGAAAAGTGCTAATCAACACCTGCTCCCTCAAACAATCCTAATCCATATGACGCAGTGGGGAAAACAAATTAAGGGACAACAGTATACAGGCTGACCACTAAAATCATATTCATAATAATGGTGGCTCACACAAAATAAGAAATATTGTCAGAACTGAGAGACTCCAAAAAACATAGGATATTTGAATTGTCTATAAGGTCTAAGATGGGTTTCGATTTTCATAGAATCCAGTAAGAAGTAAATATTGCAATATAATCATATTTACCAAATCTGGCTGGATCAGCCCAAAATCTGGCCGAATCCAAATTTTACAGACAATCTAGATAAGTTGGGTCCTTGTTGGCCCTTTTTTTTAATTTTTTTAGTTGTCTGAGAAAAAAGATACCCAGCAACTTTGTATATTATATAATATTCAATATATTAAAATTCTATACTAAGTTATTAATTTTTTTTCATCATATTTATCCATTTTACATATTTATAAAATGGTGCATTTATATATATGGATAAATTTTCCCTAACTTTATCAAATTTCAAGATTTTCAGAATTTTTTTCCCCTCTCCCAACGGATCCGGATTTCAGGACTCGGTAAGAGTTTTGAGATGTCTCTTCCAAATGGGAGGCTTTCAAGGGCAATCCTAATCAATGTATCTGATAAATGAGCACCAGGGTCGAGGTTACTTGGAGAGTACACCCGTTTGAACTTGTGACCAACTGTTAATAACAAGTTTTGTAAACAATTTAAATTTAAATTTTCAAAACAAGATTTAGGCAAGGGAAAATTGGGTATAACATACAGTAAAAGAAATTTTAATTGTATGTTGCAAATTGCAATTGACAAGTATTAATTAAACAAAAAAAGCTAAAGCATATAAGAATTTGTTACCTATACAAGCAACTTCATCAACAAAGAGGGCTTGTGGCCTCTCAGGGCCATTCCATGAACTATAGGCCAAACCTGTGAATTCTCCATTCATGACATTGGAAACATGAAATCTTGTTCTTAGATCATCTCTTATAAGACTTTGGTAAGCCTGGTTCAACAACACTGTCATTGCATGTCCCTGTAGCACACTATCTCAATAAGAGAAAAAAATATGGAAAAACAAATAAGAAAATGGAAGATGGATGAAGGATAACCTCTTCTCCTGCTACATCAGGATGGTATTTCTTTTGCAATTGCCGGTACGCCTTCCGAATATGTTGGGGAGTAGCATCAACTGGAACACCCAGCACTTGGTAGTAGTCTTCATGATGGCATTCACATTTCATGCTTCTGCTTCTACTTCTATTGTTACCAGAACCACCATATTGCTGAGATTGCTTTGTTGCATACCATCTTATCTCGCACAAATGGTGATTGAAATTAGGCTACACATCCTCTCTTTCAAATATATATATATATATTTTTAAATAATAAAATGAAAACATATTAATTACGAATACCCCATTAGAGTTTTCAATTTATAGTTATACATTTTCTCTGGTTAATGGGATATAAATTTACAGTTCAATTGTTTCTTAAATCACAAAAATTCCTTTCATTTACTGATTTAAGTTATTAACAAGCTCTTTTTAATTTAATCACTCACTGATTTAAGTTATCAATTCCCCTAAAATTTTTCATCTAACCACTTCCTAATGAGAAGAGAGAGTGATTAAATTATAGCATACCTGGAGAGCTGTACCTTTGGGTAAACAACAAGTGCCAACATGTTAAGTTGATTCAGCTGAGACCTGTACACCTCTATTTTTATCCTTTCCTGAGCATTACATTAAACAGGGCAACCACTTTATGTTCACATGTATGCAGCAGATATTTTGTCAAATTCCATTTGTTCAAAACATCACATAAATAGATCCTATAATCCAACGTTGAATGTGTGGTTGTAGTATGATTAAAGCCGTGAACTTAATGTATTTCATCAGAGTTTAGAAAGTAAGTGGGCAAATTCGATCTCACCGCTGGTGCACCTATCAATAATGCAATATATTTTATATTAATATTTATAAATATTAAAGTATATTATTAATGGTGTATGTAATATTTAATATTTATTTTATAAAATTAAAAATAATATAATTATAAAGTGATTGATACTTAACAAAATAAATTTTAATTATAAATTTAAAAAATATATTTTATGATTTTTTATAATAAAATAAGTTATATTGTAAAATATATAATGAACTAGACTTTAAAATTTTAGTTATAAATAATTAAGACAACACTTTTATTCACTATCCAAAGGGATTTAGAAAGAGGATATACAGTGTGAAATTCAAAAGAATTGAATAAAGGTGAAATAAATTTGGTGTTTATCATGTATAGTAATAAATGTCACTTGTAACCAATGAGATGTGGATAAGTTGGTAAAGTGACTTGGTTGTTTCAAGCACCACCTATGTTCAAATCTCAATTTGGTATCGGATGTTGATTGTGGTCGTTGATGGTGTTCTCGAGCGGTTATGATGGTTAGTTGGTATTCTCGAGTTGACTCTAGGGGTTGATAATTCTAGTACTTGTGATAAAAGATCACTTGGGAATCTAGACCCTTGATTGTGTCCCAAACCAATTAAAGCACTAGTGAAAAATAAATAAGGTAAGGATCCCACCAAAACCAATATCTATCCCAAAAAAATGTCAATTATACTTATGTGATAAACATGTTTTCTTTATTAATATTGATTTTTGCTCGACAAATATCAAATATAAACTATTCTTCCTATTGGACAATGTGGAATACAAATATTTTCTAACTTTTTAAAGTTTTAATTTTAGCTTTTCAAAATATATTATATTTTAGAATTTTTTATCTTCTTTTTTATTGATTGAAGGACAATGATGAAAAATCAAGTATTTGTTAATCTAAAAAATGAAGAAAAAAATGTCACTATCATGTTAACTTTTTGCATCATTCTTTCATTATTTTATTGTCATGTGGGGAGGGGTAACGATTATGGAAAAAACAGTAAATAAGAAAATTGTCAGCAACATGTCTTTACATGTTTACACACAAAGCTCTATTAAAATGGATAAAGTGATTTATATGAATGTTGGGCAAGGAAGGTACAATGATGCTCAAATTTCTACTCTTTTATAGGTCTCATTGTTATTTTTTTTGAAAACACATTCCCTGCAACATTATAATTTTATGTCGCATCTAATTTGCCCTGGAATGGAGAACATATTATTGAGTGCAAATACACAATGCACATTGTAGACTTAAGATGTTCATCTTGACCAAATATACTTTTCATCACCAAAATAATTACAACAACGATCTGCAACAAATATGTCAATAAAGAAATGAGTGTTTCAAAGTTTCAAGTTTTTTATGACCTTCCTTCCAACGATTTCAATTCCCTTTTCAGTCTTTTATTAGTTGTTTCACCTTTAGAAAGATCACAGTGTAATTTGGCAGTAGAGGTGTCGAGCTCATTTTACACCTGCATGTTTCCAATTAATAGTATCCATTTCATCCATCCCTCCTCTAACCTCCATTGGTTTTCTTCGGTAATTTGAACCATTTTAAATACATATAGTAATTTATGTCGCATCTATATACTTAATATAAGTTATGTGATCACATGCCACCAAAGGTAGAGATAAAAATAACAAATGCTAAAACAAAGGAAGAATATGGATATCTGAGAAGGGCCATGTTGTTGCAAATTCCTACTTTGCACAATTTCAAAGAGACTTCAACGCATTTCTAAAAACACAGGAAAAAGAGAGGGTGGTGGGAGGTTGGATGTTTTGGATTGTTCTATGTCATGCAGGTGTAGATAAAATAGAACAAACATAGTTATTTTTGGAGATGATGATGTTTTATCAAAATTTGAATTAATATGTGAACTAACCCTAATTAAGATAAATTGAATGGAATATAACAAAATGTTGCACATTGACTTACAACAAGTAGCATGAATGTAAAAGACTAAATTTGATAAAGTGCAATTGATCAAAAGAAGACTAACTATGAAATGAAATGACAAACTTAGTTGTTTTTGTCTCAAATCCGACTATGTTGACTGACAAATGCCTACATCAGGAAAATAGGAACAATTTTTTCAAGTGCCCAAAAATTGATTGAAGGTGAAGAAGGTCAAGGACATCTTATTTAGGTCAGGACCAATTGCCACTTCTAACCTGAACTATTCGGTCTTGACTTTTGTATAATAATAAGAACTTAGGTCATAATCACTTGTAACAACTTGAATTAGGTATGTATGCATAGATTTGACCTTCAAAAGTATGTGGAAGCCTTGAAAATAGATTTCCCAAGGTTAAAACTCTAATAGGGCTTGCAATGATTAAAAACTTGAAAATAGAAAAAGATGTGAGTGCAATGAGATGAGCTTACCCTAATCATCTCCACAATGGTTGAACATTGTCCACATATCCAATACTCTGAAGAGAGAATTCAAGCCGACGTAATTTTTTCACTTAGAGTGTTTTATGCAATTATGTTCATTTGACTATATAAATGCATTTAAAATAGCTTAAATACTTGATCATGCTTTTCTTTGTGCCCCTTAACATATGGCGTGTATAGAGATATGCGTGGCTAACTTGTGGCTTACGTACCTCTTATATTATCTTGTCACATTTCTCTATGTTCTTAGTAAGGTCGGCCTATGGAATAACTATGGCTAAGTAGAGTATATATAGAGGGTAGTGGCTAGTATGTGATTATCATATTACAAATTTAATTCATATTACATTATTTTGGAGGTTGCCCCCTCAAAGTGGCTCAATTATATTTATCAAGCGTTCTACTCTTTTATCAATTATTTTTGTAGATCTATTATCTCAGCTCTCATTTCTGTGATATATTATTATATTGTGCGAACATCTAAGTAATTTCAATATACTTTGGCTCTAATAAAATAATTTTTCAAATTGGCTAAGGACTGCTTCAAGTGATTAGAATTAGAATTGGGGAGAACAAGGAAGCATTTTTTAATGTGCAATAATGTGAATATGCTTATGTATTGAAATTGCCAAGTTGATAGAATGAGTGACTTAAGTATGATTTTATAACAATCTAAAAGGGGAAACCATATGCTAGGAATACTTAAAACGTGAATGATAAAGTAAGAGAGGATTCAATTTTAAAATTTTGACTATTAGAGGACCAAGGACAAAAATGTTTCATAGGGGACAAGAATGTTTGCCTCTATTGTCCCCTATGGACATTTTTGTCTTTTAGGGAAATATGTAATTTTTGGGTTTGAGTCCATCCAAACAGATGTTCAGAGACGTTTTTAGTTATTAGAATATTTTTGTAGGTGTCAGATAACAATTTAATCTTGTGCAAATTAATAGTCATTAGATATGTCTTTACGAGATTATTGGAATAATATATTCTATCGGTACACTTTTTGGGCTGAAATTTTCACCCTTGCTCACATTATAAGTCTTTGGATTTGTCTTGATGAGGCAATTAAAACAATTTCATATGAAAATACACTTTTTTTGGGTCTGAAACCCTCATACGGTTTGTGCGTGGTTAGTCTTAACACGTAAATAAACTCCTAAAACTCCTCACAAGGATGACATGGAGTCCATAATTTTTGATCCATGGATTTCAGAGGCAGTTCAACAACTTTAGTTAGAGTTACATGCCATGGTGTAGAAAGATGATCTTGATGTGGTTAAAGGGCATATCATAGGGATGAGAGGGGCCCTGAATGGCTTACATGATCAATTATAGCAAATAGCTTGGAAATTATCCAAATTTGTAGCTCAATCTTTGTAAAATAACCCATCCACTCTAGTTTGGTTCTTCTCCTCCAAACAATCACATCGCTAATATTGGTTTGAAGTTGATGTTGCCAAAAGTGGACTTGTGCAAGTTCGATGGCAATGATCCACTCACATGGATCACTCAAATTGAAAATTTATTTGATCGACATCAGAATCCATGTTCATAAAATGTGGTCATGGCCTCTTTGTATCTGGAACCTGAGCAGTTCATTTGGTATAGATGGTTTTGTGCTCAAAATAAAAAGAAAGGTCTCTCAAATTTCCAGTCTATATTTTTTGAGGAGTTATAGCTCCACTATCACAATAATTTCTTAGAAAATTAATTCAGCCAACTAGCCAAACTATGCCAAATAGGGACTATAAAGGATTATATTCATCAATTTCAAAATCTCTCCTTGAGTGTTGTAGACATCACTGAGGAAAATTCAAGTGACATGTTTTTGGGTGGCCTCAAAGATACCATTCAATTAGAAGTTTGTATTTTTAGTCTCAATTCAATATCTGAAGCCATCCTAAGGGCACACATGTTAGAGGAAAAATTGTTGATCAAACAAAGACCATTCACTAATGTTCATGAATGTACTTTCCCACCACCATCATTTATGCAACCTACCAAATTGACCCCTCAATAAATTGAGGATAAGCATGCAAAAGGTTTGTGTTTTGGTCGTGATAGCAAATAGGGTAAATGACATCATTGTGCTAAAAAGAAGTTATTTTAAATTGAAGGTCACTATGAGGATGATGAAGATGATAAGGCCTCAGATGTAGGTTTGGACAAAACCAAGGATAAATCTAAAGATTTTCAACCTATAATTCCCTAACATGCACTTTTAGGTATTAGTACTCTTCAAACTCAGGTGGTGGGTTTACTAAAGAAACAAAAGGTGACTATGTTGATTGACTCTAGGAGTACACACAACTTTATCAACAATAAGTTGGCTACTCATTTGAACTATTTCATTTACCAAGCTTTATAATTTAAGGTCGTGATTATAGATGGTGATACTGTCAACTATTATGAAAAATGCCATAGTATTAGGCTTACTATGGGAGACTACGTGATCGATTCTCCTATGTTTAATATTCTCATGGGAGGGGATACCATTATTTTAGGAGTGCAATGGTTCACCCCTTTAGGTACTATTGAGATGAATTTGTAGGAACTATTCATATACTTCCATTCAGAAGGTAGAACATTTGAACTGCATGGATTATGGGCTAAATCTCCACAACTTTAGTTCCCATCAGATGACAAAGATTCTCAAAAAATGTGCTAAAGGATTTATGGCATGCTTGTTTTCCATATAAGTTCAACCAACCAAGGATTCTACCTATCTTGATTTACAAACAGTGTTGGATGACCATTCTATTATTTTTTATGAAATGCCAAAAGGACTTTCACCAATCTAAGTGTATGATCATGCCATTAGACTATTCCCAAAAGTACACCACCCAACATCAGACCCTACAGGTATCCCTATGCCCATAAGAGTGAAATTAAAAATATGGTAGAAGAGATGTTAGAGGTATAAATCATCTGACAAAGCCAAAGCAAGTATTCTTCCCTAGTGGTCATGGTGTAGAAGAAGGATGACACTTAGAGGATGTGCCTAGACTACAAATAAGTCAACAAGTACACCATCAAAGATAAATGGCCTATTATAGTAATTAATAATTTTCTAGATGAATTACATGGTGTTGTTTATTTTATCAAGTTAGATATGCATGCTGGGTATCATCATATTTGAATTCATGAAGAGGACATACCTAAAACAAATTTCATAACTCATGAAGGTCATTATGAGTTTATGGTCATGCATTTTGGCCTCACAAATGCACCATCTACATTTTAGAGTTTGATGAATACTTTTTCCAGGCCATTTTTGATAAAATTTGTGTTGGTGTTTTTTGATGACATCCTCATGGGAAGACCATTTGAAGCATGTGAAATAGGTACTTTTGATTCTGAAATAACATAAATTTTATGCCAATCCTTACAAATATGATTTTGGCATCTAAGAGGTGGAGTAATTGGGTCATATTGTTTCACATGAAGGAGTGAAATTTTATCCTAAAAATATCCAAGCAATGATGAAGTGATAGGGTCTGAAGACCCTCAAGAACCTCCAAGGATTTATGGGGCTAACTGGTTATTATCATAGGTTTGTCAAAATTTATGGTAGCATTGCAATCCCACTCACATATTTGTTTAAGAAATATGCCTTCTAGTGGATTGATACAACTACCAAGGCATTTTAATAGTTGAAAATGGCTATATGCATCACTCTAATTTTGGCTACTCATGATTTTATTAAATTTTTTATTGTGGAATGTGATGTATTAGGGTATGGCATGGGGGTCGTACTCATGCAATAAGACAAACCACTTGCATTTGAGAGTCACCAACTGAAGAGAAAAAATAAGTTGTCTATGAAAAGAGATGATGGCTATTTTTCATGTAGTCAATAAATGGATACCTTATCTGATGGGTCATCACTTTCAGGTAAACACTGATCATGACAACTTCAAATATTTTTTGAAATAATGGTTAAATTATGAAGAACAACAAAAATGGGTGATCAAAATGTTAGGCTATGATTTTGAAATAGTCTATAAGAAAGGAAAAGAGAATATGGTGGTAGATGCATTATTCCAGATGAATGAATTAGTTGAGGTATTGTTATGCATAATGACCATTTGGCAGGTAGATTGGCTAGAAGAAGCAAGATCAGAATGAAAGAATGATAGTGCTACCCATGATTTGATTCAAAATATTTAACAAGGTTCTAGGGGATCTAAAAAAATTACATGGAAGGGGAACACATTATGGTATAAAGATAGATCATAACTCTGTAAGCATTCTCTCCTCACACATAAAATCCTTTAAGAACTTCATGCATCTCTAATAGGAGGTCACTTAGGATTTTTGAAAACATATCATAGAATCAAGAAGGATTTATTTTGGGCAGGACTCAAGGGGGATGTCTAAAAATATGTGGCTAAATGCATGGTATGTCAACAAAACAAAAATGAAACCATTAATACCTCAGGTCTTTTGTAGCCTTTAACCATCCCTAGCTAGCATTGGGAGGAGGTTTCCATAGATTTCATTATTAGGTTATTGCAGTTTGAGGGTAAAAATGTTATCATGGTAGTTATGTATTGACTCACCAAGTATGCTTATTTTCCCCCTTATCCCAGCCATTTATTTCCAGTACAATAGCTTATGCCTTTCTCAATACAATTTAGAAATTACATGGTACTCCAAGGGTCATTGTAAGTGCTTAAGATATTATATTTACTAGTAATTTTTGGACTAAATTATTTGCATGTTTGATGCCCCATTTGGCTCATTAGTCATTCTATCATCCTCAATATGATGGATAACAGAGGTAGTCAACAAATGTCTAGAAGGGTATCTTCATTGTTTTATTTCTAACAAACATGATAAATGGGTTCATTGGTTGCCACTTACTGAATGGTGGTATAATACTTTTATTCATGGTTCATCCAAAATGTCTCCCTTTGTAGCATTACATGAATATCACCTCTTATCTATCACTTCAACCTTGAAGGTCCATCCAAAGGTTTGAGTTATTGAGCAATACATTCACCTTTAACAAGGGGTATTGGCCAATTTATGAGAAAATTTAGCCATGGCATAAAATTGAATGAAGTAACAAGAGGATCAACACTGTAGTGAGTGACATTTTGACATAGGTGATTAGGTCTTTGTATGATTATAACCATATAAGCATACGTCTCTGAATCAACAAAAAAAGGATATAAAGTTGTCTCCTAAGTATTATGGCCCTTGTCAGATCTTGCAAAAAATTGGTAGTGTGGCCTACAAGCTAGAATTCCCCCAGTCCACTTGCATACATCTAGTATTCCATGTATTTTTCCTAAAGAAGGTAATTGGACACATTTTCTATTTAAACTAAGTTACCTGAATTGGATGAGAATGGTAGGGTTATTTTAGAGCTTGGAAGATCCTTAAAACATGCACTAAAAAAATACAAATCAGAGTGATTAAGGAGTATTTGATCAAATGGAAGAATCTATAGTGTGAAGATGCAACATGGGAGGATGAAGCTTTCCTGTAACAATATTTGAGATTGATTCAACATTGAGGATAACATTGCTCTAAAGGGGAGGGCCATGTTGCACCCTTAACGTATGTCATGTCTAAGGATATGTGTGGCTGACTTGTGGCTTACATAATCTTATAATATATTGTTGCATTTCTCTATGTTCTTAGAAAAATCGACCTATAGAATAACCATGGCTAATTAGAGTATATATAGGAGGTAGTGGCTAATATGTGATTATCATATTATGAATTCTGATCTTATTAATTTTTTGTGGAGGTTGCCCCTTCGAAGTGGCTTAGTTATATTTATCAATTATTTTGATCTTCTATCAATTATATTTATGGATCTATTATCTCGGATCTCATTTATACAATATGTTATTATACTGTGTGGACATCTAAGTAATTTCATTACACTTTGGATCTAATAAAACACTTTTTGAATTTGTTTGAGAACTTCTTCAAGTGATTATAATTTGAATTGGGAAGAACAAGGAAGCTTTGCTTAATGTGCAATAGTGTAAGTATGACTCTGTATTGAAATTACCAAGTTGGTAGAATGAGTGACTTAAGTGTGATTTTATAGTAGTCTAAAAGGGGAAATCACATACTAGGAATCCTTAAAACACAAATGACAAAGTAAGGGAAGGTTTAAAATTTAAAATTTAAACCATTAAAGGACCAAGGACAAAAATATCTCATAGGGGACAGGAACATTTTCCATTATTGTCCCTTATTGGACATTTTTGTCCTTTAGTAAAATATGTAATTTTTAAATTTGGGTCCATCCGAATAGATGCTTCAGGATATTTTTAGTTGTTAGAACATTTCTATAAGTGTTAGATAAAATTTAAAAAATAAATAGGTCCATGCAAGTGCTTAGGATAGCGTGAGGTGGAAAAATAGGTCCAAATTAAGTGCACAAATTAATTAAGTGGAATAGGACCAAAACTAACATAATCAAGTATTTGTCACCAAATTTAGGTATCTATATGTAAGATATGCTATGAATGACACTCTCATAAATCTTATTCATATTTTGATTGTCTCATCATATAGATCATGTTTACTACATCAATTGGTCAATTTTTTCCTACCATGATAGGTCACATGTTAGGAATTAAAAATAAATAAAAAATACAAAGGGATGTGATAGGGGTCGAGTCTATGTGATTAGAAAGGATCATATGTCCCTATCACACTTTAATATGATTTTACTAGATTTTCCATAAGAAACGATATATTTATTAAACTATAGTAAGATGATGATGTGATGTGTTTAGGTTGATTAAGTTACCTATTTAGGGTCACATGCATGTCCACACGTAACAAAATTGGGGGGATTTATATCCTAATCTTGTTCAATCCATCGATTATGTTCATAAATGACAAAGTGTCATTTTCTATTTCATAATACCTCTCTCACATTATTGTTGAGGGAGGTTTTAAAATATATATATATATATATATATATATATATATATATATATATATATATATATATATATATATATATATAGAGAGAGAGAGAGAGAGAGAGAGAGAGAGAGAGAGAGAGAGAGAGAGAGAATTGATTGAATATCAATTTTGAATGGAGTTAAATCAAATCCGAGACATAATAGGGGAATTAGTCTTCAAAAACCACTAAACCACAACTAACAATTACCATCAGCCACTGAAATCACCAAACAACCACAAATGGCCTACAAACTCCTAGTGATATTTGAACCTAGGTGGAGCTGGGCTTAACCAGACCACTTACCAACCCATCTACATCTCATTGACATAATTGACATAGTTTTAGATATTTAGATTAATCTAAGATCATTTCTTGAAGTGGGATATGGGGGTGGATTTGGGTTCATAATATTTGAGTTGTGTGTCATTTGGTTCGCATAGAGAAGTGTGACCCCTACCTCAAGGTATCCCTATGACCACTTGTTGAAAGTATCTAATAGGCCCAATTGGAATAGACCCTAGGTTAGTGACTACAAACTAATTGTTACTCACCACTAGTTCAAGCTCTTGAATCCATGTTATTGTTCAAAATTGATGAGAATAAATCATTGAGGCATAATAATATTTAATGCGTAAAAGGTAGGGTTGACTATCAAATTTAGGCCTTGACATCAAGCATAAGGCCAAAAATGATCTCAAGTGACTCTGAATGACAATTTGTTTTATCACGTGGTAATATCATGAATGAGTGCCACAACAACCTAAATTTAAATCATAATTTATAATGCCAAAAAAGTAAAACAAAGTAAATTATACAAATATCTAGTTACTTATAAACTAAGTGATGGATTTGCTAGTTTCACATAGATCTAAAAGACATATTTTGAAGGTTTATGCATATGTAAACTTGACTTATCTATGCATCACCAAATTTTCAAACTTTTTCCACACATCTTTAAATATTCTTCTTAACAATAAGTACTAAAGCCACACCATGACTCCTATTTTCAAGTGTTTTCTAGCGTGGAGTTTTTTTAATTGGAAGACTCATCGAATGATATTAATAAAACAATATGATATAAAAACTAATTTTTAAAAAAGGTGAGTGGACTTAGTCACACTCCAAGTCACATCAGGTGATGTCAATAAATATTAAATTATAAGTTTAATAAAATTTGAACCATTTTCAAGTGTGTTTTAAAATTTATGTTATATTCTACTTTGCAATGACTTTATTGCAAGGCAAAAAACAATAAGAGTTGAATGTTGTATTGATTAACTATAATTACTTGTGTACTAACATTTCTATAAGAGATTTTGTATTTTATAATCTAAATTTGTAAAAGATAAAACAAATATTTAAATTGAGAAATGCTAAAACAAAGTTAGGATGAAGAACTATGTTTATGTAAGCAATTCAATAAATATTATAGTTTACAATGAATTTATTAAAAGTGACAAAACAAATAAGGCTTTTATATTGTATTGATTAACTACAATTAGTTGTGTATAATTTTTTTTATAAGATTTTGTATTTATAGTTTTATATAATGGGTTTTCAATATTCATTATGTAAAATTGAATTTGAAAAGGCAAAAGAATCATATAAATTGTGAAATGCTATAACAAATTTATTTATTCCTACTCTAATCATTGGCTTTGTTGAAAAAAAAAAAACATTATAAGTTGGTCAGTGTATGAATTGCAAAAATTAGATTGATTATTGAATGCATTTCATATGTTTTTTTTAAAAGGTATTCCTTTGTATTGAACCAATGAAAATTTTGGAATGCATTATGTTTATCTCTATTGAACTCAACTTCATTATCTAGTGTTTTACAAGTTACTAAATTTATATTCACACACACAAGTTACAATTTGTTATACAATTTCATGAGGGTAATTACATTCGTTTGTATGACCTTATGTTATGCATATGCAAACAAATTGCATTGA
Organism: Torreya grandis; assembly: GCA_037957365.1. NCBI lineage: Eukaryota > Viridiplantae > Streptophyta > Pinopsida > Cupressales > Taxaceae > Torreya > Torreya grandis. Next base: position 1,218,071 of record JARHVA010002763.1, on the reverse strand, counting down.
ATTGTATTGAAGTGGTTATGCATATTGAAATGTAAAGGTAGATAGACATATTGCATTATGCCATGTATCTTATTTCTTTGTGTTTGGCATTTTAAATTTATGTTTTAAAGACATAAAATGTTATCCCCTTAGCCTATTACTTATATTGAGATATGTGTGCTCGACTTGTGGCTAGCATAACCTTTAATTAAGTAATGTGATCATTTATTTAGCTTAATATTGATGATAGAGTCGGCCTAGGGTGTTTCCATAACATAATTAGGGTATATATAAGAGGTAGTGGTTAGTATTAGATGATCTTATTGCATTTTTTGTTCTTATTTTAAGGTTTTGTAGGTTTCTCCTTCGAAGTGGCTCATCAATCATTCAATTATTTAGCTCTATTTCAATAATATTGTGATATATTATTGTTATTCTACTCAATGGTATATTAATTTCATTATAAGTGGTATCAAATCTTCAATTTGGGAAAAAGTGTGGGTAAAACCCAAATTTTGAAGAATCGATTATATTCCACACGTCATTATAATTTTTTTTGTAATTTTTTTATTTAATTTTTATAGTCAATCAA
>JARHVA010002763.1:0-2500 GCA_037957365.1 Torreya grandis | reverse complement strand
ATAACCATACCAAGAGAGATTATGATAAAATTTGAGCATTTTAAAAGAATGCATCATTTCTTCTACCTTTATAAATTTGGGCTCATGCTTCAAATTTTTGAGAAAATTGGCATTGCTATAAAATTGAATCAATAATAAAGGAACTATGATAGAAAGAAACTAAGACCCCAATAAAATTATAAATAAATTTATCATACTTATGAACTTTAAGTATATATATCCATGTATCAAATGATATTGAATTATTATTTCTCTTTAATATATTTTGATTAATTGGTTCCTTCAAATCCAAAATATTTGAATAGTATAATAACATATTTAATTTCAAGATAAATTTTTGTCTAAATTATTTAGAAGTGTTAAAAATTCATGAAATATTACCCAAAAATTACTAAAATTATGATTCCAATTATACATTTGATCATTATTAGTTATTATCAAAATTTACACAAAAGTATCCAAAAATAAATTATCAATATGTTTCCACCATGTGGAAATAAAAACCATAATCTATGTTTTTGAAACAAATCCCTATTTTGAGAAAGGAATATCTATTTGAGGGATTTTATAAAATAGGAAAATATATCATTTTTTTCCTTCATAAATAGTATTTTTGTCACTTATTACTTTTATGTTTTTTAAACTTTGCACTGAATTAGTTCATTCAAAAAGAGATTTATAATAGTATATTATCTTGATAAGATTGATCTTGAATTAAACCCATCCTAGAGCTAAAAACATTTTTATCACACTAATTAGGGTTGTTTATATTCTAAATTTGAGCAATTTAAAAAAGGATGACATGAACTTTTGTCAAAATTGGCAATATGCTATCTTATTTAAAGATTTATAGACATCTCATCAAACATGTAAATACTTATTTAACCATTAAAAAATGAATTTATATGATAATGTAAATTCAATGATTTTTACAAGTCATGGATAATGGTTGGTCACATAAATATTTAGTTAACAAGAGCTGCGATGTGGATTTAGTACTTATTTTTAGAGGAATATTTACAGTGAAAAATATTTCAAACTTGTTTAGTAAAAGTAAAAAATTATTGTTAAAGTAATTATTAATAAGATTAATTTTATTTGTTATAATTTGGTCACATGAAATATGGTTTTTATTTGAGAAACAAGAACTTACAATCACACCCAATATGCTTTGTATTTGAGGAAAAAAACCTACAAATTGAAAAATAAAAGATCACAAGGTAATTCTTACAAATATGTTGGTGTATGAGGTATATGAGAAAAAACTTTGAATTAGGATAAATTTGAAATTATGATTCAAATGAAAATGACAAAAAACATTCTAAAGACTAAAGGCAATCTCAAATATACCCTAAACACATGATTGGGTAAGGAAAGTAAATTGGATGCAAATAAAAATTGATATAGGAACAATATTATCTCAATCTTACAAACAATCAACTTCTAAATGAAATAGATGTGCCCCAAATTGACATGAAAAAATCTCTTTTATATGTTAGATTACTTTATTGTTCTATACTTATGACAACAATGGAGATTTATAAGGAAAATTGATAACAAGAGAGCATGAAAATTTTGTTCATGGGTTTGTGCATGGAGGAAGGGTGGTTAAATAAAAGGTGATAAGGAGAATGAAGGTTTGGATTTAAATATTGTGGGTAGAAATATCAAATGTGGATAAATTCTAAGTAATTAAAAATTACTTAGAATATCCTCATAGTATATTATGGGTGGGCTCAAAGTGTATCATGGAATTTTAGATCCCATTAGGCTAGATAAGAGTGATTAAAATGTGATTAATGGATAGGTTAATAGGAATGATAAGTGGCATAGTTATATTTTGGAGTTTAAAATACCAAAATAGGTGTAATTAAGGGTTATTAAGTCAATATGGACATAATAAGAGGATTAATTGACATGTAGGAATGGATAAGGTTAGTAAGGGGACACAAAATGTAGAAAATTAGGCTAGTGGATAGGAGTTAATAATGGGATAAATAGATTAATTAATATGATTATTAGAAGGAATAAATGAAATGTTATATGTAATTATATGATGCTATAATTTTTAATGAAGTGAGCAAAATTAGTTGTATACACCCTTAAATTTCAAACTTACTAGTTGATTTTAAAATAAAGTAGAAATGCAATGTCATCTTCATTTCAGGTTTCCCCTATTTAATCCAATACGACATATAATTAATGTTGAGCTTTGTGAAAACCTAGATTTTAAGTTGTAATCATTAATATGAAGTGAAATCACTTATAATAGTTTGAGGATATGGAATAGTGGGTTCCTCCTATGCCATTTCATTAAGAATTATTATGATAAAAAGAGGAACAAAATGATTAAACTATTACCAATGTTCTACCTTCTAAGAATTGTAAACCTGAGATTTCATCTGATGCCCATCTCAGTGACCCAATGGATAACTCTCCAAATGAGAATATGGATGAAGTTGTGTACATATGAAAAATATTTAAGAGATAAAGAGATCAC